>BPLT01000206.1:600000-1035185 GCA_019656295.1 Rhododendron mucronatum var. ripense
TCTAATATACTAATTAAACTATGAAACTTTTAATGTGATGAACAATTTGGAAGTTTATTTGATTTCCCATATACTACCTTATAACCTAGCATTAAAAAAGAACTGAACACAGGTGGCACCCAAAATTAAATGATGGGTCTATGACTATGAACACGATAAATTGAAGTGTGTTTTCACAAAATGGATAATCGGCGCGACATGATTCATCTCAACACGTTCGTTCAAGCATTCCTATATTCAAAGACGACCTTTTGTTGTCCCAGCTAGCTAGACAAGCATTCCTATATTCAATGACATTAAACCAAACTTGATGTAGGCGCGGTCAAAAGTCAATAAGTTGGAATCAGAGAGAGCGACTATTTGACTCTCCAATTGCGGGCAAACACGTGGCACCCAGTTGACTACGCTGACCAACCAATGAAGCCGTGACGCGTGGAGTGGTGGATCGAAGCAGGTGGACCGCGGGAGTCGCCCGCAGGGGAGTTACAGGATCCACCGCGGAACCCACCACCGCGGAACTCACTTCCGCGGGTCCTCTTCGCGGGGCCATCTGTTGGTTTATATCGAATTCCCGCGTATCACTCCTCGGAAATGTCATAATAATCAGCTTTTCGTCTCGCGAAATCTCCGCGGACCTCTACCTGAGGCCCAGAGGCAAGGCCCGGGCGGGTCTCCGCGGGGAGATAACGATCGCCGCAGGTCGCGACCTCGCTCAGCGGGAATTTGGGGTGTCTTGTGGTTTGGCGGCTTGGAATGGGAGGTGACGCCGCGGGAAAACGAGCCCTCCCGCGGAAAATCGTCCGCGGGAAGGCGAGCTTTCCCAAGGCCAAGAAGTACAGGGGGGACACGTGTCGGGGACTAATAGGAGCGCCGTTCTGGGCCTGACATAGGCCCAGGTGCCCTATAAATACCCCTGACATTCCCAATGATGAAAGAGGACATTTTTTCTGGGAAAAAGTGAGTGAGCACTGAATTTGAGGGAGGAGAACATTCTTCCTCAAGGAAACGTGTGACCTCACTTGCCAGAGCCCGGGAAAGGTTGAATACCCCGCGGAAAACTAAGGAGACACGCTGCCTCTGTCCTTCTTGTGCTTCTTGCTCACATTCCTCTACCCCACGAGATCTCACTCATCTTCCTTCGACTAATCATCAACCAATCACACCTCTCCAGCTCACGGATAATCACACGTAAGCGATCCCATACGACCCCCATCACCCACACTTGATAACAAAAAAAAATCCTTCACCTACTAAAATTTGATCTTTCAGCAAAATGTGGATGCTCTAACTTTTGATTTACTGCCAGTACGTTGGTGCAAGGTTGGTCCACTCCATCGGTACCGGCGAAGCCAGAATTTTAGATCGAAGGGGGCCGATTTAAGAAAGTGATCATTCAGACAATAAATCTGGGTACCTCTAGCATTATTGGGCTGAAAACACACACCCCTTGGTGGCCCAAAAACCGAATCGAGATGGACCAACTTCTGGTCAACTAGACCATAAATCTGGTGGGCCAAAAAAGCAGCAGTGATGGGTCAATTTCTGCTCAAGGGATGGGCTAACTAGTAACTCCTGGGCAATCTAACTCTTTCAAAACATGTAAGGATATTGAGCAACGGGTGACCATGGTCCTCCCAAACGTGCAAATTCTGATAGCTCGATTTCATAAACTAGTGATCAATCTCGGACCCAAAAAGACCTAACAGACATTGACGGATGGACTGATTAGCTCGGGTGAAGTGCCCCAAGGGCAAGAAGAGACGAAGAAGAAGGTGGGATCTTTTCCGGCAACAGATTTGGATAGATGACATGAAGCTGACCCCGGTCCCGAGCTGTTATGTTTTTGGAGCCCGACCCCTTTGTTGGGCTAAATGGATTCCCATATCTGGGTAATCCCTCAGATTGGAGGGAACGTTGAGAGTTACTACGCAACTACGGAGTAATTTTTTATTGCGCAAACTCGGTGAGAAGATTTCAAAAGCTTTCTTTTCGTAGAATCTCGAAGGTTTCATCCAATTGTTGGGGTGCAACATCTTTTGAATAGAGCTAGTGCTGATTTTCCTATCTCCATATTGCTTTATTTGTTGTGTTGTTTTGTTGCTTGTAAACTAGTTTTTTTTTTTAATTGAAGTTCTTGCTCTTTCTCAAAATAAAAAAATCACTTATATCAAACTAAGTAAGTATCATATTCAAAAAAAAAAACTAAGTAAGCATCTTCTTAGATAAATAAAAACAAAAGAATAATCGGAGATATTACAATTTCCTGGATTTAACCAGTCTTTTTTTTTCTTTTTTTTTTTTGCGGATATACGGAGTACTACTGTACAAAATGAATAGTTCAGATTACAACAATGAAAGCATGGTGAGGCCCACAAATGGCAGTGGCGAAAACCCCTCGGTTTCCACATCTAGCGGACATGATTTATTCCTCTCAGTCCCGATTTAATAGTACCTTGTTCTATTAATATTCTAACTGGATAAAAAACTAGTTATATATGTAAATCAATAATGAATTTTATATTCAATATGGATTTTATTTGGTAAATCTCAATTAGTTCTATAATACAATATTTTTATCATAAATTACTATATATAGTATAATCAATTGAAAATTGATACGGACTCCCAAAAAAGACAATTAAATTGGGACGGAAGGAAGGAGTACTCGTTAATAATTAATTTCCTGGAAACTAACTTTTAGACGTGGAAACTGGCTTATTCTCATAAGCTATTTTTTTGGCTTTTTCTTACCTTATTTGAATTTTTTCGCGTTTATTAAATTTGCACCAAACTTTTGTGAGTTATTGATTCGTCTAGAAGAGAAAATTCGGAAAAGTAAAAAAATTGTACTTTAATCCCAATATTTTTGGAAAACCAAGATAAAACCCAAAAAGCCAGCTTTTGGGGCTTTATCTTAGATATTTGCAAAAATATTTGGATAAAAGTAAAAAAAAAAAATTGTTTTTTGATTCTTTTTGTCAATACGAATCAATAATCAACAAAAATTTGACGTGAAACTGAAAAATGTGAAATAAAATTCAAATAAAGATAAAATAAGAAACCCCCCAAAAAGCTTAAAAGAACAAGGCCTAATTACAATTGAAATATAATAATCACGACATCAACTGTATGGTGTGATAAACTGTAACTCAAAATCTCAAATTACTGTAGTAATATTGCCGACCAAATGTCATTGAACCACACGACTATGCTTATTAGATCGTGATTGCATTGCGAACGTCTTAACCTTTGACAGGTTTTCCCTTGAAAACTCTCAGAACTGAAATTAGGTCTCTTCTAACTATTAGGCAATTCGCTTTTTAAGTTTTCACGTGGCATCAGAGTAAAAAAATTGTACTTTAACACCAATATTTTTGAAAAAATCCAAGATAGAACCCATAAAGCCAGCTTTTGGGGCTTTATCTTAGATATTTGCAAAAATATTTGGATAAAATTAAAAAAAAATTGTTTTTCGATTCTTCTTGTCGATACGAACCAATAATCCACAAAAATTTGACGCGAAACTAAAAAATGTAAAAAAAAATTTAAATAAAGATAAAATAAGAAAACCCCCCAAAAAGCTAAAAAGAACAAGGCCTACTTACAATTGAAATATAATAATCACAACATCAACAGTATGGAGTGATAAACTGTAACTCAAACTCTCACATTACTGTATTAATATTGTCGACCAAATGTCATTGAACCACACGACTATGCTTAGATCGTGATTGCATTGCAAACTTCTTAACCTTTTATGGGTTTTTCCTTGAAAAGTCTCAAAACTGATGTAGTGGACCCATGGGGTGTACTGTGCACTTGTGCAATCTCAACAATCCAAAAGCATTTTGGATGTGCAATCTCAACGTTTGGATCATTAATTGTTAAGATGAACGGTTCGGATGGTGCACAATACACTACACATCATAGTTCTCGCGTGATGCAGTAATATTGTTGAATGATGAATGCATTGCAAACCAACTTAACCTTCTTATTACGAGGTGTGTTATGTCATAGGAAGGACTCAGTCATCCACGCATCAGGAAAAATGATCACCGCCCACCCTTCGTTCGATCGAAGCTTCAAGAAAACACATTCTACATAGATTTGGGACAAATGCCTATCTACTTGGGGAGTGAAATGGGCCAACTCCTTAATTGGTCCCTTTGAGCCAACACGAGAGAACAAATTGAACATCTTTAAATCATTGAAACGCTATGGGCTGCAAGTATGAAGGCAGAGAAAAGTCAAGGGAAAGTGAAGTCAATCGACTTTGATTTTTTAGTGGACGCAGTTTTTTTAATGACACAAGATCTATTCTATCTTATAAAGAAAGAACACCTTTTGATTTGGATCAATCTCTTCTACAGAGACGAGTGAATTTAAATCTATATGTATCCATCGAAGTTATCAAAAATTGCACATGCATCGTATGTGCCCCGGATGCTAGTGCCCGTCTAAAGTCATTTAACCTTTTTATTCAAGAAAAAAAAAAGATGCAATATTTGGTCTGAGGATACATAAATTATAATAGCACCAACTCTGCCAGAACAATCTCTCTCATTTGCACAACAAATAAAGAAAGGAATTGATCCTCTTCGGTTCTTAATTTGAACGGGAGGGGACGATCCAAATTTGAAGCATTGATTGTAATACTGGACGATTTGATTCGAATTGTCTCGTTCAGTCCAAAAATGTAACATCTCACGTCGGGAAATTATGAAAGCCTTGAAAAGTATACAAGGAGAATCCAAATTCATAAAGAAGTTGAAACTGTGGGGCAAAAATGGTGAAGGATGTTTATAATGTCTCTGAGCATGAGTGGAGTCTCTCTCTTTCACATGCCACCCAGTCGAAACGCCAATTTTGTCAAACAAGGAAACTAAAAAAGGACCCAATCAAAAAGCCACATTTCTGTACTGTTTCTGATTCCGTTAAACACAAATTGGTGAAGCTAATTGAACTTTGAACCCTCTGACCGCATTTTCACATCTCTACATCATATCTTATCCACCAAACACAAGACACTGGAGCCCACTTGTTTTGGCGTGAATGTAGTCTACGTGTGATTCCAGGACTTCAAACTTTAGTAGTTTATTGAGCAGGACCTCATATTAATTATATCGTGTGCACTGGGAAGTATATTGCGATGGCGGAATATCAGGTTATAAAATATGTACTCTCTCGGTTCCAAAATGATAGTCTCCTATGTAACGGCTTGCAATTTTCGGATAAACAAACAAACTACTTCTGTACATGATTATTTGAGGTTTTTTTTTTTTTTTTTTCCAACCAAATTAAAGATCTCAATTAATTCTTTAATTTGGTGTGAAATTTTTTAAAAAATATGAAAGCAAGTATTTTTTTATCGCAAAAATTGCAAGTATTTTCATACGAGACGATCATTTTGGGACGGAGCGAATATATATACATATATATACATCATAGATCCAATGAGGGATCCCGCGTGGTGCTACCGTGCGGGACCCCCCCTTTCCCGAGCAAATTTCGATCGCACGAGTACCTTTAAAATCACGTTCTGAACACTTTGAGCAGAAAAAAAAAATGATCAGAAATGACTTGATCTGAACAGTTTTTTACCGAAATGGCCATCCTTACCTGCATGCACATTATATGACTTAGGATGAGTTTTCCCAAACTAAATGGAGTAAAGCAATGTTTTCATAGATTTCTACACAAGTCATTCTTCACACATTCATCAACTAAAATATTGTACCATTTAACGAAAACAACTTGACTATTGCATGCCTTTTGTTTGTTTCTTCTTTTACCCATTTTTTGAAAAAGTGATTGGTTCGCACTTCACACGGTACGTATTTCATCCAAGACTCCCGACCGAAATCCCGATGCCGCGCTGTATAAAAAAAATGGAGTATTTAGATCGGCCACCTACACACATCGAATGCCGTTGATTCTCGCATGGACCCACTCAGGTTTTTTTTTTTAGAATTTTTGGTCGGCTTCAATCAACCGTCCGGTGGTCGGAGTGGATCCGGCGCGGCGTCGGGAATTCCCGGTCGGGATGCTCAGACTTTCTGTCTGTTCATCCAAAACACAAAAATTTATAAAATTATTAAAAGAAGCTCATAAATTCATCCGAATTTAAGGAGGGAGAATAACAGCCATAAACCCAGAATTGAAAATAGAAAACCCAGAGAGAGAGAGAGACGACTAGTCTCTAGATTTGAAGCATATTCCTTAAAAACTGATTTGAAGCCCCAAAAAAGGGCCAAAACCCATAAACTCCTTTTGAACCCCAATTCCGAAGATATCACTGCAATTTCCTCAGAACATGATTTGTCGACTTCCCCAAAAGACCCCCCCCCCCCCCCATAAAAAGGAGAGGTGCCCTACAATTAAAGACCAACCTCATTCCAGAAATACAAACTATACTACCTTCTTCTATTCTCTTCTCATTCAATTCCACTCTTCATTTCCATCTTTCCAATCTCATAACCTCATCCAATCTCCTTCACAATTTCTTCAACATCATGTCCAGAGACTCTACACCAAGCGCCGATAGGGCCTTCAATGGAGGCATCAATGTTGATGACTTCAACATCATGTCCAGAGACTCCAGACCAAGCGCCGGTAGGGCCTTCAATGGAGGCATCAATGTTGCATTCATCAACGTGGAATCATACAACATGATCTCCCAACAGCGTCCCGAGCCTGCCCCACGTCACACCGCCTTCGCCTTTCTGATTTCATCCCTCTTCAACTTCCTTGACCTCAAGTATCGCGTGAACGGTACTGCTTCTCCGTTCCAAACAAACCCGAAAATCATGTGGGTTGCAGTCTCCAGTTCGCTCTTGTACTGCTTTGCGTACGCGGCAGAACTTGAACCGAGGTTTGCCCAATTGGGTCGCACTGGAATGGGGCTGTTCGGTTCGATTCTCTCGGTATCTTTGGCCTCTGTTCTTTTCCGAAACTCTGTTTCGCTTGTTTTGTACTCTCTGTGCGCCCTGTTTTTTAATCGGGAGATGTTGTGCTCCGCAATTGAAGTGTTTCGGAGCTGGATTCGAGGGAGAATGGTCGTCCCCCTTGTACCGGTATCGCCCGCCTCTACCAACAGGGGAGGCCGACTCCCAGTGTAAGAAACAGGCGTCTTCTCCGACAAACCCCGGTCGTTTTTAGTGATAGGACTAAAGAGAGAACCTGAACCCATTAATCTAATAGGCATCTTTTCTTCTTTTTCGCCCCTGTTATATATTTTTTCTCCTTTTTGTGTGTGTGTGTGTACCAGTTACCGAAGGCTGCTGCTTGTATCTGATCTCAGGCTCTCAGCTAGCTAGTAGAGTATTCAAAATCTTTCTCTTTTTGTTTTTTTTTTGATGATAGATGGGGATTAGTATGGAGGAGAGTGTAATGGAGTAAATGATAGAATCTATTTAAGATAAAAGTATATTTGGGTTACTGATATTCTTTGTGTTTATTTATGTGAGTAGTGCACATTCAGTCATTCACACGGATACGGGAAAAAAGAAACCACATGTAAAAATGAAAAAAAGAAAAGAAATAGGGCAAGGGTCTCGTCCAGTGGGTTTCAACCAGTTCGGGCCAGTTTGGACCATCTGTGGGCCTTTTTCGGCCCACAAAAGTGATTGGAACCGTTCACTTTTTAGAGCTCGTCGAGAATATTGATCTCACCAAAAATCACTTTGATTGGATATTGTTTGATATGATTTCGAAATGTATTAAGTTTGGAAAAAAAAAAAGGTGTGCAACACTGGATTGCAATCCATTTGATATAATTATCCAAAAATAAATGCATTTTGATATCATATCAGTCTGATCAACGTGATTTTTGATGTGGTCAATTTTCTTAACGAGCTCCAAAAAGTGAACGATTCCGATCATTGTTATGAACCCGAAAAGATTTCACAAATAATCCAAAACTGAGCCGGACTGGTTGGAACAAACACTGAACAGGACCCTTTGCCCAAAAAAATAGCCAAGATCACACACTTTTATTTCTCATGACAAAAAAGCGTGCAACTGAAAGTGTCGAGAAATTCATTAGCAGCATGCCAATCACAGAACCTACCATAACTTTCCATATCAACATCACATCAGTTAACAATTCTTATTAGAATTCGTTTAATTGAACTTTTTAGAGAAATGATGAAACTAACACTCCCCCGTTTAGTCTTTGTACTATTTTTTTTTATCGGCGCATTGTGAGTGAGAAATTAAAGTAGAGCATAAATACAACTATTACTTTCAAATAAGATAAAACTATCATAAAATCCGTACTATGCACAGGACGAACGTAGTGTACATGAAGATTGGACTAAGAATCACGTGTGTTAACTAATCTTCCGTTAAGTTGGATTTTTTCAAGAGGGGCTTAGGATTCTGCTTAGATTCTGAACCTCACAATGGTGGGATTAGAGAAGGAAAGGTGGTTGGGTTCCATAGTCGAGTTCCACAAATTAGCTCGATTCTATATATATGATCATCACATTAATCTAATCTCACTGCTCAACCACAACAAACAAGTTTATGACAATCCCTATGCAATTCCTACACTAATAAAAGCAAAAAAAACTTCATTATTAAACTATTTTCACTACGAACCACAATCCCCTCTAACCTATAGCCATATCAAACGATGTCGAAGAGTTTTAGCTTTACCATACGTTAAAAGAGATAAAATCACCACTCTTGACTGAGCTATCCCCTTCTATCAAAACTTCAAATTAAACACACAACAGTGAAAAGTATTGGGATGCATAAAATACATTAGTCTCATGTGCCACATCAAAAATTTCCCAGACAACACACATAAACCAGCCATTTGGCCCGCCTTTTTTGCTCAGCAACCCTTTGGTCCGCTTGGACCTTTTTGGAATGTCAAAGTGGGTAATTCCATACCTTCAAGAACAAGTTTTTCATTTAGACTATGGTGATGGATTTAGAGAGAAATGTCAAAGTGGGCAATCACTTTCCAAATCATTGTCGAAAACTGAAATCCAATCCACATGTCTTGTAGCATTGCATGACATCATCTTCCACCCATAGTACTTTTCTCTTTGTATTGCCCATTAGTCTCACATACTTGAACCTTCTAAACCCTTTCTTTGCTTGGTAGATGGCTTGAACTCAAAATGTTGGGGGAAACACCCGATTGCAAGATTGGCTTCTTTTTCTTCTTTTTTTTTTTAATCATTTGATAGTCATGGGTGTCTAGGTCAACTCATACGTAGCTCAACTGATCACTACCTAGTCCGGTCTACAAGCTATCCATACCAGGATTGGAAAATTCACAAAAAATTAATTTCTTATGGTCCCCAAGAATCGAACCATGATCAACCATGTAAGCAAATCCACCAACCAACCAGGCTAACTCTTGGGGCCTGTCGCTTGCAGCTTTTTGAAAGCACAAACTTTGTGCAAAGACAAACTAGTTACTTGTAGCAAAAACATAAAATTCTGTAGTTCCTGAATTACTGGGATTTATTAAATTTAGATCACGGGTTGGTTATATGGTTCCAAGTTTAAGCAGAGATAATGATGGCAATTGTTTGATACTTTGATGCTCTTTGAAGGGCATGTACGTTTTAGAGAATTTTATGTATCAATTACATGCAGTTCATTAATTTGAATGAGAGAGATATTTGTGCCTCCCAATGAATCAAACTGATTTCACTATTTTTTTTTAAATAAGCTACTATATCTACGTTGTGTAGGAAGTGATGGATCTAATAATTAAAAGTGAATAATCAAAACTTGTCACGTCAGATTTTGATTATTCATTTAGAGGGTTGCTAAAGTTAGCAATGTGAAGTCTCACATTTTTACTTTTGATTATTCAAATGTCCAAATTTGATTATTGGTTAGGAGGTTGCTAACTTTGATTATTACAATGCGAGCATTTTTTTAAGCACATATTGCTAATTTTAACAATCTTTTGATTTTGATTATTACATTGTGGATGCTCTAAGGGTGGAAGGGCGATTGCCCACCTCAATTTTGAAAAGAAAAGAAAAAAAAACCCTGTATATATTATGACAGGATACTACTATTATTAAAGTATTATTATTCTTAATAACGTGGGTTCGGTCTCTCCAATTTTGACATGCATGTATCTTTTTGTTTTTTTTCTCTGCATAGCAAAAGATATTGACTACCCACGCCCCGTGGACGAACAAAACCATATACTCCGTATTACACCAGCATTACACCATATGTACTTCGAATATTTAACGGACCCTATGACCCTCTTGAACATAGGCTTTGGGACCTTTTAATACTAAAGGAAGCATGTTGTGACGCACAAATGCAGATCCAGTCATTTTCAGAAAAATGGATTTTTCTCCGTTACAAACTCACCCCCAATACCGTACGGGTTTCCATTAGTAGTTTGCGCTCGTGTATTGCTTGGCGTATGATTAGGGGACGGAAAAGCGAATTTTTGTTAGTAGGGTCAAGAACTAGATAATCATAGAAAAATATTTTAAAAATAATTTGCGGTTAGAATCATCTTTGTAGGATCCATAATGAGTTCAGCAAAAATTTTTAAAAAAAATGAAGCAGTGTACTCCCTATTTGACACCCATTAGAGGGCAATGATTTTTTTTGTTTTTTACCAAGCTCATTATGGATCCTAAAAGAATTATTCCAATCGCAAGTTATGCTTAAAATATTTTTATGAAGTTCTGAAAAGTTCATTAACTGACTGTGTAAAAAAAATGGGGGACACAAAATGCTTTTTAAAAGAGCCAAATGTAAGTGCTCTAACTTTTGTCAGGTATGATTTGGATGAAAGACATCGATTGTCTTGTGATTTACTCGTTTTGTATTTGTTAGACGATTAGTTTGGCTTTATCTAAGTTCTTTGTAATGATCTCTGATGCAGTCATAATACTAAAAATATATATTAATTACGTATTATTTTGAGTTTACTGTTTTATTAGGAATTTTATAATTTTAGATAGGTAGCGTAGAATATTAGTTCCCTAATTTGCTTTGATTTGCTTTTTCTATTTTTGTTAGTTTCTTATTCTCCAAGAATTAGATTTCTTGGCAATCTTTTTATTTCCATTTCAGTATTTCCACATTATTATAAATTGAATTGTAAGCCTTAGAGCTATGGAGTTTTGATGATTAATGAAATTATAAAGAGTGTTCACTTTTATGCCAAATCCTTTGATATTCTACGGAATCAACAAAGTGTTTGATGCCTTTATTCTTGGGTATTTTTTGACTAAACAGGTTTAGAGAAGGATTTTGATTTCCGGGTGCTCATTACGAATCAACGGATTTCGGACTTGATTAAATAGTTTCTGTCGGACCGCTTTTCCACCATCTCCTAAAGCCAATTAGTGGTAGAAAGGGTTTCAATTAAGTCTTTTATGGCATTTGACATCGCACCCGCAAGTCTGTTTTTAGAGCGGTCGCAGGGAGTGGTATTGTGTAACCAAATCCATGGGGGCACTCCGGGCCCAACAGTTTCGTTCTTCATTAGCTTCCGCTGCATCAATCTCTGTTTTGTAAGTGCAGTTAGGCATTTATCAATACGATCTTCTCACTTTTGACACAAAAAAAAAAAAAAAAAACTTTTGATTTACTGTCAATCAGTGCAAGATAAGTGCAAGGTCGGTCCGCTCCATCGGTACTTCTAGCATTATTGGGCTGAAAACACAGCCCTGTTGGCCCAAAAACCAAATCAGAAATGATAACAGTACATACAAAAATCTGTACCAGCGCATACAAACTCCCTTTTAGACTTGTTTTGGACCTCAAAAAAATTATCGAAGTCGCTCATTTGGTTTAGAATACTTTGCTTATGGTCCTTACAAAAAATAAGTTTAATCCGGTATTGGTGAAGGCATTACAAAATATCCAACTTTGCTTTAGAATTTATGCTTGAATTCTGGAACAAAATTGGATGATTTGTAAACGCCTTTACTGATACCAGATTGAGCTTATTTTTTGCAATGGCCATAAATAAAGTATTTTAAACAAAATGAACAACTCCGATCATTTTTTTAAGACCCAAAAATGGCCTAAAAGGGGGTTTGTAATCGCTGGTACAGATATACCAGTAGCACCGCTGAAACCGAATCGAGATGGACCAACTTTTGGTCAACTAGTGACCATAAATCTGGTGGGCCAAAATAACAGCATTTACAAATACATATATCCATCGAAGTTACCAAAAATTGCACACACATTGTGTGCCCCTGATGCTAGTTATTATAATGTACGGATGAAGTCATTTAACATCCCTTTTTTAATGTATATATTAAACTGGAACTGAAAAAACAACAAATTGGTACATAGTTCTGAGGAGTTTAACTCCGCTAACAACATCAAAGATGATTAGATTCAAACAGTTTGGAATCGACTGAAAAACAAAAAGATGATTATCATTACTATTAAAGTTGGTTTTTGCAATAGCATCCGCACTTCGGTTCCCCTCCCGATAAACATAACACATCTGATTTAACATCTTTCACTCATTGTTTAGAAAAAAGATGCAAGTTGACGGCTTTCCTACAGTTTGGGAGCAAACTGTAGGGCGTGCAGTTCTGCATTTCAATGCCCTTTGTGGGCCTCGTCGATGATCGAAATCGTTCATATGATAGAGCTCGACGAGTACTTCGACCATACCAAAAACCATGTTAATCAAATTCCAATCAATATCCAATCGAAACATGTTTCTCTTTGAAAAAAGTGTACCATACACACTAGATTAAACCCATCTTCAACTCTTCTGTTTGAAGATAAACGTGCTTCAATCAAATATCGATCGGAATCCGATGAACATGACTTCTGGTATGGTTGAAGTATTCGTCGAGCTCCATCATATGAATGATTATGAACGATTTCGATCATCGAGCAAGGCCCGAAAAGGGCACCAAAAATGCAGAACTGCATGCCCTGCAGTTTTCTCCCAAACTGTGGGGAAGCCATCTCTAAGATGCAATATTTGGTCTCATGATACATAAATTATAATAGCTCCAACTCTGCCAGAACAATCTTCTCATTTGCCCAAGAAATATAAATAAAAAAAAAAGAAAAAGGAATCAATCTTCTTCGGTCCTTGATTTGGACCAGATGGGACGATCCAAATATGAAGTATTAATTGTAATAATGGACAATTTGATGATTCGAACTGTTTCGTTCAATCCAAAAACTTGGACCTAGTAGAATCCGAATTTATAAAGAAATTGAAAGTGTGGGACCGCCAAAAATGGTGAAGGATGTTTCTCCCCTGTTTTTATTTTTTCTCCTTTTTGTGTGTGTGTATGTACCAGTTACCGAAGGCTGCTGCTTGTATCTGATCTCAGGCTCTCAGCTAGTAGAGTATTAAAAATCTTTCTCTTTTTCTTTTTTTGATGATAGATGGGGATTAGTATGGAGGAGAGTGTAATGGAGTAAATGATAGAATCTATTTAAGATAAAAGTACATTTGGTTACTGATATTCTTTGTGTTTATTTATGTGAGTAGTGCACATTCAGTCATTCACATGAATACGGGAAAAAAGAAACCACATGTAAAAATGAAAAAAAAAAAAAGAAAAGAAAAAAAATAGGGCAAGGGTCTTGTCCAGTGGGTTTCAACCAGTTCGGTCCAGTTTGGACCATCTGTGGGCCCTTCCTTGGTCCAAAAAAATGATCGAAACCGTTCACTTTTTAGAGCTCATCGAGAATATTGATCTCATCAAAAATCATGTTGATCAGATATCGTTTGATATAATTTCAAAATGTATTAAGTTTGGAAAGAAAAAGTGTGCAACACTGGATTGCAACCCATTTGATACAATTATCCAAAGATAAATGCATTTTGATATCGTATCAATCCGATCAACGTGATTCTTGGCTTGGTCAATATTCTTATCGAGTTCTAAAAAATGAACGATTCTGATCATTATTGTGAACCCAAAAAGATTTTAAAAATAATCCAAAACTGAACTGGCCTGAAAGTGTCGAGAAATTCATTAGCAGCATGCCAATCACAGAACCCACCATAGCTTTCCATATCAACATCACAGCCAGAGTATCAGTTAACAATTCTTATTAGAATTCGTTTAATTGAACTTTTTAGAGAAATGATACTCACACCCGCTTGTTTATTCTTTGTACTTCTTTTTTTTTATCCGCGCATTGTGATTGAGAAATTAAAGTAGAGCATAAATACAACTATTTTTACTTTCAAATAAGATAACACTATCATAATATTCGTACCATGCACTAGACGAACGCAAGTACACATTGAGATTGGACTAAGAATCAAGTGTGTTAACTACTCTTCCGTTAAGTTGGATTTTTTCAGGAGGGGCTTAGGATTTTGCTTAGATTTCAAACCTCACAATGGTGGGATTATAAAAGGAAAGGTGGTTGGGTTTCATAGTCGAGTTCCACAAATTAGCTTGAGGCCATCATCACATTAATCTAATCTCATTGCTCAACCACAACAAACAAGTTTATGACAATCCCTGTGCAATTCCTACACTAAACAAGCGAAAAAAGAACTTTGTTATTAAGCTATCTTCACTAAGAACCACAATCCCTTCTTCACTACTAATTCCCTCCAACCTATAGCCGTATCAAACGATGTCGAAGAGTTTTAGCTTTACCAGACGTTAAAAGAGATAAAATCACCACCCTTGATCCAGCCATCCCCTTCTATCAAAATTTCAAATTAAACACACAGTGAAAAATATTGGGACGCATAAAATACATAGTCTCATGTGCCAACATCAAAACCGTCGCAGGAAACACACATAAACCGGCCATTTGGCCCGCCTTTTTTTTTTTCTCAGCACCCTTTGGTCCGCCGTCCGCTTGGACCTTTTTGGAATGTCAAAGTGGGTAATTCCATACCTTCAAGAACAAGTCTATGGTGATGGATTTAGAGAGAAATGTCATATCCAAAATCACTTTCCAAATCATTGTCGAAAACTGAAACCCAATCCATATCTTGTAGCTTTGCATAAAGTCATCTTCCACCTATAGTACTTTTCTCTTTGTATTGCTCATTAGTCTCACATACTTGAACCTTCTAAACCCTTTCCTTGCTTGCTAGATGGCTTGAGCTCAAAATGTTGGGGGAAAACACCCGATAACAAGACTGGCTTCTTCTTCTTTTTTTTTTTTAATCATTCGACGGCCATGGATGTCTGAGTCAGCTCATACATAGCTCAACTGATCCCTGTCTAGTCCGGTCAAGTATAAACTATGTATTCATACCGGGATTGGAAAATTCACAAAAAATTACTTTCTTGCGGTACCCAAGAATTGAACCCTGATCAACCATGTCGCAAGCAAATCTACCAATCGACCCGGCTAACCCTTGGGGGCTGCGGCTTGCAGCTTTTTGAATGCGCAAACTTTGTGCAAAGACAAACTAGTTACTTGAAGCAAAAACATAAAATTCCGTAGTTCCCGAAATACTGGGATTTATCAATTTTAGATGGCGGGTTGGTTATATGGTTCCAAGTTTAAGCAGAGCTATAATGATGCCAATTGTTCGATACTTTGATGCTCTTTGACGGGCATGTACGTTGTAGAGAATTTTATGTATCAATTACAAGCAGTTCATTAATTTGAATGAGAGAGATATTAGTGCCTCCCAATGAATCAAAACTAATATCTCCCCAATGAATCAAACTGATTTCACTAATTTTTTTTTTTTAAGGGAAATTATATATCAAGGCCAATGCTATCAAAACTAATTTGAAGACTTGGGTTTGCTAAAACAGCTTTATAAAACTTCTGATTCTTTAAAAAATAAGCTACTATATATACGTTGTGTAAAAAGTGATGGATCTAAGGGTTAATGTGTAAGGGCGACTGCCCACCTCAAGTTTGAAAAAAAAAAACCCTTGTATGTATTATGATAGGATACTATTATTAAAGTATTCTTAATAACGTAGATTTGGTCTCTCCAATTTTGACATTCATGTTTCTTTTCGTTTTTTTCTCTGTATAGCAAAAGATATTGACCACCCACGTGGACAAACAAAACCATATACTATTCATATATAATAATTGACTAATGAAAGGGTGCTTGAGATACTGTACACCATATGTGCTTCGAATATTATAAACGGACCCTTTGAGCCTCAAAGCCCCACCTATTGAGCCCCAACCCTTCCTTCCCCCAACCATCCCCCCCCCCCCCCCCCCCCCCCATTTGTTTCTTGAACATAGGCTTCGGGTTTTAATTAACCCTTTCAGTTTCGCTAGGTAGTCCACGTTTGGAACTCGCATTGACTGTTGACAACTTGAGAAATTTGTACAACTTTGCACCCTTTCAAGGAAGCATGTTGTGATGCACAAATGCAGATCCAATCATTTTCAGATAAATGGATTTTTCTCTGTTCCAAACTCACCCCAATACCGTACGGGTTTCCATTAGTAGCTTGCGCGCGTGTATTGCTTGGCTTATGATTAGAGGACGGAAACGAGAATTTTTGTTAGTGGGGTCAAGAACTAAATTTATATTCAAGGTATTTCTTCTATTTGCTAATACAACGAAATAACTCAATCATGAGGTGTAAGGTAGATATACATACATTGATAAATGTCACTACTATTTTGATTTACAATTGACCTGAGGTCCTGTTTCAGAATACCTTCTTAAAAAATAAGTACTTATTTTACATTTTCAAACTCAAAAATAATGTAAATGAAAATTAATTTTTCAATTTTTTTTGCACCGTATAAAAGATCTCAATGAGATCTATCAAATAAGATTCATATCGATAGGAAAATTATTTGCGTAAGCACATGATTTTTGATCTTGAAATTGCCTTCTTAAAAAAATAAATACTTATTTTCCTTTCCGGAACGGAGCCTATAGTATTATTTTGGTAAGAGAATGTGTTATGTCCGGATGAGACAGAAACCGGGGGGTAAACGTGCTTCAATCAGATATCGATCGGAATCTGATGAACATGATTTTTGGTATGGTCAAAGTATTCGTCGAGCTCTATCATATGAACGATTCCGATCATCGAGCAAGGCCCGAAAGGACATTGAAAATGCAGAACTGCATGCCCTGCAGTTTTCTCCCGAACTGCTGGGAAGCCATCTCCAAGATGCAATATTTGGTATCATGATACATAAATTATAATAGCTCCAACTCTGCCAGAACAATCTTCTCATTTGCACAAGAAATAAAATAAAAATAAAAAGGAAGCGATCTTCTTCAGTCCTTGATTTGGACAATTGGACCGGAGGGGACGATCCAAATATGAAGTATTAATTGTAGTAATGGACAATTTGATGATTCGAACTGTCTCGTTCAATCTAAAAATTTGGACCCAAGAGAATCCGAATTTATAAAAAAAATTGAAAGTGTGGGACCGCCAAAAATGGTGAAGGATGTTTCTGTGCATGAGTGGAGTCTTTCTCCTCACACGACACCCAGTCAAAAACGCCCATTTTGTCAAAGAAAGAAATTAAAAAGCCACATCAAACCCAAATAACCTCAACTTGGACAAAAGAAATACCAACCCACATACCATAAACAACCCAGTGAAGCAAATTGAACTTTGAGCCTTCTGAGCCCATTTTCACGTCTGTTATCTACCAGAAACACAAGGTACTGGAGCCCACTTGTTTTTTATCGCAAAAATTGAACGTATTTTTGTATGAGACTATCATTTTAGGATGGAAAAAGGGTATATATCTACGTATAAAAATATATACTACTTTAAGATAGTTATTGTGTAGTACCTACAGCTTAGTCAGACTCACATAATCGCTGAAAATGACATTTCCTCCCAATTGTAGTCGATTGTGAGGTATTTGAAAGATGTTTTTATGTTCACACTCGGGCTCTTGCACTTGCATGCACATTATATGACTTAGGATGAGTTTTTCCAAAACTAAATGGACTAAAATCATGTTTTCACGGGTTTCTAAGCAAGTTACACATATGTCAACTAAAATACTATTTGGACGAAACAATTTGATTATTGCCGTTAAAATGAAAAGAAAAAAAAAAATAGTGAAAGGTCACACTTCTACAAGGGCTTCCACGCTTCTACAAGTGCTTCTCTTTATGTCTTTCTTTGTATGCCTTTTGTTTGTCTCTTCTTTTACCCATTTTCTGAAAAAGTGATTGGTTCGTCGCACTTCACACGGTACCGTATTTCATCCGAAACACATAATTTATAAAATTATTAAAAGAAGCTCATCAATTCGTCTGAATAAGGAGGGAGAGTAACAGCAGTAAACCCAGAATTGAAAATAGAAAATGAGTTACTAATCGCACCCCGCATGACACTCCGGAGACTGACCCTTTTACCCCCATCCCCACGTGCTCTCTCTCTCTCTCCAGCAGTCCCTCTCTCTCTCTTGATTTTTTTTATAAAATTTTAAATGTTAATAACTTTTTTTCATGTATTTTTTTAAAAAAAATTAAATATTTTTAAAATCTACCCAATGAAACCTATCAAACGAGCCTAATATTGATGGAGAAATAATGTAAAACGGAAAAATTATATTTTTTTCGTAGTTTAAACTGTCTAACGAGATTAAAAAATGTGTTTCAAATTTAAATCCGTTTCAACCGGTGGAAAGGGGAAAAAATTTCTGACCATTTTAGTTATGACAATTTAGGAAGTAATTTTTTTTTTTATAACTTTTGATAGGAAAGTCCAATAACGTTCGTTCTTGTTGGAGAAGTTTTACTTTTTTTTATATTTTCAGAATATGTAATAATTTCGGAACTTTCAGACATTGGTTTTTTTTTCCTTTTCCTAGTAGGGTTAGGGTTTGCATCGTATTTAAAGAGTTATAAGCCTTAGAGCTAGACAGTTTTTGATTATTATTGATTGACAAAGTGTCTAGAGAGAGTTTCATAAAAGAGCATTATGGATCAGTACAATTTTTTATTTTCGGATAATTGGTCAGTTAGGAACGATTTGCGAATGATATTCCTTATGGAGAGAGCAGCTCTTACGTTGGGTGTGATTGCACAGTGGAATTTACGACTAACCAGGTTAGTTATTACTGTTGTTATTATACATAGTTGTTACTTATTTTTGTTAATCTTGTATGCATCTCGATAGAAAACATCGATCGGAAGCCCCCAAGCTAAGTAGCACACAGACATAACAAGTGGACCCATCCAGTTTAAAAATGCAGGACACATTAGAACATATACTATGCGATAATAGTTGATTAATTAGTTCAAAGATAATAAAATACAGATTCAGGCAACGTACCTTTGATTAAATTAGAAAACCAATACATTAGAACATTTCCTATACCGTCATTACCCCTGTACCACCCATCATCATATGGTGGAGGCCAAATGCATCAAATGAAGCACACAGATGGGCTCATCCTTATGAAGCACGCCTCCAATTGTGGTACGAAGTAATGCAAATAGATTCACCGGGACGACAACCACAATTTGGCGGAAATATTGATTAAATTTGTGTGTTTATTTATGTTCATGTATTGGTTCTATATACTCAATTGTAATTAAATGAAGTTTGATTTCAATTTGCATTTATGACTGTTCACAGAAATATAAAGTAAATTTAAGTGGATTAAACATACATAATTTACTTGAAAACTCAAATATAGAAGTTTAAAAAAATGACAGATAAAAAAATAAAAACAAAGAGATAATATATTCGGCCCAAAAAAATCATTTAATTTAAACACATTATTTCATATTCAATATTAGACTTGTTTGATAGGTTTTTTTGAATAGATTTCAAATATATAAAATTTATTTAAAAAAATATGTTAATTCAACCTTTTCAAACAGTTTATATATTAAAAAATATGGTCAAAAAATTAAGTGTTCCAAATTTTAATCCATTTGAACCAGTGGAAAATTTTTATTTTTCTGATCATTTTATCCTAAATGGTCATAATTAAATTTTGATTCTAGAGCTTTCGTTGATTAACCCTAAGAGATATTTGATTTTACGACTTTCTTAAGGTTCATCAACGAGAGCCCTATAGTCAAAACTTAATTATGACCATTTAAGATAATATGGTCAGAAAATTAAAATCTTTCCAACTTTTCAAACGGATTGAAATTTGGAACACTTAATTTGTCAACCTTTTTAGACAGTTTAAACTACCACAAAAATATAATTTTTCCGTTTTACATTATTTCACCATCAATATTAGGCTCATTTGATAGATTTCGTTCAGTAGATTTCAAAATTTCAAATTTTATTAAAAAAAATAGGTTACAATTTATAGAAAAATAAAATAAGAGTTAGAGAAATGGAGGAGAGAGCGAGCAACTGGATGGGGGTAAAACGGAAAATGTTCTGTGATGGTGTCAGACCCCGCTGACACGGAGGGGGGATTAGCAGCTCTTCAAAACCCAGAGAGAGAGAGAGAGAGACGACTTGTAGACACGCGGCAAAAACTGATTTGAAGCATATTTCTTTATGAAAACAAGTCAGTGGCTGGCCAAAGCCCTCTCAGCCCTCAAAGAAACCCACAAAGTCAGTCCTTTTGAACCCTTTAAAACCTAGTAATTTCCTAATAGCATGATTTGTCGACTTCCCCACAAGACAAGACCCCCACTATATAAACGGAGAGGTGCCCTACAAATTGAAGACAAATACTTCCTTCTTCTCTTCTCTTCTCATTCAATTCCACTCTTCATTTCCATCATTCCAATCTCATAACCTCATCCAATCTCCTTCACAATTTCTTCAACACCATGCCCAGACCAACCGCCGGAAGGGCCTTCAATGGAGGCATCAATGTTGCCTTCATCAACGTGGAATCATACAACATGATCTCCCAACAGCGTCCCGAGCCCACCCCACGTCACACCGTCTTCGCCTTTCTGATTTCATCCCTCTTCAACTTCCTTGACCTCCGGTATCAGGGCAACGGTACCGCTTCTCCGTTCCAAACACACCCGAAAACCATGTGGGTTGCAGTCTCCAGTTCGCTCTTGTACTGCTTTGCGTACGCGGCTGAACTTGAACCGAGGTTTGCCCAATTGGGTCGAGCTCTAATGGGGTTGTTCGGTACGATTCTCTCGGTATCTTTGGCCTCTGTTCTTTTCCGAAACTCTGTTTCGTTTGTTGTGTACTCTCTGTGCGTCCTGTTTTTTAATCGGGAGATGTTGGGCTCCGTAATTGAAGTGTTTTGGAGCTGGATTCGAGCGAGAATGGTCGTCCCCATTATACCGGTAACGCCGGCCTCTACCAATCGGGGAGGCCGACTCCCAGTGTAAGAAACAAGCGTCTTCTCCGACAATCCCGGTCGTGGGGCACACAAATTGAAAATGTGGTGGAGTTTTAAGTGATAGGAAAGAGATAACCTGAACCAATTAATCTAATTGGCATCTGTTCTTCTTTCTCTCCCCTGTTTTAGTACTAGTTACGAAAGGTTTCTTGTTGTATCTGATCTCAGGCTCTCAGCTAGTAGAGTAAATCTTTCTCTTTTCTGTTTTTTTTTTTTTTTTTTATGATAGATGGTGATTTGTATGGTGGAGAGTGTAATGTAAATGATAGGATCTATTTAAGATAAAAGTTTATATTGGTTACTGATTTATGCGTTTTGATTTTTTATTCTTTGTGTTTATTTATGTGAACGACCGGTTGGGGGCACACCCTCCATGTGTGCACGTGGAAGTATAAGCGAAAATATTCGGAGAGTGGGAGTGTGGGTGGATAGTTTTTTTCGGGGTGTGGTGGGTGGTTGAGGATCAATCAAGTTACAATAAAATGGATGTAAAACTTGGGTTTCAAAAACAGGTTACACCAAAGCCTTCCCTCCCTTTGTATATTAGGATAGATAGTGCATATTCACATAAATACGGAAAAAACGAATCCAAATGTTAAAATGACAAAAAGTAAAAAAAAGATCCAAGAGATCACACACTTCAATTTCTCATGACAAAAAGCATGCAACTGGAAGTGTCAATAAATTCATTAGCAGCATGCCAATCTCATCACAGAACCTATCAACATCACAATTCACAACCAGAGTATCGATCAGTAAACAATTCCTGTTAGAATTCGTTTAATTAAACTTTTTCCAAGTTCTCTGAGAAATGATACTCACGCCCGCCCGTTTAGTCTTTGCATTCATTCGTTTTTATTAGAGCATTATGAGCGAGAAATTAAAGTAGAGCATAAATAGAACTATTGCTTTCAAATAAGATAGTATTACCATAAAATCCACGAACGCAAGTACACATGGAGATTGGACTAGAATTAATTACGTGTGTCAACTAATCTGCCGTGAAGTTGGATTTCTTCAAGAGCGGCTTAGGAATCCGCTTAGATTCCGAACCTCACAATGGTGGGATTAGAAAAGGAAAGGGGGTTGGGTTTCATAGTCAAGTTCCACAAATTAGCTCGGGTCCATATATCATCACATTAATCTAATCTCAATACTCAACCAAAACAAACAAGGTTATGACAATTCCTATGCAATTTCTACACTAAACAAGCAACAAACTTCATTATTAAGCTTTCTTCACTACGAACCACAATCGCCTCTGACCTATAGCCGCATCAAACGAGACAAAAGAGATTTAGCTTACCAGGCGTTAAAAGAGATATATCGCCACCCTTGACCCAGCCATCCCCTATCTTCTTTCAAAACTTCAAATTAAACACACACACAGTGAAAAGTATTGGGACGAATAAAATATATAGTCTCATGTGCTCATATCAAAAACCAGCGCTTTGGCCTCAGCACCCTTTGGTCCGCTTGGACCTTCTTGGAATAACAAAGTGGTGAATCCATACCTTCAAGAACAAAATTTTCATTTGGACTATGGTGATGGATTTCGAGAGAAATTTCATATCCAAAATCACTTTCCAAATCATTGTCAAAAACTGAAACCCAATCCACATATCTTGTAGCTTTCCATGACATCATCTTCCACCTATAGTACTATTCTCTTTGAATAGTGAGTCTCACATACTTGTAAACCTTCTAAACCCTTTCCTTTCTTGGACACTGTATGGCTTGAACTCAATAACATAAAACCCTCTCTTTGTATAGTCTCACAAACTTGAACCTTCTAAACCCTTTCCTTACTTGGACAATATATGGCTTGAACTCAAAAATGTTTGGGGAAAACACCCGATAGCAAGACTGGCTTTTTTTATGGTACGATGGTCAAGGTGTCTGGATCAGCTTACACACACCTTAACTAATCGTTGTCCAGTTTGGTCAAGTACCAGCTATCCACGCTGAAATTGAAAAATTCACAAGAAATTATTTTCTTGAGATCGCCAAGAATTAAACCCTGATCAACTATGTGGCAAGCAAATTCACCAACCAACCAAGCTAACCCTTAGGGGTTGGAGCTAGCTTTCTGAATGCACAAACTTTGTGCAAAGACAAACTAGTTACTTAATTGTAGCAAAAACATAAAATTCCGTAGTTCCCGAAATACTGGATTTATTAATTCTAGATGGCGGGTTGGTTATATGGTTCCAAGTTTAAACAGAGATATAATGATGCCAATTGTTTGATACTTTGACGCTCTTTGAGGGGCATGTATGCTGTAGAGAATTTTATGTATCAATTACATGCAGTTCATTAGTTTGTATTAGAGATATTTGTGCCTCCCAATGAATCAAAACTAATACCTCCCCAATGAATCAAACTGATTTCACTATTTTTTTTTTTTAGGGAAATTATATATCAAGGCCAATGCCATCAAAGCTAATTTGAACACTTGGGTTTGCTAAAACAGTTTCATAAAACTTTTGATCCTTTAAAAAATAAGCTACTCCCTCCGTCCCTTATTTTGTGTCCAGTATTTCATTTTGGGCTGTCCCTTAATAAGTGTCTATTTTGTAAAGTTAGGAGGGTAAAAGTTAATGCATTGTCTATTTTATCCCAAAAAGTATATTTCATTTTGAAAAGTTAGTGAGTAAAAGTGTAATGATGATGGGTAAGTAGGGAAAGTAGAGAAAAAAGTTGATGTGAAAGGTATAATAATGATGTTTTTTTAATAAGTTGGAGTTACGAAGCAGGACACTTAAAAAGGGACGGAAGGGGTACTATATATACGTTGTGTAGGAAGTGATGGATCTAAAGGTGAATGTGTAAGGGCGACTGCCCACCTCAAGTTTGAAAAAAAAAAATTGTATACATTATGATAGGATACTAGTATTATTAAAGTATTCTTAATAACGTAGGTTTGGTCTCTCCAATTTTGACATGACATTCATGTATCTTTTCTTTCTTTTTTTCTCTGTATAGCAAAAAATATTGACTACCCACGTGGACAAACAAAACCATATACTATTCATATATAATAATTGACTAATGAAACGGTGCTTGAGATTCTGTACACCATATGTACTTCGAATATTAAACGGACCCTTTGAGCCTCAAAGCCCCGCACCCCATTGTTTCTTGAACATAGGCTTTGGGACCTTTTAATTAACCCTTTCAGTTTCGCCAGGTAGTCCACATTTGGAACTCACATTGACTGTTGACAACTTGAGAAATTTGTACAACTTTCCACCCTTTCAAGGAAGCATTTTGTGATGCACAAATGCAGATCCAATCATTTTCAGGAATTTATACCGTGGGGTTTCCGCCACGTCCCATTGAGGGCCCTACAGAGCATTTTTTGTAATAATCCGAACGTTTCATCTGTAGGACTTGAAAATTAATATGTTTGTTCAAAAAATCAACTTGATTGGACATCAATAGCTGTTTCGAAAATTGAATTTTGGTTTATAAAACAAACGGCCTGATTCTGTCACTAGTATTTTAAGTTAAATTATCCATGATCATCGATTTTATAAACCAAAATTTAAATTTAGACATAGTTCTTGATGTTCAATCAAGTTGATTTTTTATATGGACATATAATTTTTCGGACCCTACAAAATGAACTATTCAGATTACTATAACAAATGCTCAGTAGGATCCACGATGGATGGTGGAAATCATGAGGTTTCCACCTCATCTAGAAAAAATTTAATCTCTTTTGGGATAAAGAATGATGGATAGGCTCATTTGTGATAGTTTACTTAAATAAAACGCTTAATAAGGTCCGGGTAAAGATTATACCCGAGAGAAGGAAGAAAGCAAATCCTCCCCTGACGTGCCACCCAGACAAAAATACCATTTTGTCAAACATTGGAGCCACATCCCACTATTTACAGAGCAATGAAGGATATTGAGCCATCTGATCCCTTCTCCTCTCTCTCTCTCTCTCTCTCTCTCTCTCTCTTCTTGCCATATGATCCCTTTTCTTCTCTCTCTCTCTCTCTCTCATATATTTCTTCTTCCGTCATGCGTTTGTTTGTTTTCTCACTAGTTCCATCTTTTATTTCTTGTAAATTAAACTTTCGCCTCCAGAGAAAAAAAAAATCTTAGGTTGGCTGAAAATTTGATTGATGTTAACTTTGGTATTCCAAGATTCATCGAGACAGAACTAGTCAAAATGTGCATATACTAATCCGAACACCTTAATCCTTTTTTTAAAATCAGATCACTTAAGTAAAGAGAGAGTAGATACCATAACTCCCAATTGAAAATAGTTCACATATCTATTACAGATTTCATTATAGGAGAGCACACTTCTAGACAAAAGAAAACTACAAAACAGACTCCAAAAGAAGTCAATAGCCCAAACCCTCCTTTCGCTATTAAAAAAAAAAGAAGCCAAAACCCTCCTTTTGCAATTATTAAAAAGAAAAAGAAAAGAAGCAGCCAAAACCCTCCGTTAGTTTTTGTGTTCCAAAACCCTCTCTGTCCTCAAAAACCTGCAAAATTCTGTAGTCCCTTTGAACCCTTTAAAACACAACTCCGTACAACCGCAACTTCCTGGTAATTTGACGACTTCTCCACCATCCAACTCTATAAAACAAAAGGGTACCACTTTAATCCGCCCCGCCCCTCCCTTTTGGGATAATACAAACTACTGCTACCTTCTTCTGTTCTCTCTTCGCTCCTCATTCAAACCAATCTACAATCCCATCATTCCAATCTCATTCACATTCAATCTTCTTCGATCACACTGTCCGGACAATTTCTCAACATGTCCAGACCAAGCGCCGGTAGGACCTTCAACGGGGACATCAATGTCGTGTTCATCAACATAGGATCATACAACATCTTGCAACAACGTCCCGTGCCATGTCCCTGTCACACCAATTTCGCCTTTCTGATTTCGACCCTCTTTAACTTCCTCGACCTGCAGTATCAGGGGAACGGTATCGTTAATCCGTTCCAGACACACCCGAAAACCATGTATCTTGCGTTTGCCTGTGTGCTCTTCTATTCCTTTGCATATGCTGCTGAACTTGAACCGAGGTTTGCCCACTTGGGTCGCGGTGGAATGGCGTTGTTCGGTTCAATCCTCTCTGTATCTCTTGCCTCTGTCCTCTTCCGTAACGCTGTTTCGCTTGCTCTGTACTCTCTGTTTGTCCTGTTTTCGAATCGGGAGGTGTGCTGCTCCGTCATCGAAACGCTTTGGGGCTGGATCCGTCGGAGAAATACGCTCGGCTCTGAAAACAGGGGAGGCCTACAAAGTGAAAATTCGTTCGAATTGTCGGAGATTGTGTAAGGACTAAGGACTCTGAAAACAGGGGAGGACTACAAAGCGAAAATTGGGATCGTAGTCAGAGTTTGTCCAAGGAGAAGAGCTTCTTTTTTTCTTTTTCTTTTTTGTCCAAGGAGAAGAGCTGAACCCAATCATTTTGACACTTGTTGTGCGCCTTATTGGTGATACTGAGCGTGTGGGACCCACAAATACACGAGGAGTTGTGGCTGGTGTTGTATTTGAATTATCGTGTATGTAGCATTATTGTATTTCTTTTGGGGGTTTTCTTTTGGAAATTGATTTTAGCACTCCAAAAATTGATGGAGGGGCTCCAAAACGACGTCGTTTTGTGTATTAATACAGTGCAGTTTTGGAGCCCCGCCATCAATTTTTGGAGTGCCACAATCACTATCCTTTCTTTTTTCCGTACGTACCTTAAGGCTTGTTCGCTTATGTAATTTTGCTGTATCCGGTCTTAGGCTCTCTCTTCTTGTGTATTACTTACAGGTTGCCGATATCTGATTGTTTTGATATTTTATGGGCCTTTTGTATGCATCAACGTCCAATTAAGTAGTTCATAAATTACAAGCTACGAACGTAAACCTGTGCATAGCACCGTCAGTTCACCTTAGTGATGATACGATGAATTATATTAGTCAAAATAATTTAATTAACACCAATCACAAAAAGGCATATGTACTGTAATTCAATAAAAAGGTTGATTAAATGAGCGTCATCTCCATACTAGAAAAACAGCATGAGATCAATATTGGTAATAACACAATCTAGGAAAAGGTTTTAAAATGCGTTTTAAGCTTTCTCAGTTCCGAAATTATAACTTGTTTTTTTCAAGATAAAAGAACAAAAGTAACTTTCTGAATTTCTAAATCATGAGGAAGTAAAAAAACATGAAGGCGAAAATGCACCAAACGTGATCTCGTTTGGTTCGAACGGATTCCAGCGAGTTATTCTGTCTGGTTCGAGTTACGTATTTTAATGCACTACTAACTTTGATGATCAGGTCTCTTTTGGCTCGAGTTGTTCTAGCGAGTTACCTCGACGAGTCAAATCTCGTTTCCTCCGGCTATTTACTCCGATGAGTTAGATCTCGTTTACTTCGGTAAGTTATTCTGTCGTATATGTACTGAAAATTAGAGGTATTCCACCAAATTACACCGGAATTGAATAGTCTCTTCTTCTTTTTTTTAATGTGTATGGAGACATTAAATGCTTAGGCTATTGGGTACTCTATTAATTTGATGGCTAGTCAAAAATAGAAATTTACACTTTTCTTAAGCACTTTGCCTAGCACATGCTTGACGTTGTTGGAGATGCTTTAACAACACAACATTTTCTTTCTCTTTTTCTTTTTCCCCAAATCATAATCACCCACCAAGTAAATCAATTGGGGAGAAGATATTGGTACAGTTAGAAATCAAATAGGACGAATGAAAATGAAAATTATAGTATAGTTTTTGTCTAACTCTTTTTACCTTGGAGCCTAGTCTAAATTTGATGTGTATATGTTTTCAATTGCAACACGAAAAGAATCCATAAACCAGCCCTTTGGTCCATTTTGGACCTCTTTGGAGCAATAACTCGTTACTGTCTCAATCAAACTAAGTAATTTTGCAACGCTTGAAAACCTTAATCTAGAAAGTCACTATCTTGATCCGATGGCAATGCCCAAATCTGCAAAACAACTCTCTTTCTTTTTCAACTATTTGTGATTGATTTTGATATAAATCTCATACCCAAAATCACATGCCTAATCATCGAAGAAAATTGAACACGATGCATTCATCTTATCGTTTTGTGAGGCACCATCTTCCTCCTTTAGTACTCTTTAGCTCTCTGTATGTATCACTTGGCCTATTTCGGCTTACTAGTTCTAGAGGATTATTTTTTTTGTCTAATTGTCTTTCATTCAACATTTTCGGTTTAATAATTTGAATCTTATTTAAAAAAGAAGAAGTTAGTATTGTACATAATTATTACAATAGTCCACCAAAATTTGATGCAAAAGTTACAATTGTGAGAAAAAATTAAATAAAGACAAAAAAATAATCCTTTAAAATTATTAAGTCAAAATAGGCCGTATTAGTCTCATAAAATGATGACATATGTACCACAAGGATGGTGAAAAAATGGAGTGAGGGCCTTAGGCCCCGTCCCAGTTTCTTTAAAAAAGAGCTTTTAAAAAAATAATATAATTTCAAACTCAAAAATTATGTATTTACGCAAATAATTTTTTTATCTTGTGTGATAAAACTCATTGAGATCTTTTAAACGGTGCAAAAAATTTAAAAATTATTTTTCATTTTAATTATATTTGAGTTTGAAATTATCTTTTCTTTTTTTTAAGAGAAAGTTTTAAAAAAAGGGAACGGCACCGTAATTGCTTTTCTACAGAGCCCGTAATTTCAAAATAGGCTTTTAGTCTGATACTTAAAAGAGTGCGTTTTTTTAAAGAAAGAAAAAAGATACTAAAAATGTGCCGACGGGAGAAACGTGAGGACCCATTTGGTCAAGCGGTTTCCTATATTCACACGCACTCCCTTTGTCAGCATAAATATAATTCACACAGTTGAAACAAAATCGAACCTTTTCAACCCTTTCTTTGTTTTTTCTTCGGTTTGACGGTTAAGGGTGCCCGGGTTAGATTACGGGCACCTCGACTAATCCCTATCTAGTCCAGTCATAGGTCATCTATGCCGGAACTAGAGAATTTACAAAAAATTACTTTCTTGCGGCTTGTCTCCAATCAAAGTGTACACAGTCCAGTCAACTGCGTACACTTTATCAAAAAGTTGTGAGATGAACCTGCCTAGAGGAAACAATAAGCGATTCAGCAGCAACCAAAAGTAAGGCAGAATGCACTTGGCATAAAATGTTATGGAGCAATCCTGAGAGGGTCACGAGGGAACAGAGAAGTTTTGCGGATGTTGTTGAGGGCACAAAAGAGCATCACCACATGCTCCAAACCCACCCCAAAACCACCATGTGGAGGTGCACCATACTTGCAGCATAACAACAGTGAATCAGATTTTTGCTGGGTATTATCGTCGTCAACTTGGATGTCCTAAGATCGCCAATCATTTTTTGTTGGACGACCATCTCCGCAAGAAAACTCATTCGATAAGAATATACAGAAAATGAAAATAACATACA
Organism: Rhododendron mucronatum var. ripense; assembly: GCA_019656295.1. Classification (NCBI taxonomy): domain Eukaryota; kingdom Viridiplantae; phylum Streptophyta; class Magnoliopsida; order Ericales; family Ericaceae; genus Rhododendron; species Rhododendron mucronatum. Next base: position 629,675 of record BPLT01000206.1, read on the forward strand.
AAATAGGGAATCTATCTATCAGATAACAAAACAGAATCTATTAACCAGAATGCTACCGCACAATAAATAGCTCACAGATTGTTAAAAGTACACAAATCTTAGGTAGCACAGTATAACAAAAACTGGAAATTTGCAAAGGAAATTTGCTATACGCGTATAGGTCTGTGGAAATGTTGTAATCATGATCCAACATGATCATCAGAAGACAACATCGATAACAGTACAATTATAACAACGATTACCCGTGATTATCGTCATAATAAGACTGATGATGAGAAAAGAATTTTTAGTATTGAACAGAACAAATAACAACGTTGAATATGGCCCAGCAAAACTTGTACGATTTATCAGTAAAGGTTCAAAAAAATACAATAGATGATAATAAGTTAATTTCGAACAAATGCAAATCATATTAACATTCTGTAACAAAAGATAGACTAAGAATAACTTGTGTTAACTACTCTTCCCTTTAAGTTGGATTTTAATTTTCAAGAGGGGCTTTGGATTCTGATTCTGCTTAGATTCCAAACCTCACAAGTCACAATGGTGGGCTAAGAAAAAGAAAGGTGGTTGGGTTTCCTAGTCGAGTTCCACAAATTAGCTCGAGTCTATATATATGATCATCACATTAATCTAATCTCACTGCTCAACCACAACAAACAAGTTTATGACAATCCCTATGCAATTCCTACACTAATAAACAAGCAAAAAATACCTTGTTATTAAACTATTTTCACTACGAATCACAATCCCCTCTTCACTACTAATCCCCTCCAACCTATAGCCATATCAAATGATGTCGAAGTGTTTTAGCTTTACCAGACGTTAAAAGAGATAAAATCACCACCCTTGACCGAGCCATCCCTTCTATCAAAATTTCAAATTAAACACACAATAGTGAAAAGTCTTGGGAAGCATAAAATACATTAGTCTCATGTGCCACACACACATAAACCAGCCATTTGGCCCGCCTTTTTTTTGGCTCAGCACCCTTTGGTCCGCCGTCCGCTTGGACCTTTTTGGAATGTCAAAGTGGGTAATTCCATACCCAAAAATGATGGATTTAAAGAGAAATGTCATACCCAAAATCACATTCCAAATCATTGTCGAAAACTGAAACCCAATCCACATCTCTTGTCGCTTTGCATGACGTCATCTTCCACCTGTAGTACTTTTCTCTTTGTATTGCTCATTAGTCTCACGTACTTGAACCTTCTAAACCCTTTCCTTGCTTGGTAGATGGCTTGAACCCAAAATGTTGGGGGAAAGCACCCGATAACAAAACTGGCTTCTTCTTCTTTTTTTTATCATTCTGATGATCATGGATGCCTGGATCAGCTCATACGTAGCTCAATTGATCACTACCCAGTCCGGTCAAATACAAGATATCCACATCGGAATTGAAAAATTCACAAAAAATTACTTTCTTGCGGCCCCAAGAATCAAACCTTGATCAACCATGTCGCAAGCAAATCTACCAACCGACCAGGCTAACCCTTGGGTGCTGCGGCTTGCAGCTTTTTGAATGCACAAACTTTGTGCAAAGACAAACTAGTTACTTGTAGCAAAAACATAAAATTCTATAGTTCCCGAAATATTGGAATTTATCAATTTTAGATGGCGGGTTGCATGATTATATGGTTCCAAGTTTAAGCAGAGATATAATGATGCCAATTATTTGATACTTTGATGCTCTTCGAGGGGCATGTACCTTGTAGAGAATTTTATGTATCGATTACATGCAGTTCATTAATTTGTATGAGAGATATTTGTGCCCCCCAATGAATCAAAACTAATATCTCCCCAATGAATCAAACTGATTTCATTATTCTTTTTTAGGGAAATTATATATCAAGGCCAATGCGATCAAAGCTAATTTGAAGACTTGAGTTTGCTAAAACAGCTTCATTAAACTTCTGATCCTTTAAAAAATAAGCTACTATATATACGTTGTGCAGAAAGTGATAGATCTAAGGGTGGATATGTAAGCGCGATTGCCCACCTCAAGTTTGAAAAAAAAAAAAAAAAAAAACCTGTATATATTATGAAAGGATATTATTATTAAAGTATTCTTAATAACGTAGCTAGGTTTGGTCTCACCAATTATGACATTCATGTATCTTTTCGTTTTTTTTCTCTGTATAGCAAAAGATATTGACTACCCACGCCACGTGGACAAACAAAAACATATACTATTTTCATATATAATAATTGACTAATGAAAGGGTGCTGGAGATACTGTACACCATATGTACTTCGAATATTATAAACGGACCCTTTGAGCCTCAAAGCCCCACCACTTGAGCCTCAAAGTCCCCCCCGCCCCCTTAACCCTTCAAAAATGATACTCACATAACAATTCAAACACAACAATTTACACAACCTCTCACATGCATGTGGGCTCCACACACACTATTATGTGTGGGTCCCACATGTATGTAAAAAATTGTGTAAGTTGTTGTATTTGGATTGTTGTGTGAATAGTATTATCCTTAACCCTTTCAGTTTCGCTAGGTAGGGAACTCACATTGACTGTTGACAACTTGAGAAATTTTTACAACTTTCCACCCTTTCAAGGAAGCATGTTGTGATGCAGATCCAATCATTTTCAGAAATTAAAAATGGATTTTTCTCCGTTCCAAATTCACCCCCAACCCAATACCGTACAAGTTTTCATTAATAGTTTTCTTGTGTATTGCTTGACGTATGATTAGCGGACGGATCACGAATTTTTGTTAGTGGGGTGAAGAATTAGATTCATATTCAAGGTATTTCTTCTATTTGCTAATCCAAAGAAATAACTCAATCATGAGGTTACTTATAAGGTGTCGTACATTGATAAACGTTACTCCCTCCGTCCCAAATTATTTGTCTGGTCCGCAAAAATAATAACTTAAAAATGATGCAATTTTTGCAATTTTTTCAAGAAAAAATTCAAAATTTTTCACAAATTAAATATACTCATTAATATCTAGTAAGTTGTTGAAATTTTTTTGAATTTTTCTTGCAAAAATTGAATTATTTTTAACACTCCTTTTTACAGACCAAACAAACATTTTGGAACAGAGTGAATATTTATTTTGTTTTACTGTTGATCTCAAAAGACTTATAAATGACCTCATTTGCGATAGTCACTTAAAAAAGAAGGGAACGCTTAATAATAAGTCCGGAAAAGACGATGATGCCAGAGAGAACAAAGAAAGCAAACCAAACAACACCTAGACTTTAGAGCTTTTTTTTTTTTTTTTTGAGGTAGGGCAAGAGGGTAACTTCACCTACCGACTCGCCTAAGCAATTGCTGACTAAGGAGAAGTAGAGTGAACCCTTTATACACACAAACCGACCACAAAAATGGGTTTGGGAATGTTTCTGAACAGGAGTGGAGTCCTCCTTTCCTTGTCGTGCCACCCAGACAAAAATACCATTTTGTCAAACAACAACATCAAAGCCACATCCCACTATTTCTGATTCCCCCGAACCAAATTATACAGAGCAATGAAGGAATTTGAACCATCTGATCCCTTTCCTTCTCCCTATTTCTTCTTCCGTCTTGCGTTTGTTTATCTTCTTTTCCTTTTCCTTTTTTTTTTCCTCACAACTTCCATCTTTTATTTCTCTCAAATTGAACTTTCGCCTCCAGAAAAAAATGAAAATCTCAGATTGGCTGAAGATTTGACCGATCGTTAACTTTGGTATTCCGAGATTGATCGAGATGGGATTAGTCAAAATGTGCCTAAACTAACCCGAACACCTAATCTTTTTTTTTTTTTTTTAACAGATCAGTTCACTTAACTAAAGAGAGAGTAGATGCCATAACTTCAAACTGGAAATAGTTCACATATCTATTACTATTTCACTAGCGTCGTTCCCGTTCGATGCACGGGACAAATAACAAATTTTGTATGAGTTTGACATTTTCTAGCGAAGCCACACAAAGATTTTGTCCCATGCATCGAACGGGAACGACGCTAGTTGATAGAAAAAGAACCCGGGGTGCGTGCGCCGTCCATGCTCAATAATGGACGACTCAAATTGCAAGAAATATTAAATCAAATTAAATTACTTCAAAAAAATTAAATCAAATTAATTTGTAACAAAAAAAAAATATTGTACACGTTCAATGCATGGTATAAAAAATTAACATTAGTTTTTTATAATCTAATATTTTTTTTGTCTCATGTTCGATGCACGCTAGCAAAAATCTCATTCTGTACACTAAAAGGCATATGTGTGGTGTAAAATGAATTTGGAGTACCACGTGATGATATCTCTGCTGGGGCATAGAATAAAATTTCCTAAGCTTCTCTCTCCCTCTCCCACGCCCCCCTCCCCCTTTCTCTCTCTTCCCCTCTCCCTACTCCCACCTTTTTCTCTTCTTTCAAAAAGATAGGTACACTACATCTTATGTGGAACCAATTTTGAGTCCCGAAAAAATACCGATAAATTTTAAAATATTGTTTTATGGGGTCCTATAAAAAATTAGCTCCAATGAATGTCGGTAAGTACTACTTTTGGATTCATATGGGTGAAATTGCTTAATTGCGCAGTTTCGCCACTACGAATCTAGAAATAATACTTACCAATATCCATTGAAACTAATTTTTTACAGAGTCCCATGAAATAATATTTTAGAATTTATGAATATTTTTCTGGATTTTTTTGAAACTTGAAATGAACTCCACAAATAATGTAGTCTAACGTGTAGTGTAATTATGTAGTGTACGTAGCATCTCTTTTTTTTTTTAAAAAAAAGAAGAAGTCAATAGTCAAAACCCACCTTTTGTTTCTGCGCTCCAAAACCCTCACAAACCTGCAAAATTTTAAAAAAAGTCCCTTTGAACCCTTTAAGACACACGCACAGGTCACACAGCTCAGTACAACCGCAACTTCCTGGTAATTTGACGACTTCTTCACCACCCATCCCACTCTATAAAACAAAGATGCCATCCCCCGCCCCCCGGCCCCCTTTATGAATACAAACTACTATTACCTTCTTCTGTTCTCTCTCTTCGTTCTTCTCATTCAATCCAATCTATAATCCCATCATTCCAATCCGAACGATTTCTTAACATGTACAGACCAAGCACCGGTAGGACCTTCAACGGGGACATCAATGTCGCATTCGTCAACATAGGATCATACAACATCTTACAACAACATCCCCTGCCAGCTCCCCGTCACACCATTTTCGCCTTTCTGATTTCAACCCTCTTTAACTTCCTTGACCTGCAGTATCAGGGGAACGGTATCGTTAATCCCTTCCAGACATACCCAAAAACGATGTATCTTGCGCTTACCTGTGTGCTCTTCTATTCCTTTGCATATGCTGCTGAACTTGAACCGAGGTTTGCCCACTTGGGTCGCGTTGGAATGGCATTGTTCGGTTCGATCCTCTCTGTATCTCTTGCCTCTGTTCTTTACCGTAACGCTGTTTCGCTTGCTCTGTACTTTCTGTTCGTCCTGTTTTCGAATCGGGAGGTGTGCTGCTCCGTGATCGAAGCACTTTGGAGCTGGATCCGTCGAAGAAATACGCTCGGCTCTGAAAACAGGGGAGGCCTACAAAGTGAAAATTCGTTCGAATTGTCGGAGATTGTGTAAGGACTAAGGACTCTGAACAGGGGAGGACTACAAAGCGAAAATTGGGATCGGAGTCAGAGTTTGTCCAAGGAGAAGAGCTTTTTTTTTTTTGTCCAAGGAGAAGAGCTGAACCCGATCATTTTGACACTTGTTGTGCGCCTTATTGCTGACACTGAGCGTGTGGCCCCACATGTCCGTAAGGGGTTGTGGCTAGGATTGTGTTTAAATTATCATGTATGTAACATTATTGTATTTCTTTTGGGGATTTTCTTATGTGATTTTGTAATTTTGTTGTATCTTGTCTTAGGCTCTCTCTTGTTATGTATTACTTATGGGTTGTCGATATCTGATTGTCTTGATATTTTAGGGGCCTTTTGTATGCATCAAGGTCCACAAAGTAAATTAACAGTTTAAATCACAATTAGCTCGCAGACAACGCCCAAATCGAAGACATTGCAGGGCCCCTCGTCCTTAATTGCGTGTCCCCTTAAAAGTTAAGTACTTCATAAATTACAAGCTACGAGCGTAAACCTGTGTATAGCACCGTCGGTTAACCTTTGTGACGATACTATGAATTATATTAGTCAAAATAATTTAATTAACACCAATGACATCACAAAAAGGCATGTACTGTAATTCAATAAAAAAGGTTGATTAAATGAGCGTTATCCATAATAGAAAATCAGCATGAGATCAATATATCGGTAATAAACACAATCTAGTAAAAGATTTTACAATGCGTTTTAAGCTTTCTCATGTCTGAAATTATTACAGTACTTGTTCTTTTAAGAAAAAAGAACAAAATAATTTTCTGAATTTCCATATCATGAGGAAGTAAAAAAAAACATGAAGGCAAAAAAAAAAAAAAAAAAAGGATTGATTGACATACCTTAAAAGAACATTAATTAAGACCATCTCCAAGAGCCTCGGTAAAGCTCTGATCAGGACATAGTGGCAAGCCGAATCACCATTTTCCGATATCCAGCAGCCTGACCGTCGCCATTTCCCCCCTTTGCTACAACAACTCACCACACCCGTCGAGCTACAATAATTCCCTCCTCCCCCTCCCCCCTCATCACCCACACACTAAACAGATCTCGTTTGCTTCGAACGGATTCCGGCCAGTTATTCCGTTTGGTTCGAATTACATATTTGAACTCACTACTAACTCTGACGATCAAATCTCTTTTGGTTCGAGTTGCTCCATCGAGTTACCTCGGCAAGTCAAAGCTCGTTTACTCCGGCCAATTACTCCGACGAGTCAGATCTCATATACTTCAGTGAGTTTTTCCATCGTATTTGTACTGAATATTAGAGGTATTCCGCCAAGTTACTCCGGCGAGTTATTCTACTTGGATATTGAACAATCTTTTCTTCTCTCTTTTTTTAATGTGTATGGAGAGGTTAAATGTTTACGTTGTTGGATACTCTATTTATTTGATGACTCGTCAAAATAGAAATTTACACTTTTCTTAAGCACTTTGCCTAGCACTTGCTTGACGTTGTTGAAGATGCTTTAACCTCGCAACATTTTTTTTGTCTTTTCCCCCAAATCATGATCACTCACCAAGTAAATCAATTGAGGGGGAAGATATTGACACAGTTAGAAATCAAATAGGACGAATGAAAATGAAAATTATAGTACTCCCTCTGTCCCTTTTTAAATGTCCTGCTTCGTAACTCCAACTTATTAAAAAGACGTCATCATTGTACCTTTCACATCAACTTTTTCCTTCACTTTCCCTACTTACCCATCATCATTACACTTTTACTCACTTACTTTTTAAAAAGGAATCTACTTTTAGGGGTAAAATAGACAATACATTAACTTTTACCCACTACTTTTACAAAATGGACACTTATTAAGGGACAACCCAAAATGGAATACTGGACCTAAAAAAAGAAACGGAGGGAGTATATAGTTTTTGTCTAACTTTTGACATGTGCGTATGTTTTCTATTGCAACACGAAAGCATCATGTGTAGCTGAGTTTTCCCAAGTGCCAACGTGAACAACTTCAAGGCAACTACATAAACCAGCCCTTTTGGTCCATTTTGACCTTTTTGGAGTGATTACTCGTTACTGTCTCAATCCAACTAACTACTACTAATTTTGTTTGAAAATTTTAATCTAGAAAGTCACCATCTTGATCTGATGGCAATTCCCAAATCTGGAAAACAACTCTCTCTTTTCTTTTTCTTTTTTTTTCTTTTTCCAATTATTGTGATTGAGGTTGATATAATTCTCATACCCAAAATCACATTCCAAATCATTGAAGAAAATTGAACACGGTTATTCATCTTATTGTTTTGCAAGGCATCATCTTCCTCTTTAGTACTCTTCTCTTCGTATATATCACTTGGCCTATTTCGGCTTACTCTTGGAGGAATCTTTTTTTTTTTTTCTATCATTCAAATTTTTTGGCTTAATAATCTGAATTTTATTTTAAGAAACTTAGTTTTGAAAATAATTTTTACAATAGTCCATCAGAATTTCATGCAAAAGTTATAAATGTGGAAAAAATTTAAATAAAGACAAAAAAAATAATCCTCTACAATTATTAAGTCAAAATAGGCCTTAGTCCGATAAAATGACGAGATATGTACCACAAAGGACGGTGCAAAAATAGAATGAGGGCCTTAATTGCTTTTCTATAGAGCCCCTAATTTCAACCATTGATTTATGAGCTCTAATACTTAAAAAAGTGAGTTTTTTTAAAGAAAGAAAAGAGATACTAGCCGTTCTACACACACAGCAATCTGTGCACAGATTTTGTTGTGGGGCCTACCACGGGTCCCACACAAATCATCCAAGCTGTTCATTAAATGTAAAACATTTTTTCAAGGGTCCCCGTAAAAAATAAGCTCAATCCAATACCTGTAGGTGCTTCATCCAACCATCTAACTTTTCATTTAGATTTCCGGATAATGAAAAGTTATATGGTTGGATCGTATACCTATATGTATCGGATTGAACTTATTTTTTACAGAGACCCTTGAAAAAGTGTTTTACATTTAATGAACGGCTCGAATGATTTGTGTGGGATCCGTGGTGGTCCCCACAACAAAATCTGTGCACAATCTGTGCACAGATCTGCTGTGTGGGTAGACTTTCTGGAATAAAAATGTGCCGACGGAAGAAACGCCGTGAGGACCCATTTGGTCACGCGCTTTCCTATATTCACACACACACTCCCTTTGTCAGCAAATATATTTCACAGTTGAAACCAAATTGAACCTTTTCAACCCTTTCCTTTCTTTTTCTTTGGTTCGACTATCGAGGTGTCCGAGCCAGCTTACGAACACCTCAACTAATCCCTTCTTCAGTCCAATCAAAGGTTATCTACGCCAGGACTATGGGCTACTCCCTTCTTCACTCCAATCAAAGGTCATCTACGCCAGGACTAGAGGATTTACAAAAAATTAATTTCTTGCAGCCTGTCTTCAAAAATCGAACCCTAGTCAATTGTATACGCTTCTTCTTTCCGCATTACTTCATTTTTCTTTTCTTTATGAGTGTACAAGCGGTATATATATATATATATATATATATATTTGTGACAGCCAAAATATTGCATTTTATGCAGTAAACGATATTGAAACAAAAACTACACAGATAAAACCTAATTCGTCGTACATATTAAAAAAATGCTTCATGGTGGCATGGTGCGTAATATAGTTTTTTGTATGAACTCTCTGCATGGACATAATTTATAAATAAAATCAAACTTCTTGTTCACTCTAATATGTACCTCAATATTTATCCTCTGCGGAGCTGAATGTCAATCTTTTCCATATTAGAGCGGTGTATGAGATTAAATTTAACAATGGTGGTAGAATACGCCACATCTGTAATTACTGGTGGTCAAAATAAATGAATGACTGTCCCAGCATTGCTGAAGATTTGTCTCAAGCCATTTAAAAAACTTGGAACTCTTCATTAAGGAAAAAAGTGATCTTTGACCTTGAATCTAAGATCCGCTCCTATGATTCTTCATGTGATGCAGAATGAGACTCTTATCACGTTCATTTTTCACAATCCGAACCATTAATCTAGTAGGTCTTGATGTGTTTACACTCGCGCAAAAAATCAAGTTGATCAAAAATCGATAGAAGTGTGGGAGAGGAATACGTGGTTTTTTTTTTTTTTCTGCTTTCTAATTTCATAGATAGAAAAGAGATTGAAAAATTCAAGAGATTGGAGATATCATATGCATCAAACCATTAAAGGAAGTGTGGGAGAGTAAATAAATAAGGATCAATGGCAACTGCGTAAATAAAAAACTGCAGGCAATTTAATAAATATCCTTGTAGTTGCATCTTGATCATTGATTTGTTTAATAGATATACACAAAGTTATTCGATCCTAACCAATGAATACGCCACGTAGGACATTTATTAGAAACCAATGTGCAGTGTAATACAGATTGCTCTTACCCTGCGAAACTGTGTACACTTAATCGAAGAGTGGTGAGAAGAACCTGCCTAGAGGAAACAATCGCAGCAACCAAAAGTAAGGCAGAATGCGCTCGGCATAAAATGTTATGGGGCAATCCTGAGAGGGTCACGAGGGAACAGAGAAGTTTTGCGGATGTTGTTGAGGGCACAAAAGAGCATCACCACACGCTCCAATCCCACCCCAAAACCACCATGTGGAGGTGCACCATACCTGCAGCATAACAGCAGTGAATCAGATTTTCGCTGGGTTTTATCGTCGTCATCTTGGATGTCCTAAGATCGCCATTCATTTTTTGCTGGATGAGCATCTCCGCAAGACAACTCATTCGATAAGAATAGATAGAAAATGAAAATAACATACAGGATAGGGATCTGTCTAAGTATTAGATAACAAAAGCAGTACACAGAATCTATTTGCAAGAATGCTAACACACAATAAATAGCTCACAGATTGTTGAAGTACAGAAATCATAGATAGCACAGTATAACAAAAACTGGAAATTTGCAAAGGAAATTTGCTATACGCATTTAGATCTGTGGAAATGTTGTTTATAATCGTGGTCCAACATGATCATCGGATGACATCGGTAAAAGTACAATTATGTACAATTATAACGACAACTCATGATTATCGTAGTATTGAGACTGATGATGACAACGACAACGATGCCACTGATGATGAGAAAAGAGTCTTAGTGAGATTTATCAGTAAAAGTTCAACAAAATACAATAGATGATAATAAGTTCACTTCAAACAAATGCAAATCATATTAACATTCTGTTCCAAAAACTAGAATAAGGTCTCAAATATGTAAAAAAATCATATGAAGTGGCATGCAGCAAAATTATACAATAGTTTGCACATTGGTACCCAACTTTTCTGGCTTTTTTCATGAAACTTTTGTGGTGGCTAGGATCAGAACATGAATTTAAAACGTGAATGAAAACAAACAGAATTTCCGAAGTTTAATGTTGATAAAAAAAATTCAAACTAGGAAAAGCAAACTTCCAATATCAGGTAGGTAGCTATACAGGTAACCCAATCTGGAAAGAAGTGCACAGAGAGAGTATTCATAAGACTGGCAATTTCTTGCAAAAACAAAAGCTATTGAAAAAGGCAAAAATGTGGAGCGAAATGGTCAATTTAGAATATACCGGAAAGAATCCACATATGTTGATATTGTTTTGACATCTATCCCGCAGGCTTCAGCACGTGTTGCCAAAAAATCAGGTAGGTGGACCCGCTGAGCTCCTGAAATGATCTCCTCCCCTAAATTCAAAGGAAAGGACAAAATCAAGTTGTTAGAAATTTAGAATGATGATAGACAAAATAAAACTACTAAAAGAAAAATGTTGCATGACTACGAACGGGTTAGACTATGGCACAAGCACCTGAGACCCTTGTTAGGAATCTTCTAGGAATGTCTTTCATGGTTACGCCTATGATGAAGTTTGTGTGCTTGTATGAACATGCATATGCAATAATATTGAGATGCATGCTTATGGGATAAGGTAAATTTAGACACATTGTCTGCAATTCCAACATTGCTGTATTTCTACTGTTTGTATATAGCATACAGGTAATCATCGTTACGATTAAAAAAACCTTCTTAGTAGCAAGAGCAACGGACCAATCAAGCAGTAATTCCTATGGGTGGGGTGGGGGTGTGCTATGAAGCACGTACATCTCGCTGGAGATACGTCCAGTTTTGGGTTTCGGACACGTATACTCTCCGAACAGGTGTCCAACAGTCAAACAGAAGTGTATATTTGGTCTCAACTTTTTCTCGTTCCATTTGGACACTCCAGGGACAATCTAGTACACGATGGACATTCGCGAGACATGTTCGAGGTGTCAATGTGTCATACATACCAGTAATGACATAACTCTTGGGATGATGCAATAACTCACACAAATTTTGAAAAATGTAATGACATGAGAATAAAGGCATATATGGTACTTTTATGATATTATTCCTTTATCTCAACTATTTTTACTTCAAACATGAAGTGCCAGAGTCATGTTTGCATGTTTGGGTCCGTGTCAGTGCTACAAAGGGCTCATACGCTAAGAAGTATAGGCACGTCTATCGGCCTCACATATTTATGGTTCGACAAATGTTGACAACGCTTGGATATTTACCCAAATTTAAGCGTGTCGAACACTGGGACTGGCTACTACACGTAGGTGACACACTAAAAAGTCGAAGAAGGACCAAATTTAAGCGTGCTTGACACACTGGGACTGGCAATTTATGTTTCTCATCCTCATTTGGTGGAAATGATGTCCTCTCATATGTGTGTCTTGAAAAAATCAACGCCTCTCTGCATTTCAAGTCTTGAAAAAAAAAATTAAGCATCTCTTTTTTTTTTTTTTTGATCCGTAAGCATCTCTATGTGTATCTTGTGTCCATATCAGTGCTTCTTGAGCTGTACATATGGATTGAAAAGAATGCTGAAGGTATTTTTTTCCTATTTAAAACACAACAATTCAACATCATAGTTCAGCATCCTCTTAACAAAAACTGACATCTCTAAGTAGTTGATTTGTCTCAGTCGTTGGATAAAGACACTCATTTGATATCAAAACTGTACCCACACAATACACTTAAAGTCCATCGCTAAACTCACTTGAAAGCTGAAGCAAATTATCCAATTGAAGAAAATAACATAAGATCCAACAATAACATGAAGATTTACAAATATAGTCCCTCCTTTGTCCATTTTAGTTTAGAAATCCTAAAAGCTCAAAAACAACAATTGCGTTAGTACCAGAGATTATGTAAATGATATGTGAAAGACTCTTTTCTCAGACTATTTCCCAAATGAGTAGAATGTAGAAAATTAAACTAATTAGATAGATATACAATACTGTATTAGTAATGTTAAACAGAAAAACTGAGCTCATATTACGTTCAATCTTATGATATCAGTGTCGTAACTCCTTTTTTAAAGGGCATGTCAGTGTTCATGGATCGTGTCATATCCACGTCCTGTTGTCAAACCAAACTATTTAGGCATTCTTGTTTTATTCCATGCAACAGTCAGTGGAACAAAACATTGTGAATATTAATGTGCATACAATGCCACCGAAACTTATTACAAAATGCTTAGAATTCTTCTATGAGAACATGCCATGATTTAAGGTTTACCTCGAATGAATACGTCAAATGAATTACTGTAAGTAGGGTCATCACTGCAAGGCATGGTATAGAATGGTCGAACGGCCAATGGATAGTGGTGAAGTATATAGAACTCAGTGCCATACCTATATTCAGAAGAAGTCCAGTTAATTGATTACTGATTCATGGGATGACAATCTCCGATAGAGCCATGGAGGTACCACAAAGACAAATAAGGACGGGAAAGTAAGGAAAACAAGTCAAATGTAGGTAAGTAAATATAACTCACTTCTCCAAAACAAGTTGCCCCAGTTTTCTCTCAGATTCTGTGTTCAGGTCCCCTAGAGGATCAATTTCAATGCCAGCTTCCTGTAGAAACATATAATATGAGAATCACAGCTCCAAAATGCAGGAAGGATGAATTCATTCAAGGACTGCAGTGAACATCAGAGAAATTTCAAAACAAAGAAAGTTATAGAGAAATATCTTGATTAAGAAATTGGTTTTAGCTTGATGTTGCATTTTTTGCTGTCTAGTTACTAGAATATTGCTGATCAGAAAGAAAAAAAAAAGTTACTAGAATATCTTCTCCTGTTGCAGTACTTCAAGATTGGAAAGCAAAGAGTAATCCTAGACAACCCCAACCATCTCAACATCATAAAAATTCAGAATCGTTTTGTCATGCCAAGACAGCCAACAACTTATCCACCGGTGAGAAGAGAGCCAAGGAATCTGCGTCTTACGAGGTTAGTTTTTTTTTTTCCTGTTTGTATTTTTTAATGAGCAACAAAAGAAATTATGCAAAACAAGAAAGGAAGTATAACAGATTAAGGACAAGAAGTCCACCTAGAAACAAGAAGGGGAAAAAGAACACCATAGCAAATCACATACCGATATCCAATCTTTTACTCAAAAACAAAGGAATCCCTTATAAAAGTGATATATAGCTGGCCCAAAAGGGAGACAAATCGCAAAATCCACATCCCAAAACTCAAGCATTTCTCTCCAGCCAAAGAACTAAACACAAGCCCTTGAGCTATTCGGCTAGTGAACTGTATAGACTAACCCAAAAATACGGGCATCACACTTCCTCCTAAGTTGCATTCTGTAACTAAACTTCAACCAGTCCAAACTTCATCAATTTACTAGTACAATATACTTTTTCAAGGTGGTTTCTGTTGAGTTTTCTTCTTTATATTTTCTTATTGCCTTCTGTTGACCAGACTAAGTTTGTATGTTTTTTTTAGCCCAGCTTTTTGAGCAAATGCAAGACTAGAGGTGTACTTATGTTCATCCAACATGAGAGATTTAATGTACTTTCTAACTTCAGATCTTAGGTACTATATATTTTTCATATAAGCATGTGGAACATTCCCTGCAGAAAAGGAGAAATGACTTCCAACCTGCCACACTAGTTTTGATATGCAGTAAACATTCAGCACATGCACATTCTAAGTCCTTTAAAGTGATAATAATATGGAGAAGAAGGACGAGAACTCTTACCTTCAGCAATTGGACCCCCTCTTGAAAAGTAAGCCGCAAGGTCTTCCTCAAGTACTGAATAGCCAATCAGTAGCAATAGTCAGCAAGAACAAGAGTACATCTATGAAGCACGGATATACAGGATATGAATACGATACACCACGGATACGGTGTTACGAGAAACTCTTAAAAAAAAGGATATGGATACGGCCCAGATATGTTAGAAATACAACTATCATTGCAATACTTTACCGTTATATTATGTATAATGCAAGTATGGTCAGAATCGTTTTGTGTTCTTCGAATGCAAAAGCGTTGTACACAAGTACACACGGTTACATGTTGGAATCCAATTTTATGGAACAAAAGTATGCGACAATGAGTGTATTAAACAAACTTTAAAATGTTGATACAAATTTCATCATAATAGATCTGTTCTCTAAAAAGTAAGTAAAGTATAGCCATTAATAATTATATGTAATCCTATTTCCTAACAATTTACTCCAATACTATGCAAGAAGTGCCACAATCTTAATTTCATGAAGTTCAGATATGTCACCAAGTGTATCCAAAAGGGATCCGATTCTTCAAAAATCGAAAATTTTAATTTTCAAATAGTTGATGCTTCTGGAATATGTATCCGCGAGTATGGGAGTAGAATCGGCATCCGATATGGACACCACTCCCATATAGAAGTATTTGTGCTACATAGGAGTATACTCACTTAATAGGAATATAATAATCTTTTATGTTAACTTTCTAGCATGCAGAAGTACAATAACATCAATATCCACAGTACATTGATAATGATTCGCATAATCAGAAATATGGTATGATGACCTTTAAAGGCTCAAATGGATATTGTTTTCCTATGGCTTCAAGCTCTTTCTGACATCTTTCATTCAAACTGTCAAACAGTTCAACAAACAAGCGGTCCACAATATCCATCACCTGCATGAAAAAAGCTAGGCATGTTAACATCGCACAGGTCATAACCTTAAATAATTGTGAATTGTGATCCTTACA
The DNA here is from genome assembly GCA_019656295.1 of Rhododendron mucronatum var. ripense. Classification (NCBI taxonomy): domain Eukaryota; kingdom Viridiplantae; phylum Streptophyta; class Magnoliopsida; order Ericales; family Ericaceae; genus Rhododendron; species Rhododendron mucronatum. The sequence continues at coordinate 645,339 of BPLT01000206.1, forward strand.
TTCATAAACCAACAATTCAATTACCTCAGAATAGTGCTCCTTGATCTCCATCTCAACATCAAGACCTGTGAACTCACACAAGTGTCTGTGGGTAAAGGAATCCTCTGCTCTGAAAACTGGACCTACCTCAAAAACACGGCCAAAATCACCACAAATTGCCATTTGCTTGTGAAGCTGAGGTGACTGAGCTAGACATGCAGGTTGCCCTTTGTAGTCCAGCCTGAAAACAGCTGAGCCACCCTCACTAGAGCCTGCTATCAACTTTGGGGTATGAATCCCCACAAAGCCTTCAGATAGTAAGAACTGCCTGAATATCTGTAGAACAGTTTAAACTGCATTAAAAACCAGGCTAGGAATCATACCACGTGCTCTGGTCTAAGTGTAAAACAACAATATGGAGTAAAAGGAAAAAAGGCAAATCAGTATGTACAGCTGTAAACAACACGTACGTGTCATATACACAGAGGTAATTACGACAACAATAAAGATAAAAACTTCTGCCAAAATAGCCTAGAAAGCCTAAAACTACTACTTGTGCAAAAATAGCCTAGTTGATAGCAACCACAAAAAGAACACAGAGCAAAAACAAATTTCTCACCAAATTATATAAGGTCGCCACCCCTATTTTAAAATCCAGATTCCGTCTCCACCCAAGAATGTGGCGGAAAGCCAATTCTAATAACTTGAAGATAAATGAAGTAATTTTGATTAAAAATAGTTCATTATCCAAAAACCAATAATGTAGTTTGCTTCATCATTGCAAAGTAGCTGCATAATCTTTGAAGATATACCATGCTATTTGATACTTTGTTACATGTGTACCATGTTTAAAGAGAGGCTCACTATTAAGTTCTTGAACACTGGTGTGAAGGAAAACAAAATTTTGTTATATCTCAGCTAGCCTCTTTGGACTGTATGGGAGTCCATAATCTACAAAGCTCCATCTCTAAAATCACTCCACAACAACTAGTCACGTGTCTTGCATCGCCATCCTTAATGAGTAAGTAAAAGAAAGTATTCAGGGTCCTTTACTTCATTCAACAGTCCTCTTCAACAAAAAGTTAAGCATTTGATACAGATTTACCAGAAATATTCCGTTGCAATTGAAAGCAAGAATGAAAATAGAGTCCTTTCTTTAATAACCTTACCTCATTCATCTATTTTGGTTTTTATAGCTGGGGTAGAACTAAGGTCACCCCCACTTTTTTACCACCTGATCCAACAGCCACCAGCAATAATTTCTTAATCTCTCTATCAAAAGGATGACTTGCTTCATATACCCTTCTTTGCTAACAACAATATTATTCAACATTTCAAGAAACAGTGCTATAGATTTCACCGAAAATGAGAAGACAGAGGGATGGGCACGATGAAGAATATAAACCAGATAATGCAATCTTACATTTTCAACTTGGCATTGAACACGAAAAATCCCTTGATTACTAGGTGTGCGCAGGTCAAGAACCCTAAAATTTAGACGGGTATCCTGATTGACACGAACAAGCTGTTCTCCAGCCTACACACATCGAAAAACAACATTGACAAACAGCTTAAAAGGCAGTAAGCACATGAATACAATTCATCACAATCACAAAGCATGTTATCGATATCCACAAACAATATGATATGATCTAATATATAGCATTCATCAACTACAAGCCCTCAATAAGTTACATGTGAAAGAAACTGCAAAACCGATATACCTGCAAAGCCTTGTCTATTTCAAGTTCACTACGTGCAGCATCCTCGATATTAATAGGTAAGGTAGGCACTGCCTTGCTGATGCAGTAAACCTTCCTCACTTGAATTTCCACCTGCAATGTCAAAATAGGTTCTTTTAACTACTTAATACTTATTGTCAACAAATTTCACAAGTCATTTCCAGACATTACCCATCATAAGAAGAAAAAACCCAATGAATATCTACAAATGCCAACAGGGTCATCATCCAGAATACAAATTTGCTAAGAAAATCCATAAGCGTTCGAAACAACTGTAAATAAAAAACATTGAGATCATGCAAAACGGCACCGTATGGAAGAAAGATGCCACTGACTGTAGTTCGCAAGAACACACACTCTTGAAGTGGAAAAAAAAAAAAAAAAAAAGAAGCTCTAGCTCCTCCATACATTGGCACTGGGAGTGGTGCATCAACCAAATAGTACGTATCCCAAGAAGAAGACAGGTGGGGGGTGGGGCTTTGATAGAGAATTCTTAAGGGTATACAAGCATATACATAGGGGGCCGGTTCCAGGGACACAATTTTTGACACTGTGGAAGAGATAAAAATATACTGTCTCTCCCTCTCTCCCTACAACACCCTGCTCACCTGGCGACCCCATCTCCGGTGAAGATAGCAAACAGCTCCACCGATACAGTGTCCCGTAATCTTCTCTATCTCTCAACGTTTAGGTCTTCGATTTTTTTCTTAGGGTTTAATCAATTTTCGGTCTTGGACAGCCATGTCTAAGCCCAAGTTCTCTAATGAGACACTAAGCTCCTTTTTAGTAATTTTCCTGTCACTGTTCTGATCAAACATTTGGAATACCCAACGTAGGTCCCCCATTTCCATCTCTCATTGATCCTAAACCCCTTAAACAAAAACACAGGGACAACTTCTTTCCGAACGATGGCGGCAATTGGAAACTTTGAAAAACTTTGTTGTCATGCCGCATGCATCGAACTCAAGTGATTTTTCATTAATTTTAGAATGCTAGCGGCAATAGAAAATGTGAAAAATATGGCACCCAGAAGTGGAACTCCTTGGGTGCAAAAAAATCAGGGGAAATCACTGATTTCCGTTGCAAAGGTAGTTGAACTGAGTGATTTAGTGAGGGAATTTGGACTTTGGCGTGGAACTCAGTGGGTTGCAGAGATGGTCTTTGGCTATTTAACAAGACACATATAACGAGGGGTCGGCTGAGTTTCTGAAAGTCACAAACGAGATAGAGGTCTATCTGATTTGAATTGAGAACACAAGTAAAGTTTGTAGGGAGAGAGAAGAACTGGGAGGAATGAAGAGAGAGAAGTAGGGTTATGCAGATAAGGACAATGGAAAGAAGTCAGCTGAACACCATCCAGGAAAAAAGTGTAAAGATTATTTTTTTTCTGTCGGAGATGGGTCGTGGGAGATTGATTAGCCGGAGTTGAGCTTGCCGGAGATGGGGTTGCTGAGGTACCAGAGTGGGGAAGGGGAGAGAGAGGTTTGGGGAGATGGAGAAGTGGGGGAGATGTTATGTTTTAATCTCAGCCATTGACTTCAACAACTGAGATGGAGTGTCAAAAATTGTGTCCCTGGAACCGTGTGTGCGCGTTTGTGTGTATGGACATCCACGTATATGAATGTAACTCTAGTTAAGATGGATACTTATTTATACCTGCATAGAACTATCCTTAATGCATTCTATTAAGCATATATCGTCAGGATCACACAAGGAAAAAAATAAAACAACACAAAATTGCACCACATTAATGGCAACAAAGGATAACATCACGAACATTATCTGTAATTATAAGAAATTCCTTAAAGCATTATAAACAGTGTAATGAAGATAAATCATAAACTTGTACACAATTGTATTCCTTTTCTCGAAGATAAATCATAAACTTGTACATACAGTTGTATTCCTTTTCTCTTCCCAAGCAACACTACCACACAACCTAAAAGTGGATCCAATATTCCCCCAACCACAAAGGAGTAAAACAAAATAAAATAGTTCTTAGCTAGCACCCAGAATAGATTATAAAAAATTCCTCCCAGAACCTCACAAGTTTTCTCCCCACAAGAAGTCGTCATACCACACAATGATTTGTAGCATTGACAGCAAAATGTGAACCATAGATTTCACCTCCGTTTACAAACAAAAGTAAATGTGAAGTCAAGATAGCATACTACACTCGCATACCACGTAGAGTATGAATAAACTTATCTAAAGAATGCATATGGCCCTAAATAATAACAGGTGTGGGGTCTTGTGGCAATTCTCAATAAGCTATGCATAGGTACAAACGCAGGATTTGAGTGCCGGGTGGGCAAACATTATACACTTTTTTCGAACATATGGAAACATCAATTATACCAATACAAATTGCAAAGATACTACAAAAAAAAAAACAGATACAGAAACAATATTGAGTATACATCTGTGTTCTGAAATAACAATAATAGAAGCTAGTATTTAAAAACCAGAACCAAATTTCATGTTCGATGCTCCAATTCATAATGTAAATGTCATCTGCTATAGAATTTCGAGCAGGTGTTAGATTTTAAAAGAAAACCGGGGGTGAGTTAACCTGCATCATTTTAAACTTCTCACAAAAATACTAGTTTGACTATGAAGAATAAAGGGCTCCAAAGAACCAAGAAGCTGGCCAGCAGCTCGAGGCTCGGCTCGTTTAGTAATCTGAGCTTTCACGATTTTAGGCTCATTAGCTCGGCTCGGTTGTATAGGCTCGGCTTGTTTAAAGAGCTCGATTGTTTACAGTAAACGAGCCTAGCTCGCACACCAAAGCTCCGCTTGGCTCGACTCGGCTCGTTTGTAAAAACTTAAAACTTGGATAGGCAGCCGCCCGGTTTTGTCCATCCATCGGTCCGTCTTGGCTATGCAAAATCTTAATAATCATAAAAGTTCCTTTGCCGATCAAGAAAGAAAAAACAAATCCGGAACCGTAACATTGCTACGTATTTTGTTGTATATACCTGCTGAGAAGCACCTTTAATTGGGCTATTAGGCACAGAAACAGTCCCTTCGACATCAACGTACGACTCCCTGCTCAACCCCGTGGTGAATTTCACCATCCCAAGGCTAACCACGTCCGGAGACACGGACAGCACGCACTGCACGGTGAACCCCTTCTCCCTGACAATCAAGAACGCCATCTTCTTGCTGACGGCGCGGACCGTCTGGGCCCGGCCCCGCACGAGCACCGTCCGGCCCTCAAGTCCCTCCGCCAGCGACCCGACCTCGGTCCACTCGCGGCCCGTGACGGACTTCGACTGGAGGTCCTCCAGCGGGATGTCGCCGTAGTGGGCCGCGAGGGGGTCGGGGGCGTCGAGAGAGATCGCCGTGACGGCGGCGGCGGCCACCGCTGCGGCGCGTTTCTGCTGCTTGGCGGCTTCTTTCTTGGCGGCCTTCTTGCTTTGCGTAGCATCGACGTTGACGCCGTCTTCTTCTGTTTTCGGTTGGTTTGGAGCGTCGGACGACATTGGAACGAGGAGAGAGAGAGAGAGAGAGAGGAATTTGGGGAATGATTGTCAGGACGACTCACTAGGGTTTTGATAAGGAGGGATTTGGTAAAACCACGGATGATAAAACCCTAGACCTACAAAATCCTCTGGCGACCAGGGGAAACTGCGGACGATAGAAAAATACTCCTAAAAGGGTAAATTACATTTACCTCCCCTGAGGTTTTTGACTATTTCACTGAACTTGGACTGACATCCCCTACTTTAGTTGAAATAGCACTAACCTCGTTTATGATTCACTTTTCCATTTCAGTTTCCCCTCTCCGTTAGTTGACTAACAATTTGGCAATTAAATTTGTGTTTAGTCCCATTTTACCCTTTTGTATATTTGATCCGCCCCTTTTGTTGTATGTTTGGAGAATTACGCTATTGCTACGGGCCTGTTATGTGCCGTTAACGACTCTTAAAAAATACTTCCTCCGTCCCTTATTTTGTGTCCAGTATTTCATTTTGGGTTGTCCCTTAATAAGTGCCCATTTTGTAAAGTTAGGGGGGTAAAAGTTGGTGAATTGTCTATTTTGTCCCTAAAAGTATATTTGATTTTGAAAAGTTAGTGAGTAAAAGTGTAATGATGATGGGTAAGTAGGGAAAATGGAGGAAAAAGCTGATGTGAAAGGCGTAATGATGATGTCTTTTTAATAAGTTGGAGTTACGAAGCAGGACACTTAAAAAGGGACGGAGTAAATATTTATTTACAATTCAAAGTTAAAAGTAACATATTGACAAAAATAATTTTTCTATTTTTTTGCACAGAGTAAAAGATCTCATCGAGATCTATCAAACGGAATCCATATTACACACAAAAAAATATTTTTAGTAAGTCCATTATTTTTAAGTTTGAAAGTATAAATAAGTACTCATTTTTTAGAACCCTTGTGGAACATAACCTATTAAAAAAAAATCAACTCATTAGGCCCCGTTCATTTTCCCTCGTCAGTTAATTTTCCTTTTTCTTTATATGCGTAGAATGGTGGAACTAAAATTTGAATTTGGAGGTGGCACTAAAAAAATCACCAAAAAATATTCGATCCGCAAACCAAGAACTTAAGAAGAATATGTTTCTTATTCGAACAAAGTCAGTTTTTTTTTCAAGAGAGAGAACGTGGTTGATTTCAAGTTTCTTTTTGAAAGTTCATTACAAAATAGTTTGTCATGGGAATAGAAAATTTTCTATTTAGGGGCTTGTTTTTTAACTCGGGAGAACAAATTATTATTACGAAATCAAAGAGGGCCTCAGAGGCCCGATAATCCTCAAGAGCAAGGAGTGAAAGCCAATTGGGAACAAGCTCCCACCAACATCTCTCCCTCCCAACTCTTAATTGAGAATACAAAATTTCATAAGAAAAAAAAACAACTATAAAAAAAAAAAAGGATGATTAAATTGGTAGTCATGGCTCAACTCTTGGTTCCCCCCCCCCCCCCCCCCCCCCCCCTTTTTTTATTTGTAAACTTATAGGAAAGACAAATCAAATACTTGAACCAAAAACAGAAAATGTCCTAGACCATTAAATTGTGGATTTTTTTTTATGCTTTTTGATGGGCATGACATGAATTTTAAAGAGAACTTTATGCACTATCAATAATGGTTCATCAATGTGAATGACGGATATTTCTCTTCGGGTAATGAAGATTTAGGAATTCTGTTTCTGTCCGAAAGTTATAAAGACCAACACCATCAAAAGAAAGATAATTTGAAGACTTGAATTTGCATGCTAAAAACAGCTTCGTAAGACTCTTGATCCTATACAAAATTAGCAAAAGTTACTACAGTGTATTGTGCCGGAAGTAATGGACGTTAGGGCGACTGCCCACTTCAAATTTGAAAAAATTAATTAAGAAAGAGGTAATTATGATAGCATTTTTTATTACAATATATTCAAATGTTGGTTCGCTCGCCAAATTCATCATGTGTTTGAACATCTCCAATAGCCTCAATCTCATCCTAAGCAAATTGTCCACCTAAAACACCAAAAAATTCTACTTTAACTAGTTACAAAATACATCTCTCTTCCAACAGCCTAAGCAAATACCTACTCAAATTACAGAACTCCTTAAAAAAAACAGACAAAACCCAAAATATAGGGCTTCGCCGGAAAACAAAACCCAAAATCCACCATTAGAGCTTCGCCGAGAAACAAACTTGGACAGAATCCACGACCTCTGCTCACCGACGATCAAAACTTCGATTCCGATGGACGAATCGAAATCAGTAAACCCACAAATTGAAATTAGTAAACCCACAATAGAAATCAGTAAACACACAATCAAAATCAGTAAACCCACAAACCCATCGGAATCCCATGCTTCCTTCTTCTGACCAACAAAATCCCATCTTCCGACCGACCAACGATGGCTGAATCAAACCCCACCGAAAATCCGACCCCACAACTCGCCGGAGCCAACGACGGCGACAACAACGAAGCCAACACACACACACACACACACAGAACCGAGTGAACAATGCCTCACCCCTTGTGGCGTGGTAATACCGAGCTCTAAGCTAGTCTGTTGGGTGAGAAGTTTTGAGGGTTTGGCTCTCCTCTCAGACGAGACTAAGGAAGAGAGGAGGCTATTGGAGATGCTCTAACAACTTTTTATTGCTAATACTCCACCCACCTAAGATTAATGGTGAGTTCACGTTTTATTATTACGTCTTTAGAGTACTAATGCCAAAATATCACTTGTTTGCACTAAAAATACCACAATAGTACCATTTAGTCTATTTAGTTTAAGGAAATGAGTTTTCTTGAATTATATGAGTAGGTATTTTTGAACGAAATACCGAGAATAACAAAAATATCGTTTAGTCAATAGTGTGAGCGCTCCTAAAATCTTTGCATCCGTCCTCATGTGCAGATCTTTTAAATTGCCTTCAATAGTAATTACAAACTATCTTTTTTGCATTTTTTTTCTGTATAGCAAAAGATATTGACTACTCACGTGGAATAATAGAAAAACTCCATGGAACCTATAAAAAGTGGAGTCACTCATTGATAATGAATATGGTGCTTGAGATAACTCCAAACTAGAGCTATAAACAGGTCGAGCTAAGCTTTGTCGAGTTTGAGCTCGGGTCGAGCCTCAACGTGCCTCGCTTAGTCATTTACTAAACGAGTCTCTTTAATCGAGCAGAGTCTCCCTTAACGAACTGAGCTTTTGTTGAATGAGCCCAACTCCACTCGGCTAGTTTAATAAATGAGCCGAACCGAGCCGAGCTCGCGAGTTGCTCAGTCCGTTTATAGCCCTACAGTCCACACTGCTCTGCTCTATCTCAACACTCAACCCCATAATCATGCCCACTCCCGAGCACGCAGTTTTCGACTTTGATCTGATCACGGCCCTCTTTTGCTTCCTCTACCTGCACTATTTGGGCAACGGTAATGCTTCTCCATTCGAAGCACACCCCGTAGCCATGGGGGTCGCATTTGCCAATCTTCTCTTGCATTGCATTTCATATGAGCTTGAACAGAGAGTTACACGAGTGGGTCGTGGTGGAATGGGTTTGTTCCGTTCGATTCTCTTCGTATCACTGGCCTCTCTTCTTTTTCCGAAACCCTGTTTAGTTCGTTCTGTACTAATTGTACATCCTATTTTCGAATTGGGAGATGATGTGCTCCGTAAGTGAAGTGCTGTGGAGCTGGGTCCGTCGGAGGATATGGTTCTCCTCCTTTATCGAGCAATATGCTGGATCAATTGGCGGTGGTTCGTAAAGCCCATCTATGCCGACAGGGGAAGCCTTCTCCCACTGTAAGATGCTACTTGGAGAGATGGAAGTAAGGAGAGGAGGTGAGCCTGATAAGTTTGTCGTCTGTTGTTGTGTTGTTAGCTTCCTCTGTTCTTCATTTCCTCCCCTGTTTCATCCCCTCGCAAAATATTAGAAATTGTAGTGGGGCGAAATATCCGAAGGTCCAAGAGGTTCAAAATACCCAGGGAACTTGATATGATGTTCTTGACCGATTAGTTGTCTCAGTTCATCTGTTCCACAAGGAACCCGGACACGTCGGTCGTACACGTTATCCGAAGGATAAAGTGTCTTGAGGGGCCCAGCCGAGCTTCGGTCACGTTCCGAAGGATGATAGACCCGTTTGTTCGGATATGGTAGTAGTTAGGTTTCGTTCGTTCGGTGAAATACGTCAACTCTCACTTCTCGTTGCCTCGGACACGGTAACCTCACTCGGAGACTACAGTTCCAGAACCTTCTAGAAGGTTCCAAAGAAACGTGCGAAAGCCTCTCTGATAAAGGATGGGACAGCTCTGAGTGATGTGACCCCCCCCTTTGTTCTGACTGGGCGGCTCCCCTTTTCCCCACAAGCGGCGGTCATTTAATGCTCCTGACTCGTGTCGTCATCCGAGCATCAGTATGCACGTGGGTAACAGAAACAACACGCTCTCCACTCTCTTTTTTTGCCTATAAATAGAAGGACATCTCCTCCAAGAAAGAGGTCAGCTCTCTAAACACTCTTTACTCCCCTAACACATATTTTCTTACCAAACTTCTTCCCGGCTACTTTTCTGACTAGATCGTCGGAGCTTCTTCCCGGAGGAACAACCCCCTCCGGTTCTGCAGGTACACGACATCCGGTGCCGCGTCACTCGGTCCAGAAGGGTCAAGATTGAGGAGAAGAAATCAGCCCCCCACAGAAATGTAACTGAATGTGAACCCCCACGTGTGATGCCATTGGATTGCAAAGGAAGAAAAAGTCCATATGGTCACGGGGTAGAAAATCTCCCAAAACCCATTAATATTATACATTACATTGTCTATCTCAACGAGAACAATAACAAAGATATAGGTTTAAAATTGAGAAAATTAAGAGAAAGAAAACTCAATTAAAAACACTGAAAAATTTAGGCGAAATGTACTACCTTTTTTTCTGTAGCCGCACCCATATGCCTCCCCTTTAAAATAGGAGCAGGAGCCAATATGGGCATGTGTTTTGAGTCTCACTGTAAATTCTGTCAAGAAAGTGACCAGTTAAAATTTTGATTGCTTCTGCCCCGTTTCGGAACGCGAAATAAATACTTATTTTTTAAGAAAACAATTTCAAGCTTAAAAATGATAGGCTTATTGAAATCTAAAAATATGCAATATGGATCTTGTTTGAAAAATCTTATTGAGATCTTTAATATGGTGCAAAAAAATTAAAAAATTATTTTTCATTTGCATTATTTTTGAGTTTGAAAATGTAAAATAAGTACTTACAGTATTTTTTAAGAAGGTGTTATAGAACAGGCTAAGAGTTAGAAATTTCGTTTGACTATACATTCTTCTTGTTAAATTTTTTGGAAGGTTTCAAAGTAAAATCAATTGGCAAAAGATGGAGTAACCTTAAGATCTTATTAACTAAGCTTGGGTGGCTTAATTAAATGAGTAATGTGGGACATGTCTAACACTTTCCCTTACGTGCAGTCCGGATGGACAAGGAGGTAACAGACCAGGAGACCAGTGATTGACTCGGACAACAGAGATGACAGACTTTTCCACAGAAGATGAGATTACCGAAAACCTAGTTTTGATACCATGTTAAATTTTTTAAAGGGTTCTAATCTAAAACCAATTGCGGATCCAAAAAAAAAAATCTAAAACCAATTGACAATATGTGGAGTAGCCTCTAAATTTTATTTACTAAACTTGGGTGGCTTAAATGAGTAATGTTGGACAAGTCTAATACTTTATTATTTCACTTACAAATACAATTAATCGTTTTAAACTTTGAACATATCAATGCAAATATATTTTTCAAGTACAGTTTCAATGTGTATATGAATGCAAATTATTCAAACTCAATCTGTACACCATCGTTGATCCTAAACCTTGCATATTTCCGACAACTATGACCATATGCAGGGGCGGATCTAGTGTAAGTCCAGATGGGTCACATGACCCACCTAAAAATTGGGCCCTAAAGAAGGGCACCCAAATCTAATTAAGTAATATATATACACACACACACCTCATAATCTTTTGAATTTGCTTGATGGTTCCATTGGTAAGACGCCTTACTTCCCTGTATGAGACACGAGTTCAAAACCTAAGGTTGATATTTTCTATAATTTTGCGTTTCAATGGTTTAAAGAAACACCCCTCCTTAAATTTTTGAATGGGTTGAGACTCGAACCCACACATAAATAACTCCTGTAGTATTGGTACCATAAATAACTCCTTAAATTTATGTCATTTGCCACACAAATCAAGTCTTATAACTATAAATTCCAGTTAAAATTAAAAAAAATATGCTTATTTTCTTTAACATTTTTTATTTTTTCTACAAGCTCAAAATTAACTAACACTAACAAGAAAAATATTTCATGTATATATAAACTCATTTCGAATTAAATAATAAAAATTGAGTGAGTTTGCCTATGGCTTTCAAATAAATAAGGCTCGTTTTAAAGGGGTGACTCATCTGTAGACAATTCCTGAATCCGCCACTGATCATATAGTGCTCCCTCATCGTGCTTCGCACAAGGGAACGATCCTAGTAGATAGCAGATGTTAAGATCAAGTTGTCTTGTGTTTTCTTTTTTGGAGGTAATTAAAATTTTTATTGAAACAAACCAATTACAAGTGCAAAGGAGCATCTCCCTAAATAAACAAAACTCAAACCCACGGCCAAACAAAACTGATCATTACACAAAGAAAAGAAAGAAACATGAATCACTGCCAAGCAGGCAGCCATTACTCCTATATATACAGACTAGGGGCGGGCACCGTGTCATGTCATTCGTGTTCGTGTTAGAATTCTCTCAATTCTAATCCAATTTGTTTAACTTTTTGTGTTATCATGTCTTGTCATATTCGTATTTCGTATCAGAAATAGCTGATCCAAACCCACTAACTTCATGCCGAGTTCATATCATGTCGAAAATTCCCTCCCCATACAGACTATGCCTCAAAGATACCTGGGGAAATATTCCAATCGAGCACAGCAACCTATTTTCATCAGACTTTGCTCAGTTTCCTCCAAGTTGTTCGGGTATCGGCTCATTTGCCTGTCAATTTCATTTCAAATTATTATTGATAGAAATCAGACCATCCATTTTATAAATCAAAATTCAAATTTTGATATATTTATCAACTTTCAATCAAGCTAATTTTTTGCATATCCAATACTATAATATGAATAAGATCACAAAATAGACACTCGGTTGGGCCTATAAGAGCATCTCCAACGGAAGATGTCAAATCTGACGTGGAGCTTGCAACGGTAATATTTGACACTAATTGACAATCCAATCCAAATGCCTTCTGTTAGGCCAAATCCTATGTGACTTCTGACATGGATGAAGGGGGGAGGAAGCATGCCAACTTTGACAACCTTCCTCCTCCATGCCAAATTTCAAAAAATGACCATTTGTATTTTGACATAAGAGTTGGAGATGAATAATTTGATGTCAAATAAATAGAATTTGACATTAAGGGTTGCAAAGGAAGGCTTTGATGTCAAATTGGAGATGCCAAATTGCCACGTCAGCCTTCAAAAAAAATTTGACCTCCCAAATTTGATATCTGATATCAAGGGTTGGAGATGCTCTAATAGGCGGTGGTAGAAAAGTGGAGTTTTACATCAGCGGTGGATAAAATTTATTCTCATTTTTGAATTAATGATTCGCCTCAATGAGAGCATTAGTCAAGGTGTGTATAAGTTAACCGAACTTTGATTTAGGATTTTGTACAGTGGCTTGAAGCGACATGTTTGTACTTTGAAAGGGTAGCGTATGAGGATCGGAACAGAGTCTATTGTCGTTGCCAAGTTTGGGCCTGGTGTGAGGAGTAGGCGAGTCGTAGTCTGGGGTGGGGACCGTGGGTTGGGGTGGGGTGGGGCCGGGTGAGGCGCAGCGTGTGGGAGAGATAGTTGTTGCCAAGTTTGGACCTGGTGTGAGGTCGGCGAGTCGTACTCGGGGGTGGGGCCTGGTGCAGCCGAGCCGGGGATCCATGGATTTTTTCTCGGGTTCATGCCGAACCTATCGCTGATTTGTTTAGTACTTTTTCTCCAAAATTCTTCTTTCTTTCTTTTTTTTTAATTAAAGAAAAAGAGTGAGAGGAGGCGACCAGCGTAGCAACTCTCTTGGACGTGAAAAAAGAGGCTCTCTAACCACTGTGGAATATCCAGTTTGAGACATAGTTACTATCCATGAGGACAGACCGTCAACAATGCACCACCTAAGTACAGGATAACAAGGGAACAAATTTCAATGATTTGCTTGCTACACTAATCGCCTCCGCTTTTTTTCACTGATAAAAAAGAAGAAGGAATTTTAGAGAAAAAGTACTAACAAAGCCAGCGATAGGTTCGGTCATGAACCGAGAAAAAATCCATGGACCCCAGGCTCGGCTGCACCAGGCCCCACCCCAACTACGACGCGCCGACTCCTCACACAAGGCCCAGACTTGGCAACGACAATCTCTGTTTCTCCTGGGCTCCACCTTTTATTCATTCATATTTCAGAAGATGCAGTAGAATTTCGTATGACGACTTTTCCACCATTCAACTCTTACTACATAATTATAAAGCAACCCCATTTCAGCTATACAAATCTCACATTATCTACTTCTCTCTCTCATTCCCATCCCATCCACCTTTCTACATATAGACTGGACAACTCTCTGATAATGTTCAGACAAAGCAAAAGCAGGACCTTCAATGGAAGGATCAATGTCAATGTTGCATTCATCAACATAACAACCTACAACATCATGCAACAACGTCCCTTGCCCTCAGCCCGCCACACCGTCTTTGCCTTTCTGATTTCGGCCCTCTTTAACTTCCTTCAACTCCGATATCAAGGTGCCGGCGGCACCGTTTCTCCATTCCAAACACACCCCACAACCATGTGGGTTGCACTTTTCTGTTTGCTCTTGTATTGCATTGCGTACGAGCTCAAACCAAGCTTTATACAAATGGGTCGCGGTGGAATGGGGTTGTTTGGTTCGATCCTCATTGTATCACTGGCCTCTATTCTTTTCCATAACTCTGTTTCTCTTGCTCTGTATTTTCTGTACGTCCTGTTTTCGAACAGGGAGATGTTGTGCTCTGGATTTGAAGTGTTCTGGAGCTGGATCCATCAGAGAATGGTTGCCGATCGTTTTCGAGTAACACGCTCAATCAACTGGCGGTGCTTCGCAACTCCCGTCTCTTCAAACAGGGGAGGCCTTCTCCCACTATAAAGAGTGCGGGTGCATGCATGCTATCTCAAACCACTTTGCTTTTAGGAGTCGAAGGAGAAGAGTTGATTGAACCCACTAATGATAAATTTCCAGAGTCAAAGGAGAAGAGTTGAACCCGAGTCTTTTTTAGATGACTCACAATGACTCTTTGTTTTACCAGTACTTGTTCTCCCCCGTGTTTTATCTTCTCTCTTTTTTGTGTTTGTTCTGTTTCATGTACCGAAGCCGAAGGCTTGTTGTGTCTATCTGATCTGATCTCAGCTAATACAATTGTAAAATTTTTAATGAGTATGGGATTTGTGTTGATAAGAGAGTATGTATTCCCATATGTTCATGGGGTTATTGTTATTTTTATTTTTATTTTTATTGGATTTCCATATATGTTAGAGCTTTATTTATCGCCTTATGGGTACTAATTTTCATAGTTTATTATTGCGTTATATTATTATTATTTATTTCTCTCTACTTATTTGGATTTAAAACATTTTTCTTCGGTTGTTCATTTTTAACAAACGAAAGGGTTATATGACATTTGCACAGGGATAAAGCGAAAATAAAGAAAGTACCATCAAGTAAGCCATATTAATACAAAAGATTCGAAACCCCATGGTTTCCCCACCCATTGTGGGATCTATCTACAGTTCATTGTAGTTATCTAAACCATTCAAGTTGTAAGGCCCATAAAAAAAAAAATTCAACTTTTCATCAATACTTATAATAAAAATTAAATTCTAATTTATGAAATACTTGCTACATGGGCCCTCTTAGCAACAATAGCTAGCCCAAATGCATGTTCCTACTCCAATCCACTAGCTATCAGGCTTGCTTAGGTCCGTTTTGACTGGCTAGTACTAGCCAGCCTTTTCCCATACGTGCAATTTCACCCGTTCATTTGCGCAATCAATAGATGAGATGTGTTTTCAATTTTAACCAGTCAAAAATAATTATTATCAGTCACAATTGATTTTTAATCCGAACCCTCCAAAATATTTTTGGACACGTGTGATTTAGCACCGTAAATCTTTCCTACAAAACACTCCGTAAAAAAGATTTTGTCAAATACAACATATTAAAATACTACATATATACGAGAAAAATGCACTTTGAAAATGAACTCCATTTCAAAGTGTGAAAACATAGTAGTATTACTCGTATTATGTTTAAACTTTAAAGGGACAGAGTTTATTGACGGTGCCAAGTGTGGGGCCCGGTGAGGAGCAGCCCAGCCTGGGGTTCATGACCGAATTCCAATTCCTTCTGGATGAGAAACTGTGGACCTACTCTCCGTTCCACTTTTCTTTCTCCTAAAAATTAATGCCTTGTTTGGTTTGTTTTTTGAAAAGTTTTTTGAAAAATAGTAGGGGTAATAAGTGGAGAAGATAGAGAGAAAAATATTGAAAGTAGGAGGAATCTATGAAGAATCTAAGGGGGAATTTTTTGAAAAATTCTTTTCAAAAAGCAAAGAGAACAAGGCAAAAGTATTTATTTTTAATTTTTAAAATTAAAAATAATTTATTTACGAAATTATTTTTTTAAATTTTTTATATCGTTCAAAAGATCTCATCGAAGTCTATCAAATAAGTTTCATGTTGCATATTTTTTGAATACTGTAAACTCATTATTTTTAAGCTTGAAAATAGGTACTTATTTTTAAGTACTTATTTCGAAAACTGGAATGAGGCTTCCAAAAAATGAAAAATTACATACAGAGTAGTAAAATTTGACTGTGGTAAAATTTCCTTACAAAGCACAATGATTAAACAAAAACTACAAAAGCCAAAGATTAAACAAAAACAACAACTATATCATACACAAAGGAGTAAGGGAGTGAACTTATTATTATTATTTTTTCTAGTTTTGTTCATCGTTTTTAATTTTTGTTAGATTTGCATTATATTATTGGGATTAATTATCCATCTCGATGAGAGGAGTTTCACAAGTAAAAAATTATGATCAAAAAAAATTATGATCAAAAGCAAAAGAAAAAGTTCACTAAAAACGAAAAAAGTATGAAATAGTGAGAAAAGTTAGATTGTCGTCTTAAATGAACTTTTTTCAACATCGGTCTATATTTTATACTTTTTCGATTTGTCTTGTTGAGACAAACGATTAACTCCAAAAAATTACAACAAAAAACTAAATAAAAAAGTAACAAAAAGTAAAAAAAAGAAAAAAAAACCAAAATGAGTTTTGAGCAATTAAGTTTAGGGCAAATTTTCGTAGTAGTCCCTGTAGTTTTATGGTTGTCTCACTTTCGTCCCTCTAGTTTCAAAGTGCTCGAATTTCGTCCCTATAGTTTGTTTTATGTTCCAAATTGGTAAAATCGTTAACACCGTTAACGAAATTAACGGAAAAAAAAAATAAGTGTTCCAATTTTCAATCCGTTTGAACCGGTGCGAAGATCTTATTTTTTTTATCATTTTATCCTAAATGGTCGTAATGAATTTTTAACTCTAAGACCTTTCAATGAGCACCCTAAGAGAGCCCTGAAACTAAATAAGGAGTCTTCGGGTGCTCGTTGAAAGGCCTTAGAGCCAAAAATTTATTATGACCATTTAGGATAAAATGATCAAAAAAATAAGATCTTCGTACCGGTTCAAATGGATTGAAAATTGGAACACTTATTTTTTTTTCCCGTTAGTTTCGTTAACGGTGTTAACGATTTTACCAATTTGGAACGTAAAACAAACTACAGGGACGAAATTCGAGCACTTTGAAACTAGAGGGACGAAAGTGAGACAACCATAAAACTATAGGGACTACTACGAAAATTTGCCCTTAAGTTTACAAGAACGCAGCCTAAGTTTACACAAAGAAGTTAGCAATTTGTGCAGGAAAAGCACTAGAGGAATTTCTTTTAGGAAATTGACTTCTACACTCCTTTTTTTTTTTTTTTTTTCTTTTTTTGGTATGAAATTACTCTATTGCCTCTTAATTTGTAAAAAAGTGAACTTATGAAAGGGTAAAAAGATAAATTTACATAAATACATACAAAAAAGAGAGTGTATGCGACAAAAAAAGAAAGTGTAGAAGTCAATTTCCTTAGTTGTAGCGCGAATACTGAATTAGGGATGAATAGATTACGGTTAAAGTCCTCATATTTTATCATTTCTCTTTTCTTGGCATAGTTTGCCACGTGCTGTGTTTGTAGTGAAAGTGAAATTATACACAATAATTTAGGAGGAGAAAATTTCTCTTATATCCCTTCAATTTTGACCAAAAGTTTATTTTGGTCCTTCACCTTTCAATTTTGGCATAAAAATTCCTTAATCTAATTTTTTCAATGTCATCCATTAGGAATATATATACATATAGACACGAAAAATAGGATGTTTGGATCAAGTACCCTACACATATCGAATGTCATTGATTTCCATGTTAGCTCCCTCGTTTTTTTTTTTAGAATTTTTGGATAGCTCGGATCAGCCGTCCGGTGGCTGGAGACGGCTCGGCGCAGCCTTCAGTCTCTATAGCAGGACTCAAAGAAAACGGATTTCTTCTAAAGGATGATATTGAAAAAAAAATGGAAAGTCGAAATATTTTTATGCTAAAATTGAAAGATGAAGGATCAAAATGAATTTTTGGTTAAAATCGAGGGGATAAGAAAGAAATTTTCCCATTCAGGAGTATCATAACGTGGTACTGCGGATCACTTTACAATCGGCTTATTTGTACGGATGATCCCCAAAGTATTTGCGAA
The DNA here is from genome assembly GCA_019656295.1 of Rhododendron mucronatum var. ripense. Lineage (NCBI taxonomy): Eukaryota > Viridiplantae > Streptophyta > Magnoliopsida > Ericales > Ericaceae > Rhododendron > Rhododendron mucronatum. The sequence goes on from BPLT01000206.1 coordinate 663,453, forward strand.
ATGTCAATTTGGTCCCCAATATATAAATTGGATCAATTGCATCCTCAACATTTATAATATAAGTTTAAATGGTCCCTGCAGCTACTCCATCCAAATTGGCCGTTAAATGCAAGGGTATTTGTGGAAAAAAGAGAAAGAAATGGAACTGTACCAGAATCTTCCAAGAGTGTTGTTAATTACCCCCCCGTGTCAGGGGAGGTCTGACACCGGGCCCAACATCTTTCCGGTTTTGCCCATGCTTTTTCTCTCTCTGTCTCTCTCTCTCTCTCTGTCTCTCCCGCCCCGCCGCATATTCTCTCTCTCTCATTTTATTTTATTTATAAAATTATAAATGCTAATAACTTTTTTTCATCCATTTTTTTAAAATAAATTTTATATATTTAAAATTTACTCAACGAAACCTATCAAACGAGCCTAATATTGATGGTGAAATAATGTAAAACGGAAAAATTATATTTTTGTGGTAGTTTAAAATATATAAAGAGGTTGAAAAATTAAGTGTTCCAAATTTCAATCCATTTGAACCGGTAGAAAGATTTTAGTTTTCTGATCATTTTATCCTAAATGGTCATAATTAAATTTTGATTATAGGGCTCTCGTTGATTAACCGTAAGAAAGTTATAGAATCAAATATCTCTTAGGGTTAATCAACGAGAGCCTTAGAGCCAAAATTTAACTATGACTATTTAGGATAAAATGATAAGAATAATAAAATATTTGGACCGGTTTAAACGGATTGAAATTTGTAATACTTAATTTTTTAATCATATTTTTTAATAAATAAACTGAAAATGTTGAAATCACATATTTTTTTAAATAAATTTTATATATTTGAAATCTACTCAACGAAACCTATTAAACAAGTCTAATATTGAATATGAAAAATTAAATAATTTTTTTGGGCCAAATATATTATCCCTTTATTTTTATTTTTTTACCCTTCATTTTTTGAAACTTCTATATTTGGGTTTTCAAGTAAATTATGTATGTTGAATCCACTTAAATTCACTTTATATTTCTCTGAACAGTTAATAATGCAAACTGAAATCGAATTATAATTGAGTATATAGAACCAATACATGAACATAAATAAATACACAAATTTAGTCAATATTTCCACCAAATTGTGGTTGTCGTCCCGACGGATCCATCTGCATCACTTCGTACCATAATTGGAGGCGTTCTTCATAAGGATGAGCCCATCCGTGTGCTTCATTTAATGCATTTGGCCTCCACCATATGATGATGGGTGGTACATGGTAATGACAGTATAGGGAAACTTGCACGAAGTGATTGCCATTAACACGGCCAAAAGTTATATGTGTTCCGATTTTCAATCCGGTTCAATCGGTGGAAAGATCTTTTTTTTTCATTTTATCTTAAATGATCATAATGAATTTTTGGCCTTGTAGAATCAAATATCTCTTAGGGCTTATCAACGAGAGTCCTAGAGTCAAAATTTAATTATGGCCATTTAGAATAAAATGATCAGGAAACTAAAATCTTTCCACCGATTCAAGCGGATTGAAATTTGGAACACTTAATTTTTTAACTATATTTTTTTATATATAAACTGTCTAAAAAGGTTAAAAAATTTAAGTGTTCCAAATTTCAATCCTTTTGAACTCATGAAAAGATTTTAGTTTTCTGCTCATTTTATCTTAAATGGTCATAATTAAACTACGTAAAAGCATATTGAAATTTGGAACATATTTTTCAACCTTTTTAGACTGTTTAAACTACGTAAAAAATATAATTTTTCCGTTTTACATTATTTCACCATCAATATTAGGTTCGTTTGATAGGTTTCATTGAGTAGATTTTAAAAATATAAAATTTATTAAAAATAAATATGTGAAAAAAAAACTTATTAGCATTTAAAATTTTATAACAAAAGAGAGGGAGAGTGCTGGGAGGGGGAGAGAGAGAGAGAGAGAGAGAGAGAGAGAGAGAGGGGGAGGGAGGGAGAGGGAGGGGGGGTAAAAAGGGGAAGGAGGCCGGTGTCAGGAGGGGGGCCTGACACCCGGGGGAGGGGGGGCGATTAGTAGTTTGCATCTTCCAACCTTGCAACCAAACCCCCTCTCTCTCTCTCTCTCTCTCTCTCTCTCCTGATAGGCTGATTCCGATCTCGGGTTCTCTTCGAGGGAGAGGGGCTGCGCCTCCTCCTCTCTCCCCTCCCCCTCCACTTGTCGTCCTTACCTATCATCTCCACCTACTCTTCTTTTCTCCTTCCCTCAACATCTGCTGTGAAACGATCTCACCGTCTCGGTTTTAGCCGGCACACAAATCTCTCTCTCTCTCTCTCTCTCTCTCTCTATATATATATATATATATATATATCGTCTGTTTTCTGTTGCATAAGCTTTAAATTCCACATCAATTTTGAGATCTACGTGATTGAGGACTATTTGTGGGGATTAATTTAGGTGTATTTGTGGTTTGATTTGGGTGTATTGGGGGTGTTATTTGTGTTCGTTTCAAGTCTTCTGGCTGTTTTTTGGGGGTGCTCATAGGGGTGAGCTACCAATCTCAGGGGCTTGTGGGGGTGGGTTTTAGATTTTGTGAGGCTAATTTTTCAGCACTGTAACATTGAAGGTGAGTCTAGATTTAGGTTGTTTATTTATTTATTTATGGTCTGATGGAATTGATTTACACTATGACAGTGGTAGATTTGGGTGCATTTAGGGGTGCCTACATTGTAATCATCGCCATCATCATCTGCGATCACTCGAGCGGCAGCGGGGTGATGGTTTTGGCGATGGTTGAGTTTTTGGCAGGGTTAGGGTAAAGGTTTGGAGGTTGAAGATGAGATAACTTGTAGCTAAGTTCCATAAATACCCCTGTAATTAACGGTCAATTTGGATGGAGTTAGCTCGGGGGGCCATTCAAACTTCCATTATAAACGTTGGGGATGCAATAGATGCGATTTGTATATTGAGGACTAAATTGACATTTCAAAAATACTTTGGGGACCATCCGTAAAAATAAGCCCTTTACAATCATACATTTCTTTAAAGTCTATCTCTAAGTGTACGGATCCTACTGCATTATGTGTTTTAAAGTTGTCTGAAATATCATGTGGCGTAAAACGTGGTACTCTCGTACTATTGAATGGTTATTGTTTCTGTCTTTTGTGAAGGGTTGTTTTTTTTTTTTTTTTAATCCGTTTGTGAAGGGTTGGTTGCCCTACATTTTGAAAGTTCAGGATCGTGAAATTATACACAATAATTCAGAACGTGAAAATTTCTCTTATATTTCTTTGATTTTGACCAAAAATTTATTTTGGTCCTTTACCTTTCAATTTTTGTATAAAAATATTTCAATTTTCTAATTTTTTTCAATATCATCCATTATGGATATATATACATATAGACACGAAAAATAAGGTGTTTGGATCAAACACCCTACACACATTGAATGCCGTTGATTCCCGTGTTAGCCCCCCTTGTTTTTTTTTAAAGAATTTTTAGATAGCTCGGATCGGCCATCCGGTGGCCGGAGACGGTCCGGCGCGGCCGTCAATCCCTATAACAGGACTCAAAGAAAACGGATTCCTTCTAAAGGATGACATTGAAAAAACTGAAAAGTCGAAGTAATTTTATGCCGAAATTAAATGGTGAAGGACCAAATTTTTTCAATGTGGTATCTGCTCGGATTTAACGCGCGAGCAGCACCACGTGGTATCTGCTCGGATTGAAAAAAATTTCCTGGTGGGGAGTAGGCGAGTCCTAATGTGGGGTGGGGCCTGGTGAGGAGCAGCGTGTGGGGCCTGGAGAGGAGCAGCCGAGCCTGGGGTCCATGGAGAAATTTCTCGGGTTCATGAGAAACTTTTTTGTATAACAAGCACATACCAACTGGTTTACCCAAAAGAAAGGTATATCTCCCAACCGAGAAAGTCTACACTTCCCGACTCTTTTCCCCGATTTCTTTCCCGACGCTGACGTGGTGGTGGGCCCCACGTCAGCAGTTTAAAAAAAAAAAAAAAAACCCCTGAAATCTGATTTTCCCCCCCCCCCCCCAAACCAGACCTTTTCACCTTTTCTTCCAAACCCCCAGCCCTAAATTAGACCATCTGGAAAACCACAAAGAGAGAGAAAGAGGAGGAGGAGGACCACCGGCCACACCCACCACCACCACCACCACCATCTCCACCTCCGGCAACCAACTCTTCGTGAAAATCGCGACACCACGAGCACCGTTTGTGTACATCTCGAAGTCTCATTTTTTTTTAATCCATTTTCCGTTCCAAATTTATTTCCTTTCAATTGCAGTTTCCTAATCAACCAAACAGAAAAGTTAAAAGGAAAATAGAGAGAAACCAAATAGAAACTGTGAAGCTACGGACTGAGGTTGCAGAGAGAGAGAAACCCTTGAATCGATCCGGCGACAAACCCATGTGGGTGGAGAGGGTATCAAATCCCTATTGAGACCTTGGCAATGGAATTTGTCGTCGATGCTCGTGGTGTTGCGATTTTCACAAAGGGTTGGTCGCCGGAGGTGGAGCCGGTGGTGGTGATAGACGATGGTGGTGGGAGTCACCGGTGGTGGTGGGTGTTGCCGGTGGTCCTCCTCGTTCTCTCTCTTCGTTGGTTTTCCGGATGGTCTGGATTTGGAGGAATTTGGGGGGTTTGTGGGAAACGGACTGATTTGGGGGAAAATCAAAATCAGATTTTTTTTCTTTAACTGCTGAAGTGGGGCCCACCGCCACGTCAGCGTCGGGAAATAAATCGGGGAAAAGAGTCGGGAAGTGTAGACTTTCTCATACCAACCACTTGGTACCACTACCATGCCGAAAAACAGAGAGAATAAATATGAGGAATTTAAATGTAATTTAAAGGTAAAGAATAAATCCTGAGGACGTAATCCCCGTTTCACTTTTCCTTTTTAGAAAATAAGTACGTATTTTTTATTTTAAAAATTAAAAATAATTTTGTCGGACCGCTTTCCACTATCTCTCCTAAAACCAATTGGTGGTAGGAAGAGGCTCAATTAAGTCTTTTATGGCATTCGACATTGTACCCGCAAGTCTGTTTTTAGAGCGGTCGCAGAGAGTGGTATTGTGTAACCAAATTCATGGGAGCACTCCGGGCCCAACAAAAGTGATCTGGCCAAAAGCATATGATTTTGCGTCACGGGAAAAGTTTTCTCCATTGTGGGACCAAAATAATTGGCGGATAAGAAAAAAAGTGAATGACGCCAATACTAAAAAAATACAAATTAGGTTCTTAAAAAGACACTTGAGATTTACGTGAGCAATAATAATTTCGACTACTATGGTGCTTTTTGAGATAATTGTTGTGGAAAAAGATTAATAGTTTATTTTGTTTGGAAGTATTTATTTATCTTGTTACTAGTCTTCAATTTTGTTTTGTACTAACTAATTTTTAGTGAGTTTTTGCATTGACAACTAATTAAGCATGATTGTTTAATATTTATTTATTTAGTTATCATCTACTTATTTTTTAAACTTCATTTGTACGGTTGATTATCAAAGAATATCAATTTAAATGAGGGATTTGCATGACCATTCAAAATATAGCAAATTGAATAGGAAATTGCAAGTCGATTTTTTCATTTCATGTTAAGATTTTACATTAGATAAAATACATTTTCCGTATGTGTTTATTTTTGAAATATGATAACCTATTATTTAGCTCTCAAAGTTACTTTTATTTAAAATTAGCCACGGGAATAAAAATGAAGAAGTTTATCATAAGTGTCTTCTCCCGGCAAATGAACCACTAAACTTTAGTTTTCTTGCCAAAAAAAATTGTCAAATGAACACTTATAGGAAAATAGACTTTTTTTTCCTTTATTTCATTTTACTTAACTTTTCCTGAGAATAACTTTTCGGTACAACATTCTTGACAACTGAAAGAAGAATTTGTTTTAGCACGAATACTGAGTTAGGGATGAAAAGATTACAGTTAAAGTCCTTATACAATTGTTCAGGAGTATTGTAACGTGGTATTGCGGACCACTTTACAATCATACATTTCTTTGGAGTCTATCTCTAAGTATATGGACCCTACTGGAATATGTGTTTTAAAGTTGTCGGAATATCATGTGGCGTAAAACGTGATACTCCCGGACTATTGAATGGTTGCCCGTTCCGTTTTCTTTTTAAACCTCCCTTTCAAAAAGAAGATAATTTTGAACTTACATATTATGAAAATGAAAAATAATTTTTCAATTTCTTTTGCATTGTTTAAAAGATCTCAATGAGATCTATCAAACAAGATCTCTATTAATAGCAAAATTATTTGCCTTAACACATAATTTTTGAACTTAAAATTATCTTCATTAAATTTCTTTTCCTGTTTATCCGTATGTGTGAAGGGTTTTTTTATTTTTATTTTTAGGGTTGGTTACCATACCATTTAAAGAGCAATACCAAGTGGTTGGTTGATTCTTGCCTCCACCTTTTATACATTCAGAAGGTGCAGTACAATTTCGTATGACGACTTTTCCACCATTTAACTCTTGACGATTTTGAGAGATGTCGGATAAAAAAAAAAAAAAGAGAGAGGAGATTTTGAGAGATATTTTATACACTGTATAATTACACTGTATTTTATGTGGGATCCATTTTGAGTCTCACAAAAATTCAGAAAATATTCATAAATTCTATAATATTTTTTATGGGGTTCTATAAAAAATCAGATTCAACAGACATCAGTAAGTATTACTTCTTAATTTGTAGAGATGAAATTGCTCAACTGTTCAGTTTCACCACTACAAATTTAGAAATGATACTTACCGATATCCGTTGAAACTGATTTTTTACATGACCCCATAAAACAATATTTTAAAATTTATCGATATTTTCTTGGATTTTTCTGAAATCCAAAATGAGCCACATAAAATACAGTAGAGTATAAAAAGGTCGTCTACCTGCCATTATTGATTTTTTTAAGTCCGTCTCCGCCATCTCAGCAATCCACAACAATGGTGGAGACTGTAGTGAAATCGTCATGCATTTTTAGCATCTCTCTTTGGTAAGTCCGTCTCTGCCACCTCATCATCCACAACAATTGTCTCTCTCTTCTTTCTCTCTCTGAAACATCCAATTTTTTTTTTAAGTACGTCTCTGCCACCTCATCATCCACAACGATTGTCTCTCCCTTCTCTCTCTCTCTCTCTCTCTCTCTCAAAATATATATACTCCTAAATATGTTTATGTCCCTTCAGCTATACAAATCTCACATTCTCTACTTCTCTCTCTCATTCCCATCCCATCCACCTTTCTACATATAGACTGGACAACTCTCTGATAATGTTCAGACAAAGCACAAGTAGGACCTTCAATGGAGGGATCAATGCTGCATTTAGACCTGGGGAACGGGTCGTGTCGAGTCGTGTTCGTGTCGTGTCAGTCGTGTTCGTGTCGCAAATCACCCAACCCTAACCCGACCCATTTAAAATTCGTGTTTCTCGAGTCGTGTCATTTTCGTGTTTCGTGTCAGAAATGCTCAACCCTAACCCGTTAACTTCGTGTCATGTTCGTGTCGTGTTATCGTGTTTGTTGCCTAACTCTATATAGAATTATAGATATACCATATATTATGTATATATGTTCGTGAAAATGGGTGACACAGATTAGTAACCGTGTTAGTCGTGTCAATTTCGTGTGTCGCGTGTTCAACCCGAACCCAACCCATTTAGAATTCGTGTTCTCGAGTCGTATCATTTTCGTGTTTCGTATCCGAAATGTTCAACCCTAACCCGCTAACTTCGTGTCCGGTTCGTGTCGTGTTATCGTGTCTCGTGTCTGTTGCCCAGCTCTAGCTGCATTCATCAACATAACATCCTACAACTTCTTGCAACAACGTCCCGTGCCCTCAGCCCGCCACACCGTCTTTGCCTTTCTAATTTCGGCCCTCTTTAACTTCCTTCAACTCCGATATCAAGGTGCCGGCGGCACCGTTTCTCCATTCCAAACACACCCCACAACCATGTGGGTTGCACTTTTCTGTTTGCTCATGTATTGCATTGCGTACGAGCTCAAACCAAGCTTTATACAACTGGGTAGCCGTGGAATGGGGTTGTTTGGTTCGATCCTTATTGTATCACTGGCCTCTGTTCTTTTCCATAACTCTGTTTCTCTTGTTCTGTATTTTCTGTATGTCCTGTTTTTGAACAAGGAGATGTTGTGCTCCGGATTTGAAGTGTTCTGGAGCTGGATCCATCAGAGAATGGTTTCCGATCGTTTTCGAGTAACACGATCAATCAACTGGCGGTGCTTTGCGGCTCCCGTCTCTACAAACAGGGGAGGCCTTCTCCCACTGTAAAGGGTGCGGGTGCGTGCATGCTATCATCAAACCACTTGCTTTTGGGAGTCGAAGGAGAAGAGTTGATTGAACCCAATAATAATAAATTTTCAGAGTCATAGGAGAAGAGTTGAACCCCAGTCTTGTTTAGATGACTCACAATGACTCTTTGTTTTCAAATATTCTACGACCGTTTGTAGTGTACGTGGGACCCTTGTGTTCTGTGAAAGAATGTGTAATTTTGGGTGTGGTTGTAGCATCTCTCCATTATTTTATGGAGTAATTGTTCTCCCCCGTGTTTTATCTTCTCTCTTTTTTGGTGTTTGTACCGATGGCTTGTTGTGTCTATCTGATCTGATCTAAGAGAGTATGTATTCCCTTATGTTTATGGGGGGTTTTTTAATTTTTATTGGATTTCCATATATGATAGAGCTTTATTTATGGCCTTATGGGTAGTAATTTTCACAGTTTATTGCGTTATACGGGAGTATTATTATTATTATTATTATTATTATTATTTATTAATTTCTCTCTACTTATTTGGATTTACAACATTCTTCTTCAGTTGTTCATTCTTAACAAATGAAAGGCTTATATGACATTTGCACTCGGATAAACCGAAAATAAAGAAAGTATCAAGTAAGCCATATTGATACAAAAGAGTTTAAATTCTTTCGAAACCCCATAGTTACCCCACCCATTGTGGGCTCTATTGACAGTTCATTGTAGTAATCTGAATCGTTTATTTTGTAAGACCCTCAAAAGTAGTATACTCACGTAAAAAAAAAAAAACCAACTTGACATCAATACTTATATCAAAAATTAAATTCTAATTTATGAAATAGACGGTCATGGACAGTGAAATATAAAAAACTAGTGACAAAATTAGGTCATACGTTTTGTAAGGTGGAATCCAATTTTCGATTTTGTTATTGATGGGCTGATTAAGCTGATTTTTTGCGTTGATGTATTAGTTTATGGACCTTACAAGATTAACGGTTCAAATTACTACATTGAATGCTCAGTAAGGCCCACAATGGTCTCGTTTAGTAGCATTATCTTGATAAAACTTCCTTCACATGCAAGAAAAAAATATTCACGCCCTCTATTCTACCATTGCACTCATTTTCTTGGGGTTTACATCCTCTTATGAGAAATGGAGATCTCTATTCCATGTTATAACTCCAACACACTTGCTACTTGGGCCCTCTTAGCAACAATAGCTAGCCCAAATGCATTTTCCTACGCCAACCCACTAGCTATCAGGCTTGTTTAGGTCCATTTTGACTGGCTAGTACTAGCGAGCCTTTCCGCCTCGCCGCATTAGGAACTCCCACCATAACATCTCTTTCAAAGAGCAATCGTGTGTCCAATTCAAGACCCAATCTCTACGATTGGCAAAAAGCCCATCAAAGTCACCGTTATGGTCTAAAAACCCAGGTAATGGTGGTTTCAGAGGTGCTTTTCTAGGAGATTTTAAGGTCGGAGGTCGTAGTTTGGATGGAGGCTTGTCCCCTGCCATACTTGTATATACGTGGTTTCCTAGCTCTAACGTCCTTTCGTGGGGCCATATAAAAAGCTACCTATTGTGGGACCAACTTTACAGGCTACTCTTTCTTAGTGATTTCTTAATTGATTCTGTAACAACGCATGGTAGTGTTTGATCTATAACCTTTCACCACTACACATTCACTTAGGACGCATAACTTATGTGTAGAGGCCGTGTGACATACGTTGATAAAGGGTTTTGACATATCAAAGGATGGTGCGCCAGAAACGTTTAACATCTTGTCGGATCAGCAATGGTAGGATTCTCGAAATATTTCCTTGAAAATATTCCCGAAAAAAAATCAATAGATTAGATTCACTTTGATGTTTGGACTCTTGCATGTTGAAGTGAATCTCGGTCATGAATTTCGCTTAGAGTACATTTTCGAGAGCACTTTTCTGTAACATAGAGTTGGTGTTTGTCGGATGCATGTAGTTGGCTCTTCTCTAATTAGAGCCTCAGACCCACTGGGCCCTCTCTCAAGTACATCAATACCCAAAAATTAAACAAAACCAACACCTATATCATACACAAAGGAGTAATGGAGTGAACTTAATTTTTTTTCTAGTTTTGTTCATCATTTTTAATTTTGTTAGATTTACATTATATTATTGGGATTAATCATCCGTCTTGATGAGAGAAAGCTAGATTGTCGTTTTAAATGAATTTTTTTCAACATCGGTCCATATATTATACTTTTTCGATTTGTCTTGTCGAAACAAATGATTAACTCCAAAAAATTACAATGAAAAACTAAATTAAAAAAATAACAAAAAGTAAAAAAAAAAAAAAAAAACCTAAATGAGTTCTGAACAACTAAGTTTACAAGAATGCAGCCTAAGTTTACACAAAGAAGTTAGCATTTTGCTCAGGAAAAACACAAGAGGAATTTGTTTTAGGGCGAATACTGAATTAGGAGTGAATAGATTACAATTAAAGTCCTCATATTTTATCATTTCTCTTTTCTTGGCAATTGGCATAGTTTGCCAGTGTCTTGTTTTTTGTGAGAGTGAAATTATACAATAGTTCAGGAGTATCATAACGTGATACTGCGAACCACTTTATAATCATACATTTTTTTGGAATCTATCTCTAAGTGTACGAACCCTACTGGAATGTGTTTTAAAGTTGTCCGAAATATCATGTGGCGTAAAACGTGGTATTCCCGGACTATTGAATGGTTACTGGTTCAGTCTTTTGTGAAGGGTTGCGTTTTTTTTTTTTTTTTTTTTATCCGTTTGTGAAGGGTTGGTTGCCATACAATGCCAACTTTCAAAAAAAAGAAGAGCAATACCAAGTGGTTGGTTGATCCTGGGCTCCACCACCGTTTATAATATTCACGCCCTCTATTCTGCCACTGCACTCATTTTCTTAGGGTTTACATCCTCTTATGAGAAATGGAGATCTCTATTCCATGTTACACGAGCATCTCCAACCCACTTGCTACTTGGGCCCTCTTAGCTACAATAGCTTCGCCCAAATGCATTTTCCTACCTGCTCCAATCCACTAGCTATCAGGCTTGATTAGGTCCATTTTGACTGGCTAGTACTAGCCAAGCCTTTCCCCCTCGCCACATTTTGAACTCCCACCAAAACATCTCTCTCTCCTCCCTTGTCTTTTGGCTGGACATTAGGTTACGTAATTACTATATAATTGTTTTCTTGAATTTCAGTCCTTCATTTATCTTAATTTCTTCCCCCTATTTGGTGACATTTACTGGAAATTTATGATTTGCTATTGCTTGAGATATTTTTTGAAGTAATTTTTTGCTTTATTTAAGTTATATTTTTAACTTCAACCATAAAATATATTGGTACAGATGAACAAACTAGAACATATATAGTTTGAATAGATAGTCAAGATAGAGAGTATGGTTGGAATACATAGATGAAAAAGTGAATAAACAAAATAAAGATGTACTCCCCCCGTTTCATTTTCATTGTTCATTATTCTGTTTGTCTCTTTTATGTCTTTTGTCTACATCTTTAAGTGTGGATCATAAAAAATATACAATATGGATCTTGTTTGATAGATCTTGATTAGTTATATAATACAAAGTTTTTAGAATTATGAAAAATATTATAAATTGAAAGATATAAGTAATTAAAAAATAATACGCAATTCAAAAATAGATAACAAAAATGGGACGGAGGGAGTACCCCCTTTTTTTTTGGGGTACTTTTTGCTTAGTAATGTAAAGAGTAGGGTTGGAGATGCTTTAACGGGTTGTTAGTTCGAGTTAAAAGTAAACGAACAATATCATTTCAGCTTTCCAAATTAAATAAAATTACATGACTTTGATCAACTAATTAATAGTAGTTCACTATTTTCAAATTTAAAGAACGAAGTGATTGTTAAATGAGTAACCTAAAGTTTTTATTTTCAGCACGTTTCAGCTTGAACTAGCCTTAGCTTTTAACTGTTTCTTTGTTTTTTGTTTAAACTCAGGAAAGAGAATTATTATTACTAACCCAAAGAGGGGCCAGATCGAGGCCCATTAATCCTCAAGAGCAAGGAGTGAAATCAAGTTGGGAACAAGCTCCCACCAACTCTCCCTCCCAACTCTTAATAGGGAAAGCTTCGCCAACGACTGGGTGACCCTATTACAATCACGTTTCACGTATGAAATAAAACAAGTAATGAATTGAGATGCAAGTTTAATACAATCTCGGATAATAGAACCACACTATTCTTTTTCATAAAACACCGCATTTCTCCCCTTCCAAATAAACCAACAAAGAAAGCTAGGCAGGGACAGAGCCAGAAATTTCACCATGCAGGGGTGACCGTGTATGCGAGAAAAAAATATAAATACACATACATAATACCATAAATACATTAAAACTCAAAATAACGTAAATGGATAAATCGATTTAACTAATGGGATTGATCTTGATGTATGTGTCTTATTTTTCTTTATTGTTCATCTTTTTTTTTTTTAATTTTTTTATTTTCATCACAACTTGACGAATTTGGTACATGGGTTTTTTATGTTACTTGATTTCACCAAAATTACTTAGATTTCACCAAAATTACTTTGGGTTTCCAAAATCTCTTCTCATACGTTGCTATTTTCTTGAAATTGCCTTTGAAGTCTTAACAATATATTGGAGATGTTTGTGCAGAGAGAGAGAGAGAGAGAGAGAGAGAGAGAGAGAGAGAGAGAGAGAAGGGGGTTTGGTGTGCCATTGAGATTTTAGGGCAAAAATAAATAAAACTGTAAAACATTAAATCCATCTAAGGTGGAAGTTTATTACTTGAATATTCACAATATTAACCACCTAGTTTTATGTTTTGTTATATTTTAAACCTTAGCATTTAGTAATTAATGTTGGTATCCTCACATTTCAAAGGTTACTATTATAATTTGTTACGACTAGGAGAGAAGTGAATGGAACCTATGCCCCATTCACTTCCTTTAATGTTTAATAGTCCACATCTTTTGGGTTCAATTGAATCTTTTGCACTGCCTCATTATTAATTTACATCAGCCTAGCTAGTTTAATGTTTGGTTTATGTACAGATGAACCCGTATCCCGTTATCGAAAGTATAGGAGGGATCGGTATGCTCGATTGACTGCTGAAGAAAAAAGGAAATATATACAAAATGCCGCCGACAAAAGGGCACTGAAGTCTACCAGCCTAAACCGAACAGCGTGCATATCTATAATGGACAATGTTTTACTCCAACTTTTCCACGGCTAGGTAAATCTTGTTACTATAGGAACATCCCCCTAAGCGTATTAATTCACAAATATTCAGTAATTATATTGGCACAATCTATCACTACATCTAAGTGTACATCTGCATAACATCACCTAGGCTATACGTTGTTCATATGCAACCTCAATGGACTTCCATTCTGATTGTCAAATACTGCAAAAATCTTGGATTCCAAGTTAGATTGAACTAAGTATTGTCAGCCTCATTTTCTTATGATTTGACGTACATTTTATATTCGAGTTCCACATGGAGCAGCACCTACTGTATTGTAGCTCTCAAAAAAAAAAAAAAAGTACTCATTTTTTCATGTTTTCCTTGTCGTCTAATTGAATGAGATTGTCATTTTATGGCACCTGTTTCCCTTCAATTTTCAATTTTCCCAAAACAAATGAACTTAGCAGAGACTATGCTCATTAATTGGAACAATCCTTGTTGGCAACATAATCTTTGACGTGTTGAAGGTGAAAATGACTTTCTAAGTAGGTGTTTTTATACAAAGAATTGTGTGCTCTATTATGGTAGGGATTCAATCTTCAGGAATATGCAGATCAATGGTTTGGCAACAAGCTGATCATGGAAAAGGCAGGCAGATGCCTATCCATTATGGGTCTACTGAACACAATTATGTCAACATTTCATCAAGTTGCATTGAAGATGGATGGATGAGATGCATGCACAATCACCTTTTCTGGGGAAGCTGGCACCAGTGAGATAAATATGTAATTATGTAAGATAACCCATTTCCCGTTTTGTTTGATTATAATCATTTTATTATTAGATCAATAAGAGACTTAGGGTTTCCATTCAGATATCCCGTATTTCTTAGAAAAATTTGGTTTTCATTTAACAAGCTTAGCATACTAGCTAGCCTTCTCTTTATATGACTTGATCTAAAGAGACTTCGTTCGATTTGCAATTATCTTGGTTTTGAACCTCAAGTTGAATGGTTGTGTGTGTATGATTCAACATCTATCCTCTTAAGGCAGTAAGATTGAAGACTCGAGGATACTGGCTTATGCCATGTGTCTACCTCCATGAGTGGATGATATTGCAGAATTCAAGTATAGTCACGGGCCTCATGAGTCCAAGCATCAACCCTCTATCAAGAACCATATAACACTTCCTCCAATTTGAAGAAACTCAATAGATGACTGATTTCAAAGTTTAAAATAGACTGTCGTATGATGTTTGTGACTTTTATGATTTGGTCTGCTGTTAGCTGCATTAAGTGCATTTATGATAATCTTTGTATCTCCCTCCCTCATATTATGTTTAAGTTGTTGATTTTTTTGCCCTCCTTAAACAGTGTAAAAATTAATATTTCCCTCTATCTACCGTGTCCGTATCTTGTTTTTTTTGGACAGCATATCCATATTTGCCTTCGAATGCATGCTCGTGTCTATTAATTAGAGCAACGCCCCCCCTCCCCCCGAAGCACACAAACATGGCCAACACAAAGCTGAAAAATGCAAAACATATTGTCAAGCAATTATATGGGCATGGAATATTCTTAGATATTCCGTTAACTTTCTTGAAAGTGACTATTAAGAGCTGATTACAAATAGATGGTCTCAGGGTGGCTAGCTCATTAGGTCAACACGGACTCCTTGTGCATGATGGGTTTTTTTTTTGGTCTGGAAACTAGAATTTATAAGAAATCTCATTAATACTTTAATTGTCAATTTTACAGAGACCACATGCGCAAGGACGAGTGTTTCCTGTGATGCTATAATGCCACCATATAGAGTGACTATCTTTAAAAAAATGTGTATCATATAAAATGATTTGAGCTTGAATATGTTTCTTGAAAATGATGTATACATTATATGTGACATTTGAGTTTCTTATAAGTACTGGTAATTGAGGAATTCGCAAAGATTGATATGCTTCTCAAAGTCAAGGAGGAGACGAAGAGGAGAAGTTCAACGTCCAAGTCCCAAGAACAATGAAGGTATCTTTCGTTCGAATCAGATGGAGCCAGATAATTCTTGGAGTCATTCAAAAGTCAGAATCATGCAACCGCTTGACGAACTAATAACATTTGGTGTTATTTCCCCTACTTTTTTTTGGCTGTTAGAAGGGTTTTTGTATTATTTTTAATGCTTTCAAGTAATTGAGGGGTCCAACAGGATGGTAGTGTTTATGTGCCATTTGGATCCTTGTGTCTGTTAGAAAATGCTGGAATTGCTTTCCAACTGTTGTATGCTAATATAGGTTTTTTGAATTGAGGAAACGGGGCTTTAAATTGTACTTAGAACTACTGAATCTAGCATTTGAAATGCAGATTCTATTATTCTGATTGTTGAAACTGATTTCGAATTTGCTGAAACTACATTTGAATTGCTAAAATTGGTTCCAACTATTGCTCTTTTCTTGATTGGAAGCTGACTTTTGAACTGCTAAATTGGTTCTCTAAATTGCTAAAAGAAGAATTACGTAATTCCTTAACTGGTTACTTTTATGCGAAGCATCCAATATAATGACGACCTAAAAGATAAGGGAGGGGAAAGATTTTTTTTGACCAATTGCTCACAGTTTGCAAGTGCATTTTCACAATGGACAGAACTTGTAGAGCATGTGGAGGATGGAACACTCAAATAGGGGACGGAATGCAAAATGCTAAAACTTTTTAAACACACATTAAGTATTGTGGAGCTCCCCTCCCCGGGTTCCTCATCAATTTCAATATTATTTCTTCAAGAGACAAAGTGAACACTGAAGTAACAAAAAATGTCGAATGTCTAAACAGAAAATGCTTCCAACGAAAAATAACTAAAAACTTACCACGTGCAAATCCACTAGTTAATTTTAAAGGACTACATCTGGTATTAGAAAAGGCCAATCTTTCTGTTAATATGCACCAAATCATATTTTTTTTAGAGAATGTTATCTCATATGATTGACTATTACAACACTAATTTATAAAAAAAAATTATTTTTTCCGCGATCCCGTGTTTGATTCAAGTGTGCGTTGTTTCCATTCTAGGAATTTGAGATCGGAGAATTGGAGGCCTCAAACACTTAGCACATAGAATTAATTTGTTGATCAATTGATTGGTGGGATCTATTTGCTCTTATTCAAATGATATCGCAGTAGAGGTGTGGGTATCTAAGATAATATACTCACGTGGGAGTCTTTTCCTATGCTAGTCAAAGGGTGCCGATCAGATTCCTCCGGTCCGTCGTCCTTGTAGTTGTTGTTGACGGTGGCTTTATAGAGATAATGTATACTAAAAAAATAATATTAAAAGAAATTATAGTAACATAACAGAAATTATAGTAACATAACAAAAATTATAGTAAATAATATTTGTCATTTGCGCAAATAGTACGAAAAAAAAAACTAAGTTTAATTTCTTTAGTTAAGTTGTTTTACGGTTAAAGTGTAAAGGTTTTTTTTTTCCCTTAATTAAACTTCATTCTTTATATTATTTCACTTTGGCCATTGAATTTAGTTTTCAAATACTTTTTTGGGTCTCATTTCTTGGAAAAAAATAGAAGATTTACTACTAGTATATAGCAAAAAATAAAGAAAAAAATCTAGCGGTGGCGAGACTATATATGTTGGGAATAATTTTTTTATACATATAATAATTGTAATTTCTAAAATTATTGTTGTGGCGACCGCCGCCACTAGACCTCCCCGATTCCATCTTTGATATCAAAGTAGGAGCTCCCTCGCATAAGCGCGAACTCGCTCGAAAGTTGAAACTTTGTACAGACACAAAAGCCGGGGGGGGGTGGGATTGGGGGTGGTGTGGGGGTTGTTTGTGGCTAGGGCTTTTGAAGTGTTATATGAGGGTAAAATTGTAAACTGAAGTTTCCTTACCATGTATTGGTGAATAATTTTTGGAATGTCATGACAGTGGTGATTTGTGACACACCATGAATTGCTGAATTATTTGGATCAACACAACTTTTTGGTCATTTTCCCTTGGTTGTTGCTCCTGGGCTCCACCTTTTAGAAGTAGCAAAGACCTTTTAGTAGCAAAGCATTTGCTTGCTCCAGGGCTCCAACTTTTAGTAGCAACGCATTAGTGGCAAATTCCGTTTGACCAAAAAAAATAAATAGTAACAAATCATTTGCTTGCTCCTGGGCTCCACCTTTTAGTAGCAAAGCATTAGTAGCAAATCATTTGCTTGCTCCTGGGCTCCACCTTTTAGTAGCAAAGCATTAGAAGCAAAGACCTTTTAAGTAGCAAAGCATAGACCTTTTAAGTAGCAAAGCATTAGTAGCAAAGACCTTTTAGTGGCAAAGCATTTGCTTGCTCCTGGGCTCCACCTTTTAGCAGCAATACCTTTTAGTAGCAAAGCATTAGTAGCACTTTTAGTAGCATTTGCTTGTTTTAGTGGCAAGCAGGGCTCCACCTTTTATACATTCAGAAGATGCAGAGGAATTTCGTATGACGACTTTTTCACCATTTAGCTCTTACTACAAAAAGCATAATCAACCCCGTTTCAGCTATACAAATCTCACATTCTCTATTTCTCTCTCTCATTCCCATCCAATCCACCTTTCTACATATAGACTGAACAACTCTCTGATAATGTTCAGACAAAGCACAAGTAGGACCTTCATTGGAGGGATCAATGTTGCATTCATCAACATAACATCCTACAACATCTTGCAACAACGTCCCGTGCCCTCAGCCCGCCACACCGTCTTTGCCTTTCTGATTTCGGCCCTCTTTAACTTCCTTCAACTACGATATCAAGGTGCCGGCGGCACCGCTTCTCCATTCCAAACACACCCCACAACCATGTGCGTTGCACTTTTCAGTTTGCTCTTGTATTGCATTGCGTACGAGCTCAAAACAAGCTTTATGCAAATGGGTCGTGGTGGAATGGGGTTGTTTGGTTCGATCCTCTTTGTATCACTGGCCTCTGTTCTTTTCCATAACTCTGTTTCTCTTGCTCTGTATTTTCTGTACGTCCTGTTTTCTAATAGGGAGATGTTGTGCTCCGGATTTGAATTGTTTTGGAGCTGGATCCATCAGAGAATGGTCGCCGATCGTTTTCGAGTAACACGCTCAATCAACCGGCGGTGCTTCGCAGCTCCCGTCTCTACAAACAGGAGAGGCCTTCTCCCACTGTAAAGAGTGCGGGTGCATGCATGCTATCAAACCACTTGCTTTTGGGAGTCGAAGGAGAAGAGTTGATTGAACCCAATAATAATAAATTTTCAGAGTCGAAGGAGAAGAGTTGAAGTACCCAAGTCTTGTTTAGATGACTCACAATGACTCTTTGTTTTACTAGCACTTGTTCTCCCTCCTCGGGTTTTATCTTCTCTCTTTTTTGTGTTTGATCTGTTTCATGTATCGAAGGGTTGTTGTGTCTATCTGATCTGATCTGATCTCAGCTATAATACAATTGGAAAATTTTTAATGAGTATGGGATTTGTGTTGATAAGAGAATATGTATTCCCTTATGTTTATGGGGGGTTTTTTTTTTTTTTTTTAATCTTTTTATTGGATTTCCATATATGATAGAGCTTTATTTATAGCCTTATGGGTAGTAATTTTCACAGTTTATTGCGTTATATTATTATTATTTATTTCTCTCTACTTATTTGGATTTGCAACATTCTTCTTCAGTTGTTCATTTTTAACAAATGAAAGGGTTATATATGACATTTGCACAGGGATAAAGTGAAAATAAAGAAGTATCAAGTAAGCCATATTGATACAAAAGAGCCCCACTCATTGTGGGCTCTATTGACGGTTCATCATAGTAATCCAAACCGTTCATGTTGTAAGGCCCTCAAAAGTAGTATACTCATGTTAAAAAAAATCAACTTGACATCAATACTTAAATCAAAAATTAAATTCTAATTTATGAAATAGACAGTCATGGACAGTTAAATATAAAAAACTAGTGACAAAATTAGGTCATATGTTTTGTAAGCTGGAATTCAATTTTTGATCTTGTTATTGATGGGCTGATTAAACATATTTTTTGTGTTGATGTATTAGTTTATGGGTCCTATAAGATGAACAGTTCAAATTACTACATTGAATGCCCAAAATGAGCTCGTTTAGTAAAATTATCTTGATAAAACTTCCTTCGCATGCTAGAAAAAATATTCACGCCCTCTATTCTGCCATTGCACTCATTTTCTTGGGGTTTACATCCTCTTGTGAAATGGAGATCCCTATTCCATGTTATAAGAACATCTCCAACCCACTTGCTACTTGGGCCCTCTTAGCAACACAAGCTAGCCCAAATGCATTTTCCTACTCCAACCCGCTAGCTATCAGGCTTGCCCAGCAAAACATCTCTCTCTCTCCTCCCCTTGTCTTTTGGTTGGACATTAGGTTACGTAATTATTATAAATTTTTTCTTGAATTTCAGTCCTTCATTTATCTTAATTTCTTCACCCTATTTGGTGACATTTACTGGAAATTTATGATTTGCTATTGCTTGAGATATTTTTTGGAGTAATTTTTTGCTTTATTTAAGTGAAATTTTTAGCTTTAACCATAAAATATATTGGTATAGATGCACAAACTAGAACATATATAGTTTGAATAGATAGTCAAGATAGAGAGTATGATTGGAATACTCCTCCCCGTTCCATTTTTCATTGTCCATTATTCTGTTTATTTTATTTTTTGTCTTTTGTCTATATCTTTTAGTGTGAATCATGACAAATATGCAATATAGATATTGTTTGTTAGATTTCGATTAGTCATATAATACAAAGTTTTCAGAATTATAAAAAAAACTTATAGCTTGAAAGATATAAGTAATTAAAAAATATCACGCAATTCAAAAATAGACAATAAAAATAGGACGGAGGGAGTACCTTTCTTTTTGCTAAGTAAAGTAAAGAGTAGGGTTAGAGATGCTCTAAGGGGTTGTTAGTTCGAGTTAAAAGTAAACGAACAAGATCATTTCAGCTTTCCAAATTAAATAAAATTACATGACTTTGATCAACTAATTAATAGTAATTGACTATTTTCAAATTTAAAGAGCGAAGTGATTGTCAAATGAGTAAGAGTAAGTAGAGTAACCTAAAGTTTTTTCTTTTCAGCATGTTTCAGCTTGAACTAGCCTTAGCTTTTAAACTGTTTGTTTGTTTGTTTGTTTTTTTCTTTTTTTTTAAAACTCAGGAAAGAGAATTATTATTACGAACTTAAAGAGGGGTCAGAGGCCCAATAATCCTCAAGAGCAAGGAGTGAAAGCCAGTTGGGAACAAGCTCCCACCAACTCTCCCTTCCAACTCTTAATAGGGAATGCTTCGCCAACGAATGGGCAACCCTATCACAATCACGTTTCACGTATAAAATAGCACATGCAAAAAGTGAATTGAGATGCAAGTTTAATACAATCTTGGATAATAGAATCACACTGTTGTTTTTCATAAAACACCGCATTTCTCCCCTTCCAAATCAAAGTTGTCAATACCGTACCGGCCAGCGTACCGTTTTCACTACTGGAATGGTACGTACCGGTACCGGACTGTATTCCGGTACCGTTCCGGATTTACCGCAATTAATATTATATATATATTTAATATATATCTACCATTTTTTAAAATTTTAAGTGTAAACATATACAAAATCTTAAAAAAAAAAAAATGTAATTTTGTACCGGCCGGAACACCGGAAAATGGCCGGAACAGACCGGTATTTTAACCGGAACGGATCTGGCAACTTTGCGTTCCGTTTACGCACCGGTACGGTACGTACCGGCCGGTACGGAACGGGATTGACAACTTTGTTCCAAATAAACCAACAAAGATAGCTAGGCCGCCAGTGCTTGGAACTTCCAGGTAGGATCTTTAGGTTGTTGGATCAGAGAGAAAGTGATACCCACCATGAGATAAAATCCATCGATTTCCAGTCAGGAGAGTACTGGAAAGATCGATCAGCTAGCCCCCAGACTACTTTCGAAACCTTGCATCCAAATAACATGTGTTCAACCGTCTCTCGTTCTCTCGGTGGCCTACGTAGCGGGCAAAAAAGGATTAATAACCATGCGTTTGCCCTGGACATTACTACCTACCTGTCGCTATGGCATTGCATGTGCAAACACCGCCATATGAAATGCTTAACTTTATTGGCTGCCGGGATTTTCCAAATTTCAGATTACCGGCATTACCTGAGCTCGATTCACCTTTCTCCTTAGTCCGCCCTCCCAAACTATAAGGGCATGTTTGATAAGTGTATTAGGACCTTGGGATGGGATTAACAATGATGTGGGTCTATTAATTCTTTGTTTGATTGCATAAAAGGGGTTAGGATTAGTAATAACAAAGGGAATAGCAATCCTCCCATTTCATGGGATTGGTAATACCACATTGGACTAGGTATTAGTAATCCTATCCCAAGGTGTCTCACACAAAATTACTTCAATGCCCATGTTAGGTTTAGTAAATGGCGATAATACCCTTTGTTTTGAAGTTGCCCTAAAACTTGGACTTCTCATGTTTTTTTTTTTTTTTTATTCTGCAGATTAGTTGATTATATGTTCTCTTAATTTTGTTGCTCAATGTTTTTTGAAGCTTCCCTACAAGTTACAAAATCGTGTGCTTGTTTTGGGGAGTTTAAAAATGGTTTGATTATTGCCTAGTTTGGAATAAATAGTCCTTGTGGATTTTTTTTTGTCTCGATTCAAAAAAAATCTTATATGTTTTATTTACATCAATTATTTATGAATTATCGGCTAAGTCTCGAAGAGATAAATCTAAAAAGTGAAGAATTTTGTTTAAAACAAAAAAACAATTGAATAAAGGCAAAAAGAATCCAAAAATCTGTCTATTTTGGATTACTTTGGTCTTTATTTCTAAAAAAAAATTTAGTTTTTGAACGTAATTTTTTACCTTTTTTTGATATCTCTTGTCGAGACAAACCTACAATCTACAAAAGTGACGCAAAATAAACAAATGCAATTCTTCATTAATAAAAGACAAAAATAATTCAAATGGATTAGTAGGCCAAACTAGGCCTAGTCCTCACTCAAAAAATAATATAGATGTTGGTATGCTTAAGTTCATGGATAGGGTGTAGTAAAATTTTCATAGAGCATTTTCATAATCGATCATTGCTCATTTTCATAATCAAAATTTATTCTGTGTTTGTTTATTCATATTTTATTCAAAGATGAAGCATTTTTATAACCATTGGGTATTTTTTATATAAGGGTAAAAATGGAAATTGATACATTTAATCCAATCCTATCCTATGTCAAACAAACATGCAAATAACAATCCTCTCTTCTAATCCTGTGCAAAACAAACAAGCACATAGGATTGACCTTCTTATTACCAATCACATCTCATTACTAATCCCAATCCTAATCCCATCTCATTACCAATCCCACCACATCTAACTCACTTATCAAACGAGGCCTAAATGATTTGGCGACATAGTACGCTGATCGTACTGTGAACAGCTTACCATCAGCCGTATGGTGCCAATTAACTCCTTTGTCAATCTGGTATCCCTTGGTTGCTAATTGGGATTGAGAGTACTGTTTGTTCACATTAAGGTTAATTGCATCTCCCCATAAAATTTATGTTTTCAGTACATTACAAGCAACTAGCATAAAACATGTGCTATGAAACGGAGGATATATAAACAATATTTGTGACAATACAATGAATTATATTAGTCAAAATAATTTAAAACAATTAACACTAAAGACATTATACAGAAAGCATGTAACTTAAATGGAGTAGATTAAATGAGGTAGCGTATCATCCATTCTCAAATGTTAAAATGAGATTAATATCCGTACTATGCCCAATCTTGGAACAGGTATTAAAATGCGTTTTAGTGTTTTTTAAGTTTTGAAATTTATTTTTTTGTTTCAAGAAAATAAAAATTTAAATTTTAACGAGAATAAATTACGTACGGAGGATCCGTATAGAATGTAATTCCCACCAACACAATGAGAGCATGACAGCTCAGCAATTTACTCACACTCCACACGCACTTTGTTGGAAAATGATTATTTAGGACCCTATGGAGCAAAAACTTAATTATAAGAGTTCTAAAGATATACATAATTATGACTCTTTAGAAAAAATAATAAAAAAACATGATATTTTCATCGGTTCAAACGAATTGAAAATTGGAGTACTTAATTTTTTAAATATATTTTTTAATATATAAACAGTATAAAAAAATAAAATGCTCTAATTTTTAATTCGTTTGAACCGGTGCAAAGATCTTATTTTTTTGATCATTTTATTCAAAATGATCATAATTAAATTTTGTCTCGTGGGCTCTCATAATCAAAATTTTGATCCATAGGGTTCTGAAAAATCATTTTCCAAGGAAGTGCACGTGTGGAGTGTGAGTGAATTGCTGAGTTGTCATGCTCTCATTGGGTTGGCAGGAATTTCATTCTACACATGGAGGGTTATTCTCTTCTGAATTATGAGGAAGTAAAAAAACCACGCAGAGGCAAAAAGAATAATTAATTTGGCATACTATATTCATACTTTAAGCAACGGTGAGGTAATTAGGTGACCAAAGCACCCATACGTGGTCCTTAAGACGCCTGCAACTCATGTAATGTACGTGTACCACATCAATCATATTATGATATAAATAATATCATAGTTATTACGTATGATAGAATCAATAAATATTCAACTACAATCACTTACACACATTTTATACATATATGTATATCTTTTGGTGGGACCAGGGACGCAAGGACGGAACCAGGATGTTATCCTAGCAATGACAAAATATATGCGGAAAAAAAATTGCATTACAATAGTTATAGTCGTCGACGCTAGAAAAAATAAAAATAACATAACAAAAACTATAGTAAATAATGTTTTTCGTTTTCACATGGAGTTAAAAAAAAAAACTATAGTAAATGATGTTATATTTTTTCAATATAGTGCAAATACCATCTATTTTTTCAATATAGTGCAAATACGATGTATTGCTAAGACAAACTCAACAAGGGATTTAAAACATTCAAATTTCTCGTACATCAATTAAATATGAACAAATTGAAGAAGACTGACCTTTCACAATAAAATTTGACAAATCCACACAAATTGCCAAACGATAAATGATTTTTGAATGTTTCGGAAGTCCACCACTGCTCTAAATGAGAAATCCACACAGTGCTACCATCAGAAATTTGGAACTGAGAATCGAAAATAAAAAGAAATCCACTAATGCAGAGTATTTTGGTTAACTTATTTAGTTTTCTAGGCTAAGTTGTTTTAGAGTTAAAGTGTGGAGTTTTTTTTTCCCTTAATTACATCTCATCCTTTATATTATTTCACTTTGGTCTATTGAATTTAGTTTTGAAATACTTTTCTAGATTTCATTTCTTAAAAAAAAATAGAGAGTTTAGGACAAGTATATAACAAAAAATAAGAACAAAAATCTAGCGGTGATGGAACTATATGAGTTGGAGATAATATTTTTTTTACATATAATAATTGCATTTTCTAAAATTTTTGTCGTGGCGACTGCCGCCAATAGACCCCCCTTGATTCCATCCTTGCAGGGACGGACCCACAAGGGGTCACGCGGGGACATGTGTTCCCACTCGAATGCGTACCCCCACTCGAAATTAAAATATTTTTTTTTATATTTTTGTATAAATTAGCATAATTATAAAGTGTGCTAGCATATAAACATACACACTTGTATATATCTCAAAAAATACACATATAAATTAGTTTTATGTCTTAATTTCATCATATGATACATTTATACATATTATTTTACGAGCTGTTTGTCTATTTAGAGCTATTCTTTCTTGATTTTCTTTATTTTTAACCGTCTAGGAGAAATATTTCAAAATAAAGTCATTAACAAAACTAGCTCAATCATTTTAAAACTTGTCGATGTCATTTAAAACATACTTTAAAACTTTGTCTTAGATTTTGTGCTCATTTTTACCTAATTTATCTTAACGGATGATAACGGTGGGAGTAAAATTAATTTTTTTAAAAGGTTGGGAGTCTAATTGAAATTTAGAGTAAAAGTTGGGGAGGTATTTTGAAAATTTTCCCCCTCTTTAACTTCATTTAAGTGCACTATCACGGAAACGGCGTTGTTTCTCCATTCCAAACACACTCCATAACCATGGGGGTCGCATTTGCCAGCCTTCTCTTGCACTGCATTTCGTACGAGCTTGAACTGAGATTTACACATGTGGGTCGTGGTGGAATGTGGTTGAGTAACACGCTCAATCAACTGGCGGTGCTTCGCAGCTCCCGTCTCTACAAATAGGGGAGGCCTTCTCCCACTGTGAAGAGTGCGGGTGCATGCATGCTATCTCAAACCACTTGCTATTAGGAGTCGAAGGAGTTGACTGAACCCAATAATAATAAATTTTCAAAGTCGAAGGAGAAGAGTTGAACTCCAGTCTTTTTTAGATGACTCACAATAACTCTTTGTTTTACTAGGACTAGTTCTCCCCCGTGTTTTATCTTCTCTCTTCTTTTTTTTATGTTTGTTCTGTTTCATGTACCGAAGGTTTGTTGTGTCTATCTGATCTGATCTCAGCTAATACAATTGGAAATTTTTTTAATGAGTATGGGATTTGTGTTGATAATTAAGAGAGTATGTATTCCCTTATGTTCATGGGGTTATTTTTATTTTTATTTTTATTGGATTTCCATATATGATAGAGCTTTATTTATGGCCTTATGGGTAGTAATTTTCACAGTTTATTATTGCGTTATATTATTATTATTTTATTTCTCTCTACTTATTTGGATTTACAACATTCTTCTTCAGTTGTTCATTTTTAACAAATGAAAGGGTTATATGACATTTGCACAGGGATAAAGCGAAAATGAAAGGGTTATATGACTTTCGAAACCCCATGGTTTCCCCCAACCATTGTGGGCTCTATCGACAGTTCATTGTAGTTATCTGAACTATTCATGTTGTAAGCCCCTCAAAAGTAGTATACTCACGTAAAAAAAAAAAAAAAAAACTTGACATCAATATTTATATCAAAAATTAAATTCTAATTTATGAAATAGACGGTTGTGGACAGTTAAATATTAAAAAACTAGTGACAAAATTAGGTCATACGTTTTGTAAGTTGGAATTCAATTTTTGATATTGTTATTGATGGGCCGATTAAGCTAATTTTTTTGTATTGATGTATTAGTTGATAGATCCTTCAAGATAAACGGTTCAGATTACTACATTGAATGCTCAGTAGGACCCACAATGGGCTTATTTAGTAGAATTATCTTGATAAAACTTCCTTCGCATGCAAGAAAAAATATATTCACGCCCTCTATTCTGCCATTGCACTCATTTTCTTGGGGTTTACATCCTCTTATGAAATGAAGATCCTATTCCATGTTACAAGAGCATCGCCAACCCACTTGCTACTTGGGCCCTCTTAGCAACAATAGCTAGCCCAAATGCATTTTCCTACTCCAATCCACTAGCTATCAGGCTTGCTTAGGTCCATTTTTGACTGCCTAGTTCTAGCCAGCCTTTTCCCGTACGTGCAATTTCATCCGTCCATTCGCGCAATTAGTAGAGGAGATGTGTTTTCAATTTTAACCGGTCGAAAATAATTATTACCGGTCACAATTGGCTTTTAATCCGAACCCTCCAAAACAGTTTTGGACACGTGTGATTTAGCACCGTAAATCTTTTTTACGGAACACTCTGTAAAAAAGGTTTTGTCAAATACAACATATTAAATACTACATATATACGAGAAAAATGCACTTTGAAAATGAACTCCATTTCAAAGTGTGAAAACGTAGTATTATGTTTAAACTTTAAAGCGACATGATTGAAATGTTCAAAATGGTAGCGTATGAGGATCGGGACAGAGTTTATTGACGGTGCCTAGTGTGGGGCCTGGTGAGGAGCAGCCCAGCCTGGAGTTCATGGAATCATGACCGAATTCCAAATTCCTTCTGGATGAGAAACTGTGGACCTACTCTCCGTTCCACTTTTCATTCTCGTAGAAAATAAGTATTTACGAAATTAATTTTTTAATATCGTTCAAAAGATTCAATCGAAGTCTATCAAATAAGTTTTATATTGTGTTGGGCCCGGAGTGCCCCCATGGATTTGGTTACACAATGCCACTCCCTGCGACCGCTCTAAAAACAGACTTGCGGGTGCGATGTCGAATGCCATAAAAGACTTAATTGAAACCCTTCCTACCACCAATTGGTTTTAGGAGAGATGGTGGAAAAGCGGTCCGACAAGTGGTATCAGAGCCAAGGTCGCGGGTTCGACTCCCCTGGATGGCATGCTGCTTGCGGGCAGGTGCTGGGGGGGGGGGGATTGTTGGTCGCGGGCCAGCATCCTGCCCACGCGAGTCGAACCGTGGCGCTTGGGGCCTGCTACGCTATGGTATAAGGAAATAGAGTTGCGCCTTTACCACTACCTGCGGGTTTTGGTAAGATGGTAAGCGCTTGATCCTACAAGTGGTATCAGAGCCAGGAAGTCATGGGTTCGAGTCGCGGGAGCGTCATCGTGAGGGAGGGATTGTTGGGCCCGGAGTGCCCCCATGGATTTGGTTACACAATGCCACTCCCTGCGACCGCTCTAAAAACAGACTTGCGGGTGCGATGTCGAATGCCATAAAAGACTTAATTGAAACCCTTCCTACCACCAATTGGTTTTAGGAGAGATGGTGGAAAAGCGGTCCGACAAGTTGGCACTTCCCGGGATTGTTCAAAACCTCCATTGGTGTCTTTGTTATATCGATTCTATTTGATTGTAATGGGTAGGTTAATTAAGGGGTAGTTTCTCGCTCAATACTCCTCCCATTATTTGTGCCAAGTTGACTGCTGCGACAAATTGATCCAGTCGTGTGAGAGGTAATAGCATTAACATATCATGCATATTATTTTCGAGATTCGAAATTTTATTTCTGCGTTTTTTCCTTTCCTATAAAACTCTCCGAAAAATCTGTGTACCATATATACATCATTATCATTACGAGATTCTTTCCGGAGAATAAAAATAAAGATCGTACGTTTTCCTCTTTGAAAATACGGTGACATTTACTTTCCTTAAAAGATCTCTCCTAGAAGGGTTTCATTACAAGTATAAAAAGGGGGTTGATCATATATATGGTGAGAGCTTTCCGAGAAGGTTTTTTTTTTTTGTTTAAGGCATCAACCCATGTTTTCTATCACGTTTTTCTTTTTGCATCTGTCCATACATGCATAGACCTTGAAAGTCAAAAAGGGGGAGAGCAGAGAGAGAGTTTGTTTTTCATAAAAGAAAGAAAAGGTTGCACTGCACAGGTTTTGGTTTTCGGCAGAGGCAGAGGCAAGTTTTATTTTTTGTTTAACAAAGGAGGTGCACGGCAGTTAAGGATTTTTGTTTTGGTGTGGCAGCCCGCATTCTGTTTTGTGTTTTGTCCTTGTCTCTTGCATCTTCGAACGCCATTTGTGTTGTCTAGATCACGTTATTTATTCATTCATTGTTCGTGGTTCTTTGTGCCGTTTTCTGCTGTGGCCGAATCTTTGGGAGATTGATTCGGAGCCGGTTGATTCCGGAGATCGGGCGTGAAGTCCGTGGTACATCTATTGGGTCTTGAAGAAGCTCGGGGAGCATCGGAGATTGGCGAGAATAGGTAAAGGCTTGGGGTAAGGTTTTTGCTATTTCGCAATCTGTACTTCTTTTCGATTAATAGAATAAAGCAGTAGTGTTAGGCCGTGGTTTTGGCTTAGGGTTATTTAGGACCCTAAGTTTTTCCACGTAAATCGTGCGTATCTTGTCTCAATTTTTATTCTATTGCACTACTTGATTTTTGGTTTGGATTAATTGACATAATCAATCCGTTCTTCTATATTAATTTTTAAATCAGAAAATTGGTATTTTTTTTTTTATCAAAACTCCTATTCACCCCCCTCTAGGAGTAGTTTGAACGCTTCCGCATAATTTCATATTGCATATTTTTTGAATTCTGTAAGCTCATTATTTTTAACCTTGAAAATAGGTACTTATTTTTAAATACTTATTTCGGAAACTGGAATGAGGCTTCCAAAAAGTGAAAAATTACGTACGGAGTAGTAAAATTTCCTTACAAAGTACAATGATTAAAAAAAAACTACAAAAGCCAAAGATTAAATAAAACCAACAACTATATCATACACAAAGGAGTAAGGGAGTGAACTTATTATTATAATTTTTTTCTAGTTTTGTTCATCGTTTTTAACTTTCGTTAGATTTGCATTATATTATTGGGATTAATCATTTGTCTCGATGAGAGGAGTTTGACAAGTAAAAACTTATGACCAAAAGCAAAAAAAAAAGTTCACTAAAAACGAAAAAAGTATCAAGTAGCGAGAAAAGCTAGATTGTTGTCTTAAATGAACTTTTTTCAACATTGGTCTATATTTTATACTTTTTCGATTAACTCCAAAAAATTATAACGAAAAACTAAATAAAAAAGTAACAAAAAGTATAAAAAAAAATACCAAAAAGAGTTCTGGACAATTAAGTTTACAAGAAAGCAGCCTAAGTTTACACAATTTCCCGTTCGGCTAAATAAACTAACTGACTTATTTTTTTTATCCTTATTCAAAAAAAATTCGTATTTTTTAGTTTTCATCAATTTTTTGAGGATTATTGCATTGTTATGACAAGAGGAATCTAAAAAGTAAAAAATTACGATCGAAACCTAATGCTATGTTTGGATTGATATTTGAAATTTTTTTTTGAAAAATAGTAGGGTAATAAGTGGAAAGAGATAGAGAGAGAAATGTTGGAAGTAGGGGGAATCTAGGGAGAATTTTTTGAATTTTTTTTTAAATTGTAAAGAGAACAAGGCAAATTTTTTGAATAAAGATAAAAATAAGCCAATAAGCCAATTTTTCGTCTTTATTAAAAAAAAAGTGAATTTCGATCATAATTTTTTATTTTTTAGATTTCTCTCGTCATGACAATGCAATAATCCTAAAAAAATTAACGAAAAACTAACACATAAGAAAAAAAATAGAATAAGGACAAAAAAATAAGCCAATTGGCTTATTTAGCTGAACGGGCTAGCGTTTTGCACAGGAAGAACACTAGAGGAATTTCTTTTAGGAAATTGACTTCTACACTCCCATTTTTACCACATACACTCTTTTTTTTTGTTTTTATTTAGTGTGAATTTACTCTATTGCCCCTTAATGTGAAAAAAAGGGAACTTATGAAAGGGTAAAAAAATAAATTTACATGAATACAAACAAAAAAGAGAGTGTATGTGGTAAAAAAGGAGAATGTAGAAGTCAATTTCCTTTGTTTTATAGTGCGAATACTGAATTAGGGATGAATAGATTACAGTTAAAGTCCTCATATTTTATCATTTCTCTTTTCTTGGCATAGGTTGCCACATGTCGTTTTTGTTGAGAAAGTGAAGTGTTTGTTGTCAAAGTGAAATTATACAATAGTTCAGGAGCATCGTAACGTGCATGGTATTGCATGCATCTCCTATAACGCCCCGATATTTTAAACGAATATCGGCAACATAAATTATTATTTTTCGAGAAAGATTTCTTTAGTCAACGAAATAAACACGGATGTATCAACATAGGGATTTCTTTATTTCAACTCAAATTGAAAATACAAAACTTTAATTCAAATGCAAACATTGGTCTGACAAGCATTGAGCCGACTTCTCATGGAAGATACTGACTAAAAAAAAAATACTTATTTAACCTTAATAAAATCTAGCAATTTATTGAAATAACTTCAGAGCGACTCTAGTCTTAATACAGATCCCAAGCATACTCGGTCTCCGCCCCTAGTATTCTTCCTATGTCAAACTGCTCCACCATTGAATCCTGTACACGCTGGCAAATTGATCGCCGCAGCAACCGATTTACCAGAATACAAACGTATCCGTGAGTGATAATTCACTCAGTAGAATAATCCTAATCCTACCAACCCCTTACTTTACAGCTAAGCAATCTTATCACAATTCATATGGAAATAATAGAATGACAAGCATTAAATAAGTAAATCTATTAGCAAGCCTGTAAATTACTTTCTTTTGAATCTCACATTTCATAATTATACCTGCACCATAGTATCCATCGTCTTACGAACTCATATTTTAAATGTCCTGCTACCTTCAATATCACGAGGTATTAGTAGACTATCCACTCAATTCAGGTCCATCAGGCTGCCCTCAAGGTCCTGCTAGGCTACCCTCAATACTGGAGGTCCTGCCAGGCTACTCCTGAGGTCCTGCTTGGCCACCCTCATAATTCTAGGTCCATCAGGTTGCCCTCAAGGTCCTGCTAGGCTACCCTCAATACTTGAGGTCCTGCCAAGCTACCCCTGAGGTTCTGCTTGGCCACCCTAGCAACACCGGGTCTTTCAGGCTACCCTCAAGGTCCTACTAGGCTACCCCTGATCGATACGGGGTCCTAACGGGCTACCCCCGAGGTCCGGCTAAGCCCACAACCTTCATCTGTTTTTCCTTTTCCTTTTTCATTAACAATTACAACGTCTGCAAAATTCTCATTTAAAACCACCAAGTGAATCAAGTTCTGATCCAACAAATACAACAATCAAGAATCCATAATAACGTAATCAATAAACATGATATGTTTCTATGTGAAAGCAAGCATGGCAATTGATAGTGTGCAAGTAAATAATCCCTTAATATTTTATGACTAGGCAGGTGCTCATACATTACTACTTGTGCAAGCAATTTTTTATTAAACAAGTGACTTGACTTAACTTGTTAATGTTATTAACAAAACTAAACATGATTTCCTCGCATTATAATAACAAAGGACAAAACTTGTTATAGTCCGAAATTCTAGAGTAAGAAACACAGGGATTAAGGTTAATATGTTATTAATACATCTAAGCCGAAATCATAAAGTTAGGAAACCCAGGGGGATAAGTGTAATATCAGCATCTTCTTTCCAAAAAAAAAAAAAAAACTACACATGAACAGTGACAGTTCGAAACAAAAACAGGGGAATACCGTGAGATACCGTGCGACGTCGGGGTTGATTTCTCCTACTCCTAAACGTTAAACAACAATACATAAACACTTATTATACTTAGGAGAAGGTAGGAGACGGATTATAATACCTTTAATCCAGACAAGGCGATTCGGTAGAGTCCGGTGGGTTTTCGTTTGGTGGCGAAAGATTGATATTCTAGCAGCAACTTAGGGCTGAAATAACTTGACCAAACATCTGCCGTTTTGGATGATTCTTGTGTCTCTCGCGAAGATCTTGAAACGCTCTACAACTTTCATGAAGAAGTCTAAGCCCGAAAACGACTCTAAGTAGTAGAAAAATGGAAGTTTAGAAGGGTCGCTAAATCTGCCTGGAAATTAGACTCCGAGAATTTTACCTAACTTTGAATGGCGATAACTCTATCAATTCTTGACCGTTTTGGGCGATTCTTGGGTTGAAATCGAAGCTCTCGACGCCCTCTACAACATTCGTGAAGAAACTCAGGCCTAAAAATGTCATCAACTAGGAGGAAACAGGCCGCGAACAAAGGTACGTGATATGAACGAAAATTGAGTTTATGGTATAAAGTTATGTTACTCACATCTCTCTGTCAGCCGAACAGGATGGGGAGATGGATTTGGTTTTGTAGTAGACATAGAGTAATATAGGAGGAGTAGCGGGGAAAAGTGGGAGAATGGGATGATATGGATGAAGGTGATGAAATGTAGGAGGGAAGTGAGAGAGATAGAATCGGGGGAGATAAGGGTGAGGGGATGGGAGCATAATCCCATAAATTGTGAGATGAGTATATCATAAATATAATAGACACACACATAGATACAAGCTAATTAATAATGTAGATGCTAAACTAATTTTAAACACCAAAAATTAATCTAGGTTCTAGTTTAATCTAATTACACTTTTTAAATAATTAATCGATTAGTATAGACTATTTGATTAAAATAATTTCTTCATTCGAAAAAAAAAATAAGGCGAAAATCCGGATCGTTACATCTCTCCATAAAAGTTATATTTTCAGTACATTACAAGCAACAAGCATAAAACATGTGCTATGAAACGGAGGAAAAACAATATTTGTGACAATACAAAATACAATGAATTATATTAGTCAAAATAATTTACTACAATTAACACTAAAGACATTATACTGAAAGCATGTACCTTAAATGGAGTAGATTAAATGAGCTAGCTTATCATCCATTCTCAAATGTTAAAATGAGATTAATATCGATCCGTAATATGCCCAATCTTGGAACAGGTATTAAAATGCATTTTAGTGTTTTTTATATACGTTTTGAAATTTATTATTTGTTTTAAGAAAATAAAAATGAAGTAACTTTCCAAATTTTAAAGATAATAAATTCTACATGAAGGGCCCGTGTAGAATGAAATTTCCGCCAACACAATGAGAGCATGACAACTCAGCAATTTACTCACACTCCACATGCACTTTGTTGGAAAATGATTATTTAGGATCCTATGGAGCAGAAACTTAATTATAAGAGTCCTAAAGATATACTTTAATTATGACTCTTTAGAACAAAATAATAAAAAAAAGATATTTTGCTCGGTTCAAACGAATTGAAAATTGAAGTACTTAATTTTTTAAATATACTCCATCCGTCCCTTATTTATAGTCCAGTATTCTGTTTTGGGTTGTCCCCTAATAAGTGTCTATTTTATAAAGTTAGTGGGTAAAAGTTGGTGTATTGTTTATTTTGTCCCTAAAAGTAGATTCCATTTTTGAAAAGTTAGTGAATAAAAGTGTAATAATGATGGGTAAGTAGGGAAAGTAGAGGAAAGAATTGATGTGAAAGGTATAATGATGATATCTTTTTAATAAATTGGAGTTACGAAGCAGGATATTTAAAAAGGGACGGAGGGAGTATTTTTTAATATATAAACAATATAAAAAAATTAAGTGCTCTAATTTTCAATCCTTTTGAACCAGTACGAAAATCTTATTTTCTTGATTATTTTATTTAAAATGGTCATAATTAAATTTTGTCTCATGGGCTCTCATGATCAAAATTTTGACCCATAGGGTTCTAAAAAATCATTTTCCAAGGAAGTGCACGTGTGGAGTGTGAGCGGATTGCTGACTTGTCATGCTCTCATTGGGTGGGCAGGAATTTCATTCTACACATGGAGGGTTATCCTCTTCTGAATTATGAGGAAGTAAAAAAACCAAGCAGGCAAAAAGAATAATTAATTTGACATACTATATTCATTACTTTAAGCAACGGTGAGGTAATTAGGTGACCTAAGCACCCATACGTGGCCCTTATGACGCATGCAACGCATGCAATGTACGTGTACCACATCAACCATATTATGATATAAATAATATCATAGTTATTATCATAGTTAGTATGATAGAATCAATAAATATTCAACTACAAACACTTGCACACACTTTATACATATATTTATATCTTTTGGTGGGACTAGGGACGCAAGGACGAAACCAGGATGTTACCTTAGTAATGGCGAAATGTATGCGAAAAAAAAATTGCATTACAATAGTAATAGTCGTCGACGCTAGAAACAATAAAAAAACATAACAAAAACTATAGTAAATAATGTTTTTCATTTTCACATGGAATTAAAAAAAAAACTATAGTAAATGATGTCATATTTTTTCAATATAGTGCAAATACCATATATTGCTAAGACAAACTCAACAAGAGATTCAAAACATTCAAATTTCTCTTACATCAATTAAATATGAACAAATTGAAGAAGACTAATCTTTTCACAATAAAGTTTGAGAAATCCACACAAAATGCCAAACGATAAATGATTTTTGAATGTTTCGGAAGTCCACCACTGCTCTAAATGAGAAATCCACACAGTGCTACCATCAGAAATTTGGAACTGAGAATCAAAAATAAAAAGAAATCCACTATTGCAGAGTATTTTGGTTAACCTATATAGTTTTCTAGGTTAAGTTGTTTTAGAGTTAAAGTGTGGAGTTTTTTTTCCCTTAATTACATCTCATCCTTTATATTATTTCACTTTGGTCTATTGAATTTAGTTTTGAAATACTTTTTTAGATTTCATTTCTTAAAAAAAAAAATAGAGAGTTTAGGACAAGTATATAACAAAAACTAAGAACAAAAATATAGCGGTGGCGGAACTATATGAGTTGGAGATAATATATATTTCTTACATATAATAATTGCATTTTCTAAAAATTTTGTCGTGGCGGCTGCCGCTACTAGACCCCCTTAATTCCATCCTTGCAGGGACGGACCCAAAGGGGGTCATGCGGGGGCACGTGTTCCCACTCGAATGCGAACCCCCACTTGAAATTAAAATATATTTTTTATATTTTTGTATAAATTAGCATAATTATAAAGTGTGCTAACATATAAACATACACACTTGTATATATCTCGAAAATACACATATAAATTAGTTTTATGTCTGAATTTCATCATATGATACACTTATACTTATTGTTTTACAAGCTGTTTTGGAGCTATTTTTCTTGATTTTCTTTATTTTTAACCGTTTGGGAGAAATATTTCAAAATAAAGTCGTTAACAAAACTAGCTCAATCATTCTAAAACTTGTCGATGTCATTTAAAACATACTTTAAAACTTTGTCTAAGATTTTGTGCTCATTTTTATCTAATTTATCTTAACGGAAGATAACGTTGAGAGTAAAATTAATTTTTTTAAAAGATTGAAAGTCTAATTGAAATTTAGAATAAAGGTTGGGAGTATTTTGAAATTCCCCCCTCTTTAACTTCATTGAAGTGCACTATCACGGAAACGGCGTTGTTTCTCCTTTCCAAACCCACTCCATAACCATGGGGGTCGCATTTGCCAGCCTTCTCTTGTACTGCATTTCGTACGAGCTTGAACTGAGATTTACACATGTGGGTCGTGGTGGAATGTGGTTGTTCTGTTCGATTCGCTTCGTGTCACTGGCCTCTCTTCTTTTCCGAAACCCTGTTTGGCTTGTTCTGTACTTTTTTTACGTCCTGTTTTCGAATTGGGAGATGTTGTGCTCCGTGATTGAAGTGCTGCGGAGCTGGGTCCATCGGAGGATGGTTCAATTCTCCTCCTTTATCGAGCAACTTGCTGGATCAATTGGCGGTGGTGGCGCCCGTCTATGCCAACAGGGGAAACCTTCTCCCACTGTAAGAAAGTTTGAGAGATGGAGTAAAGAGAGGAGGGTGAAGCTAATAAGTTTGTCATCTGTTGCTGTGTTGTTTAGATTCCTCTGGTCTTCATTTCCTCCGCCGTTTCATCCAATCTCTCTTAGTTGTGTTTTTACTTTAGTGTATGTTCGAAAGTCTTGTTGTGTTGTACTCTTGTATCTGATCTCATTTGGTCATCTGAACACTTGGTACCCCACTCAGTGCAAATCTTGAATCTGAGATGGTACAAGTTGGTTAGAGACACCTTAACAGGACTGGATTTTTTCATGACTATTGCCTTGCCTGATATAATATCCACATCCCACTATATCTGATTCCCTCAAACCAAAATCACCTCAACCAAGAAATAGATATCCCCTCTCACAAAGTCACAAGCAATTAAAAATACACAAGAGTGAAGTGCCGCAAATTGAACACTTTCTGATCCCTTCTGGCCTTCTCTCATCTGGTTATCTCACTTACCAAACACAAGGTCGTGGGGCCATTTCAAAATGGATAAATACTAAACTCATTCCGAACCCACTTGTTTTTTTGACGTAGGTGAACTTAACAAGGGATTGTTGATTAAAAAAAAACACAAACAAACTTGTGTTTTGATGTGGCCAATTCTAGGGCGTTCATTTTATTTTTTGTACGTATGTATGTTCTTTTTGTATTTCCTTTCATTTCCATGCTTCTCGCGATTCCCATTTTTTCAGATATTTTGAATGTAGAACACACGATGCATAATTTGTAAAAGGAAACTGATATTCGAGCTTCACTTTTTACTAATGGCGCTTCAATTTTAACGTGAAGTTACTAATAATTTCATGAACAAAGTGGAGCACCATCAGTAAAAAATAGAGCGCGAATATCAATTACCTTAGTAAAAATGAAAGATTTGGCTGGCTATCATGAAGTTTTCCCATAGAACTTCTCCGAGTTCGATATTGTTATTTAAGATTTACTTAGGTCCTTGTCAGAGAAAAAAGAGGAAAGTAAAATTATACTCCATTTAAATTTTATGCATTTGTCATGTGTTTAGTTAACGAAGAAATTTAATTCCGATCCACCAACGTCTTTAACTTCCTCACTTGTACTAGCTTTCTCTCAGAAACTTACAAAAATCGTGTTCCTGCACTAGTTAATTTTCACACAATTAAATTTCATTTTTTTCAACTTTCACTTAAATCTTTTATGTTAATAATTAGGACAAGTGATGAGTCTTTTACGTGTTTCAGCCTAATATTTGGAGGTGAATCTCTGCCACTAAATTTAATTAGAGACTCTCTTATTTACGGAGATGCTGTTTATAGCACCAACCAATCACAACCGTCTATTCGCGCAATCAATAGTTGAGATTCGTTTTCAATTATGACTGGTCACAATTAGCACTTTTCCGAAAAAAGTTTTATTAATATCTTGATCGTCCAAAAGTGACGGTCAAGTGTTTTGGACGGTTACAATTGAGTGCTCTCCCCGTAAAAATGATTTTCTCATTTAATTTTATTCTCGAGAAGTTTTATGGAAAGCCGACGTCTGGCCTTTGCATATATGGAGCACAATAGAACAAAAACCAGATGGGTTTTTCAACCAGAATAAAAAACTACATTTCTGAAAAGAAGTCATTGGCCAAAACCCTTACCGCTCACTATCCCGCCACAGCTTGTCAACCCTTTCATTCCCGTTAGAGCATCGATCCGTATCACCCTATTTATATTTTGGATCAAATTATACTTTAAAAAGTCACTTTATTACTTTAGCTACTCACTTTTAAAATATCTACTATATCAGACTCTTTATATTAAAACTATTCTATTAAAAATATTGCTTATTAATTCTGAGGAAAAAAAAAGAGAGGGGCAGCAAACCAAGAAAAGAAGAGAAGGTAGGGACAACATCATAGCAAAGTAGTAAACTATACGTAACTTGTGAACAGTGGAAACTGTTGCAAAAATGAAAATTTTGCAAAGTGGCGATGATGTAAGTGAGTCCGATCTTGCTAACTTTTCTAACATTTTCCATTTTCCTCCTCGTTAAAAAGTAGCGCACTGGAGTTTTTCCTCGTTAAAAAGTAGCGCACTGGAGTTGCACTGGAGTTTTTCCTCATTTTTACCTCCTTGTTAAAAAGTTGCTGAGTTTTTCCTCCATGATAAAAAGTAGCGCACTTGGGTTTTTGCCACCTTGTTAAAAAGTGGGGTTTTTGCCTCCCTGACATGGATCATGGATGCTCTTATAGATCCCATCTTACAATTTCTAATTGATGACTTTTTTGCGGCATCCAGAGTCCAGACTCTTTATAAAAGGAGCCCTAACCGATCCCCGTTTTAGAGTAAACCTGTTACTACCTACTATCTATCTTCTTCTCTGCTCTCTCTCAACCCAATCGTCATGCCCAATCTCGAGCACGACGTTTTCGACTTTCTGCTCAAGGCCCTCCTCAACTTACTCGGTTTGCACTACCAGGGAAACGGTATTGCTTCTCCGTTCCAACAACATCCCGTAACCATGGGGATTGCATCTGCCAGTCTTCTCTTGTACTGCATTTTCTACGAGCTCGAACCGAGATTTACACGAGTGGGTCGTGGTGGAATGGGGTTGTTCCGTTCGATCCTCTTTGTATCCCTGGCCTCTCTTCTTCTCCGAAACCCTGTTTGGGTTGTTCTGTACTCTTCGTACATCCTGTTTGCTAATCGGAAGATGTTGTGCTCGGTGATTGAAGTGGTGCGGAGCTGGGTCCATCAGAGGATGGTTCTCCTCCTTTATCGAGCCATATGCTGGATCAATTGGCGGTTGTTTGTAGCGCCCGTCTACGCCAACAGGGGAAACATTCTCCCACTGTAAGAAAGTTTGAGAGATGCATGGAGTAAAGAGAGGAGGGTGAACCTAATAAGTATGTCATCGGTTGTCGTGTGGTTTAGATTCCCCTGTTCTTCATTTCCTCCACTGTTTTATCCTCTCTCTCTTGTTGGTGGTTTCCTTTAGCGTATGTACCAAAGTCTTGTTGTGTTGTACCATCTGATCTCGTCTAGTACAATCGGAAAATTTTAAAGATTTTACGGTGATGTACGTCGTACGATTGAGAGAGGGTTATGTAATAACAATAATTCTAGTGCCATGTCCATTTTCACACCTAAACACACACCCACACTCACATGAGTGGTGGGCCCCATACACACACTAGAGTGTGTAGTGTGTGTGGAACCCTGTGTGTGGAACCCGCCACTCATGTGAGTGGTGGGTGTGAAAGTGGGTGTAATAATATCAATCTATACATCTTAGGTCCCGTTCCAGAATTAAAAATAAATACTTATTTTTTAAAAAGATAATTTTAAGCTAAGAAATAATGTATTCACGTAAATAATTTTTCTAGTAATATGGATCTTATTTAATAGATCTTATCGAGATTTTTTATACGGTGTTTACTTATATTATTTTTGAGTTTGAAAACGTGAAATAAATATTTATTTTTTAAGAAGATGTAGACTTTAATTTACACTTTATGAGTACTGATTTCAACACTTTCTTTTCTTTTGTTTTGCTTTTTATATATCTATATATTTATCCTGATTCACAAGCATTCTTTTTCCATTTGTTCATTTTTACCGCATTAAAGGGCAATAAGTGCTGAATCACTGCTGATTGAACAATATCATCTCTGTTTAGCCTATCTGGTGATTCTATTTCAGTGGCAACTTGGGAGTGCGAGATTAAAGTGGACTATGGGTGGTTTTCCAAATATAAGAGTATGCCTGTTTTGAACAATGAATTGATTCCGATGCTCTCAAGTTAACGATTAGGTAAATTTAATGTTTGACTTCCGTGAATTCGTACATGCGACCTCATAGAGAATAAACACATTTTTTTTTATGTGCACTCGGCCTATGTGAAGTGAACATTGGATAAAGATGCCCCGGAAATGGACGGGTTTCACATTTTTTTGGGGGGTTTCACAAATCCATTTAATTGAACAACAAATTAAACCGTAAATCGAACCATCAATTAATCGAAGCTAGTCTAATTTGTTCAGATTCCTTACTCTCTTATTAGAGAGGTCAAGGGTGACTACTTTATAAAAAGAGATCGAGTAACAGATGTGGAATATGACGTCCAGCTCCTCACAAATCCTTCGAATGAACTGAAAATGCAATTTCAGCTCAAAAAAGATCTTTTCCGAGCCCATTTTAATGATTGAGATCATTCATTTTGTTTAGTTTGTCGAGAACATCAAGCATATTGAATATCAAGTTAATCGAATATCATTCAATATTTTTGGAACACATTTATTTTGCAGAAAAAAGAAATTGCAAACACTAGATCAAAACCCATTTCAACTATTTTTTGGAACATAAATGTGTTGTCAAATCATATTGAAACAATATGCGATCAACTTTATTTTTAGCATGCTTGATGCTCTAAATGAGTAAAAAAAAATTGAACAATCCCAATTATTGTGCACAAAAAAAAAAAAAAAACCACTTTTTGGGCTAAAATTGTACTCTCCAATCAATTTGCAGAATTGAAGAGGAGCTGGGCTATTATAATTTATAACCCACCCATCCACTTCTTTAAAATCTCGACGTCAAACACATGGAGGCGGGGGGCTGCTCCCCCCCTTCCCGCTCCCCTTCCTGCTGCCCCCCCTTTCCGGGCCCACTCCGGTCTCGCTCCGATGATCGGAAACGTTCACTTTGTAGAGCTCGTCGAGTAGAATAACCATGACAAAAATCAGCTTGATTGGATATCATTAAGTCCTTGATCGGAACCTTTTTATTTTAAAAAGAATGGATCCGAAACACTGAATCAAATCCATTGTAACCCATGGACCGAGAGTTATATGGGCTCCGATCAGGCACTTAATGATATCCAATCAAGCTGATTTTTGAACATGCTGAAAGGGTTTAGGACACAAATCATAAAAAAATTTCAACTGCCAACATCCATAACGCATCTCTCAACACATTATCCGCCCTAGCCTTTTGGACCTATGGACCTTTCTGGAATACGTAAAAAATTGGGTCATCTTCTCGAAAAAAAAATTCAGTGCTGAGCGGATACCACGTGGTGTCTGCTCGAGCATTTGAACCGTCCATTCCGTGTTTGAAAGACTCAGATCTGGAGAGAGAAAAATGAGAAAGAAAGTGTTGAGGTGAGAGGAGAGAGAGAGTTTCAATCCGAACAGTCTAAAAGTCTATTGGATGGTTTGAATGCGCCGAATGAGTACTACGTGGAATATATCCGCTTGCCACTGAAAAATCTCTCATGACTGTGACAAGCCAGAAGTTCGTTAATGTCATTATGTGGTCTTTTTGACTTTGACAAGCCATTGGAATATATTGAAACTTTTAAGCTCTTAATCCCCCCAAAAAGTAATCTTAGTCGGATGGCTCTGTCCAAATCTTCAAGTAATTTTTCTTTTAGACAATGGTGATGGATTTCAAGATAAATCTTCAAAAATTAATTGTTAAATCATTACAGAAATTGAACCAAAATTGTCGACCGAAATAATGTAGTAGTATTCCTTCTGAAGCACAAAAAGGAAAAAAAAATGATAAAATGTCACATAAATATGATGACATATTTCGTGTCTATTACTCTTCTATTTTCACATATTCTTTGTCTCGCAAAATGATAACATATCTACTAGTACGGTAAGACATGAAGTGACGATATTAACTGCATTAAACTTTACATCATCAATATTGCATTAGACCTTTTACAATGGTCTTTCCACGTTATAACTAACCCGCACAATTTTATTCAAATAACATGATAACAAATATGTGCTCCTAAGGCTCCGTTTATTTGGGCGCAAAATATTTTTTGATAAGATATTTTATCTATTTTTCGGTGTTTGGTTGTGTAAAAAATTAGAAAAACATTTTACATGTAAAACATTTTCCATCAATTGGATGAAAATGGCTTATCCTTAAAACTTCCATAAGTTATTTTCCGAAATGAACTTGCTGCATTCTACTGCAATTCTCACTGCTCAGTGTCCTCGATCGTCAGTTCTGACCCACGTTTAATTCCAATATTCTCAGATCTCTCCATCGTTTAAGCTCCCACCCTCTCTCTCTACACAATTTTGTTAATTTCTAAAAATATTTTTAAGTGCCAATCAAACACCGAAAAATAAAAGTTTGAAATTAATTTGTTTTTTGGAAAAACATTTTACATCGAAACAAACAGAGCCTAAAAGACAAATCAAATGCGTGACCATGTATTGGTAACAAAAAATCAATGAGTATAACCTCCATATCTAACACTTCATCAAAACTCACAGCATTCTTCTTCCATTTGTTCATTTTTACCGCATGAAAGGGCAATATGTGCTAAAATCTCTGTTTAGCCTACGTGGTGATTTTTTAAGGAGTTCAAATTCTTGGTACCAAAATTCCTCTATACTGGTGAATTTTCGACTGTTGGATCTCATTAAGAATTTCAAAAAACAATTTTTTTCCACACCATCTAACGATCCAAGATACATGGGTACAAGAATATCTCAATACAAAGGATTTGAGGGGTTTTTTTTTTTTTTTTTTATAAAAAATTAGTCTTAGATCTATTATGTGAATTTCATTAGCCCACAAGTCCACCTATTAATTTTGAAAGGTCTCAAGTCCATTTTAGGGTATCCTAGGGTTTAGACACATTCATTAGATTTTAGGGTACAATTTTTTATTATAGGATAAGATACCTTAGGGTAGGGTAGATTACCCTAGTGTAGGGTACCCTATGGTTTATGCACTTTTATAGAGTTTTATGGTGTATTTTCCTATTATATGATTTAGGCACTTTCATAGGGTTTAGGGTTTTAGGTATTTTTATAGGGTACCCAAGGATTTAGGTTGTGTGGACTTGTGACTTTACAAAATTATTAGGTGAACTTGCGGTCTTATAAAATGTCTATAATGGACCTATCATTAAATCTTCGTTTTTTTTTTTTTTTGGGGGTAACTTGGGAGTAAGAGTTAAAGTGAAGTGAGATAGAAGAGTATGCTTGTATGATCGACTTTCTTGACTCGCACAGTCGCACGGGTGCTAAAGAGTGAACAGTAACTAATATTGGGTTCCCTGTTATTTCTGGGTTTTTCACAAAATCCATTTAATTGAACAACACATTAATAAAAAAAAAAACCCATTAAGTTCTGTTATGCAGAAGTTTATTGCAAAACCTTCCAACCATCAATCAATCGAAGCTGTTCTAATGTAATTAATGGGAGAACCGAAGCCACTCGTGCAAAGTTAGGAAAAGATTCCTTCAAAACCTCCCCCACGTAATCCACAACCCAACAAACAAAATCATGATTAAAAAAGCTAATTAGAGTTAACTTGAATTTCCATTGATGACTTTTTTCCACCATCCAGACTCCAGACTCTTATGAAAGGAGACATGATAGGAGATTAAAAACAGGCCGAGCAGAACCAAAGCCACTCGTGCCCAGTTTGGAGAAGATTTCTTCAAAACCTCCCCCAAATCCACTAACCAATAAGAGCATCTCCACATACTCCATTTCTTCATTTTGGATCTCCAACTCATCCTCTACAACTCTCCTCCATTTAGGAGAATGAACTT
Organism: Rhododendron mucronatum var. ripense; assembly: GCA_019656295.1. Taxonomy (NCBI): domain Eukaryota; kingdom Viridiplantae; phylum Streptophyta; class Magnoliopsida; order Ericales; family Ericaceae; genus Rhododendron; species Rhododendron mucronatum. Next base: position 707,639 of record BPLT01000206.1, read on the forward strand.
TGATCCTCTAAATATAGAGGATGAAGGGAAAAATAGAGGATCTCCTCTAAATATGTGTTTGAGTTGAGAAATAGAGTGTCGGGTTGGAGTTGAAATAAATAGTACAATCCTTTAAATCTACTTTTCAAATAAAATAGATTAATTTGATCCTTTCAAATAGAGATTTGGAGAGTGTTGGATTGGAGATGCTCTAAACAAAATCATGATTAAAAAAGCTTAACCAGAGTTTAATCTTCAAGTTAGAGTATACCTGTTAAAAATCCTTCAAGCTTAACCAGAGTTAAATCTTCATGCTTAACGAGAGTTAAATCATGATGACTTTTTTCCACCACCCAGAGTCCAGAATCTTATAAAAAGGAGCCGCCCCGATTTAGAGTATACCTGTTGCCATATTCTTCTCTGCTTGCTCTCTCTCAACCCCAAATCTTCAAGCTTAACCAGAGTATCTTCAAGCTTAACCAGAGTTAAACCATGATGACTTTTTTCCACCATCCAGAGTCCAGACTCTTATAAAAAGGAGCCACCCCGATTAGAGTATACACCTGCTAGCATATTCTTCTCTGCTAGCTCTCTCTCAACCCCATCACCATGCCCAATCTCGAGCACGACGTTTTCGACTTTCTGCTTAAGGCCCTCCTCAACTTACTCGGCTTGCACTACCAGGGAAACGGCGTTGTTTCTCCATTCCAAGCACGTCCCGTAACCATGGGGATCGCATTTGCCAGTCTTCTCTTGTACTGCATTTCGTACGAGCTCGAACCAAGATTTACACGAGCGGGTCGTGGTGGAATGGGGTTGTGCCGTTCGATTCTCATCGTGTCACTGGCCTCTCTCCTCTTCCGGAACCCTGTTTTGGTGGTTATGTACTTTTCGTACGTCCTGTTTGCGAATTGGAAGATGATGTGCACCGTGACTAAAGTGCTGCGGAGCTGGGTTCATCGGAGGATGGTTCTCCTCCTTTACCGAGCAATATGCTGGATCAATTGGCGGTGGTTCATAGCGCCCGTCTACGCCAACAGGGGAAACATTCTCCCACTGTAAGAAAGTTTGAGAGATGCATGGAGTAAAGAGAGGGGGTGAATCAAATAAGTTTGTCATCTGTTGTTTTGCGTTGTATAGATTCCCCTGTTCTGCATTTCCTCCCCTGTTTTACCCTCTCTCTTGTTGTGTTATTCCTTTAGTGTATGTACCAAAGTCTTGTTGTGTTGTATCTGATATCATCTGGACACTTGGAAAATTTTGAAGATTTTACAGGATACAATGATTTCAATTTATACATCTTAATTTACACTTTTATCTATGGTGGTGATTTTCACACTTTCTTTTGTTTTGTTTTTCATATCTCTATTTATCTTAAATGACGACATTCTTCTTCCATTTGTTCATTTTTACCGCATGAAAGGGCAATATATGCTGATTGAACAATTCTATCATCTCTGTTTAGCCTATCTGGTGATTCATTTTTACTGGCAACTTGGGAGTGAGAGATTAAAGTGGAGTATGGATACTAAATGGAAATGATAAAATTGTTTGGAATGTTCGGCTTCTGTGAATTCGGACATCCGACCTCATGGAAATCAAACACTTATTTGCTTTTCTATGCACACTTGGCCAACGTGAAGTGAGCATTGGATAAAGAATAAAGATGCTCCAGGAATGGAGGGGTATCATGTTATTTTTGGGTTTTTCACAAATCCGGCCATTTGATTGAACAACAAATTAAACCATTGAATATGATCAAAAAGAAAAAAAAAAATTAAACCATTGAATTCTATTCTGCGGAAGTTTATCCCATAAATGTGTTATGAAATAATATCAAACCACTCATGAATTCAAGCTCCTCTCCAATCCTTCAAACGACTTAAAAAATACAATTTCAACTCAAAAAAAGATTTTTTCCTGAGTCCACTTTAATGGTCCAGATTGCTCATTTTGTTTAGTTTGTTGAGAACATCAAGCACACTGAATATCAAGTTAATCAAATACTCCATCATTTGGTATTTTCTAGACACAGTTATTTTGCAGAAAATAAAAAATTGCAACATGTGCATCTTTCGCTTTTCTTAACACTCAATATCTAACACTTTATCTTAACTCACAGCATTCTTCTTCCACTTGTTCATTTTTACCGCACGAAAGGGCAATATGTGCATGCTGATTGAACATCTCTGTTTATGTGGTGATTTTTTTAGGAGTTCAAATCCACGGTGCCGAAATTCCTCTATACTAGTGTATTTCCAGACATTGGATTGCATTGAGAATTTCAAAAAATAAAAAAATTCTCACATAATCTAACGATCCAAGAGTCATGGGACACGAATATCTCAAGACATAGGATTTGAGGGGGTTTTTTTTTTAGTGGTAACTTGGGAGTAAGAGTTAAGAGTGAAGTGAGAGATAAAAGAGTATGCTGGTTTTGAAAAATGATGGACTTTCTTGACTCGCACGGGTGCCACAACAAAAGAGTGAATAGTAGCTACCATTGGGTTCCCTGTTTTTTTTTTTTTTTTTCGAAAAATCTGTTTAATTGAACAACAGATGAAAACCATTAAAACCTGTTATGCAGAAGTTTATTACAAAACCTTCCAACCATCGATTAATTGAAGCTATTCTAATTTGCTAGATTCCTTACCGGGAACTGGTAATTTTATGAACAAAGTGAAGCGCCGTCAATAAAAAGTGGAGCGCGAATATCAATTTTCATCCTGTAATAAAAGGTCAACAGTCTCTTTAACTTTTACGTTGCCATGACTAATGAGAAGTGACACCACTCATGAAGTCCAGCTCCACTCCAATCCTTCAAATGGATTGGAGAATGCCATTTCAACTCGAAAAAAGTTTTCACCGAGCCCACTTTAATGATCGAGACCGTTCATTTTGTTTAGCTGGTTGAGAACATCACGCCTAGCGAATATCAAGTTGATTGGATACCATTTGATATATTTTTGAACTTTATCTTAAAGAAAATTAGATTGCAACACTTGATGAAAACCCATTTCAAATATTTATCCTAGCTTAAATGTGTTTCGAAATAATGTCAAATTATATGCGATCATCTTGACTTTTGACATACTTGATGGTTTTAATGAGTTCAAAAAAAAAAAAAAAAGGGCCGGTGAAAAAAAAATATTGAAGTGTGCTCAGAAAAACCATTTCCGGGTTGAAATTTTACTCTCCAATCCATTTGAAGAATTGGAGAGGAGGTGGACACTCTGACCCACCCATCCAGCACTTCTTTCAAATCTCGAAGTTATTTTTTTTAACAGCAAAAATATTTCATTAATCTTGAAATTATTACCATATAAGGCTAAGGCCCCGTTTCAGAACGAGAATAAATTCTTATTTTTTGTCTAATAAGAAGGGTTGTTCCACAAAAAATTGAACAATTACTTATTTTTTGAGAAAACAATTTCAAGCTCAAAAATCATGTACTTACGCAAATAATTTTCCTATCAATATGGATTTTGTTTGAAAGATCTCATTGAGATCTTTAATACGGTGCAAAAAAAATTGAAAAATTATTTCTCATTTACGTTATTTTTGAGTTTGAAAATGTGAAATAAGCTGCTTATTTGGATTTTGTGGAACAAACCTTCTTATTTTTCTTTGAGAAGTGGCAAAATAAGTACTTATTTTTTAAGAAGGTTTCTGGAACGGAGCCTAATATGAGCAAGGAAAAAGCATCATGCTCAAAGAGCAATCGTCTGTCCAATTCAAGACCCAATCCCTATGATTGGCAAGAAGCCCATCAAAGACATCCATTGGGACAAAACCCACCTAAATAGGCCGAAGCCGAGACACCCTTATGGTCTAAAAACCCAGATAATGGTGGTTTCAGAGGTGCTTTTTCTAATAGATTTTAAGGTCGGAGGTCGTAGTTTGGATGGAGGCTTGTCCCCTGCCATACTTGTATATATGTGGTATCCTAGCTCTAACGCCCTTTCGTGGGGCCATATAAAAAGATACCTATTGTGGGACCCACTTTACAGGCTACCCTTTCTCTATTAGTCATTTCTTAATTGATCCTGTAACACCGCAACGTAGTGTTTGATCCATAGCCTTTCACCACTGCACATTCACTTAGGACCCATAACTTATGCGTAGAGCCCGTGTGACATACGTTGATAAAGGGTTTTGACATATCAGGTGATGGTATGCCAGAAAAGCCGAACATCTTGTCGGATCAGAATAGTAGGATTCTCGAAATATATCCTCGAAAATGTTTCCAAAAAAGAAATTAATAGATCAGATTCACTTTGATGTTTGAACACTTACACGTTAAAATGAATCTCAGTCATGAATTTCGCTTAGAGTACATTTTCGGGAGCACTTTTCTGGAAATAGAGTTGGTGTTTGTCGCCTTGTCGGATACATGTAGTTGGCTCTTCTTTAATTAGAGAGCCTCAGACCCACTGGGCCCTCTCTCAAGTACATCGATACCCAAAAATTAAACAAAAACAACACCTGTAATCCTATATCATACACAAAGGAGTAATGGAGTGAACTTATTTTTTTTTTTTTTCTAGTTTTGTTCATCGTTTTTAATTTTTGTTAGATTTACATTATATTATTGGGATTAATCATTCGTCTTGATGAGAGGAGTTTGACAAGTAAAAAATTATGACCAAAAGCAAAAGAAAAAGTTCACTAAAAACGAAAAAAATATCAAACAGCGAGAAAAGCTAGATTGTCGTTTTAAATGAATTTTTTTCAACATCGGTTCATATTTTATACTTTTTTGAGTTGTCTTGTTGAGACAAATGATTAACTCCAAAAAATTACAACGAAAAACTAAATAAAAAATAACAAAAAGTAAAAAAAAAAAAAAATACCGAAATGAGTTCTGGACAACTAAGTTTACAAGAAAGCAGCCTAAGTTTAGGCAAAGAAGTTAGTGTTTTGCTCAGGAAAAACACAAGAGGAATTTGTTTTAGCGCGAATACTGAATTAGGGATGAATATATTACAATTAAAGTCCTCATATTTTATCATTTCTCTTTTCTTGGCATAGTTTGCCAGTGTCGTGTTTTTTGTGAAAGTGAAATTATACAATAGTTCAGGAGTATTGTAACATGATACTGCGAACCACTTTACAATCATACATTTCGTTGGAGTCTATCTCTAAGTGTATGAACCATATTGGAATATGTATTTTAAAGTTGTCCGGAATATCATGTGGCGTAAAACATGGTACTCCCGGACTATTGAATGGTTATTGTTTCAGTCTTTTGTGAAGGGTTGTTTTTTTTTTGATCCGTTTGTGAAGGGTTGGTTGCCATACAATGCCGACTTTCAAAAAAAAAAGAAGAGCAATACCAAGTGGTTGGTTGGCCGAGCAAAAAAAAAAAACCAAGTGGTTGGTTGCTCCTGGGCTCTACCACCGTTTATACATTCAGAAGATGCAGTAGAATTTCGTATGATGACTTTTCCACCATTTAACTCTTACTACATAAAGCATAATCAACCCCTTTTCAGCTATATACAAATCTCACATTCTCTACTTCTCTCTCTCATTCCCATCCCATCCCATCCCATCCACCTTTCTACTCCACTATAGACTGGAGAACTCTCTGATAATGTTCAGACAAAGCACAAGTAGGACCTTCAATGGAAGGATCAATGTTGCATTCATCAACATAACATCCTACAACATCTTCCAACAACGTCCCTTGCCCTCAGCCCGCCACACCGTCTTTGCCTTTCTGATTTCGGCCCTCTTTAACTTCCTTCAACTACGGTATCAAGGTGCCGTTTCTCCATTCCAAACACACCCCACAACCATGTGGGTTGCACTTTTCAGTTTGCTCTTGTATTGCATTGCGTACGAGCTCAAACCAAGCTTTATACAAATGGGTCGCGGTGGAATGGGGTTGTTTGGTTCGATTCTCATTGTATCACTGGCCTCTGTTCTTTTCCATAACTCTGTTTCTCTTGCTCTGTATTTTCTGTATGTCCTGTTTTCGAACAGGGAAATGTTGTGCTCCGGACTTGAAGTGTTCTGGAGCTGGATCCATCAGAGAATGGTTGCCGATCGTTTTCGAGTAACACGCTCAATCAATTGGCGGTGCTTCGCAGCTCCCGTCTCTACAAACAGGGGAGGCCTTCTCCCACTGTAAAGAGTGCGGGTGCATGCATGCTATCTCAAACCACTTGCTTTTGGGAGTCGAAGGAGAAGAGTTGATTGAACCCAATAATAATAAATTTTCAGAGTCGAAGGAGAAGAGTTGAACCCCAAGTCTTGTTTAGATGACTCACAATGACTTTTTGTTTTACTAGTACTTGTTCTCCCCCGTGTTTTATCTTCTCTCTTTTTTTTTGTGTTTGTTCTGTTTCATGTACCGAAGGCTTGTTGTGTCTATGTGTAGTGGGGCGAAATATCCGAAGGTCCAAGAGGTTCAAGATACTCGGGAGTCGATATGATGTTCCTAACCAGATAGTCGTCTCAGTTCATCTGCTCCACAAGGAGCCCAGATACATCAGTCGTACACATTATCCGAAGGATAAAGTGTCTGGAGGGACTCAGCCGAGCTTCGATCTTGTTCCGAAGGAAGATACCCGTTTGTTCGGATATGGTAGGTGACAGATGTCTTTCGTTCGGCGAAGTACGCAAACTGTCGCTCTTCGTTCCCTCGGGTACGATAACTACACTCGGAGGCCACAGTTCCAGAACCTTCTAGAAGGTTCCACAGAAACGTGGGAAAGCCTCTCTGATAAAAGATGGGACGTCTCTGATTGATGTGACCCCCCCTTTATTCTGACTGGGCGGCTCCCCTTCTTCCCACAAGCGGCGGTCATTTAATGCTCCTGACTCGTGACGTCATCCGAGCATCAGTGAGCACGTGGGTGGCAGAGACTACCCGTTCTACACTCTTTCTTTCCTTGCCTATAAATAGGAGGACATCTCCTCCAAGAAGGTGTTGAGCTCTCTACACACTCTTTACTCCTCTAGCATATATTTTCTTACCAAACTTCTTCCCGGCTCCTTTTCTGACTAGATCGTCGGAGTCTTTTCCCGGAGGAACCATCTCCTCCGGTTCTGCAGGTACTTGACGTCTGGTGCCACGTCGCTCGGTCCAGAAGGGTCAAGATTGAGGAGAAGAAATCAGCCCCCCACAATTGGCGACTCTGCTGGGGACGGTTTAACCTAGCATCGTGGACCTGATTTCTACCCCTATCTCGACACTATTTTAGTCCGGTTCGCCCACACCCTCACCTTCTTATGGCTCAACACATCCCACCTCCTGGCCCGGAAAACTTCACTCTGGGGTTGTCCGGGTATGGATCCATCAACCATGAACACGAACACACAACACTCCCGCATCAGTCAGTCTCTCGACGGCTTTCATTTGCACCAACAGAGCTGGATGTTGCCCTGGCGGAGCAAAAACGCCAAGCAGCGGTCATAGCCATGCTACAACAACGTTTAGAAGAGCGGGACGGTAACCAACTTGCCACCCCTGTTGCTGTCCATCAGGCTGGACCTAGCCAACCGGCGAGACGCCGAAAAAGAAGCAGGCGGTCCCACCATAACCGAACTACGGAGCCAGCAGTAACCGAGAGACGAACCGTCTTCGAGCGTCTAGAACCTATCGCTCGGCCACAAGAAACGGGCTCGCGTCCACGGCTGGAGAGTTTTGCCCGAACGGAGAGCACTCGTTCTTCGGCAACACACTCCACCGCAGGAACACACCGGGCGGCAGCATCGGGCCAAGGGCGTCGCCCGTCCAGACATCACTCGGATATCAGAAAGGAAAAACTGCCCATGGATCTGAATGATTCACCACGGCGGAGCTACCGTGATGAATTCCCCGAGCGATCCATATCGCCATATCAAGATTCCGAGTGTCGCCGTGACGGACGGTTAACGGAAGGGTCACGGAGTCGTCCAAGTCAGGAAGGACGTTCGGAAAGGGCTAACACCATCACCCTTTACGACCAATTCACTGGACTTCCGACGGTGTACCAACCGGTGGCTGGTCCTCGGGAGATTCCACAAACTCGGTCAGAAGGGTCCAAGCAGATCCTTGAACAAAGAAGGGAACAGGGAGAACGACGAGGATACCGGGCCGAACGTCCTCGGCGGCCCCATCATGAACGACGAAGGACGCCCGAGCCTCGTCAAAACTTGCCGCCTACAGTAGTCCAACCGAGCCCCGTACCGGAAGACAATTCGAAGCTCGGGAAGGCGAAAGCGTCCCCCTTCGTAGACGCTATACAGCAAGAGCGACCACCGGAGCGGTTCGTCATGCCGAAGCTCAAGCGATACGAAGCCAAAGAGGACGCAGTCGCGTTCGTCTGCCGGTTTTGCCAAATGATGAGCCTCCACAACTTCTCTGACGCACTTATGTGCAAAATCTTCCCCCTCTCGTTAAGTGAGCCAATCATGCTCTGGTACAATCAGTTGAAACCAAAGTCCATTACCTGTTTCAACGAGCTTGAGTTGGAATTCACGAAGAGGTTTGTAACCAGCAACGTCCAACCGAAGACTCTCTCCATGCTGGTGAATATGAGGAGGACCCCGGGAGAAACTCTTCGGCTGTATACCGAGCGATATTGGGAAGTATACAATCTTATTCCTGACTGTGATCAGGGCGTGGCTGCTGAATCGTTTATGAACGGCCTGGATCCAAATTCAGCCATGTTTCGGGATCTCTCGAGAAACCCACCCAAGAGCATGGGAGAACTGATGACCATTATCGAGAAGGATTGCGTACATGAGGAGGCAATGGCCGAGCGTCATGTTCCGAAGGTCACGGAAACGGTTAAGGCTCATCCTGCGGCTCGAAAGCAAGTGGCCAACGTCGGACAGACGCCGAGGGTAAATCAGCCGAACAACCGAAATCGACCCCCGCAGCACCAACAGCACGTGGTGCAACAAAAACGGGAACCAAGGCCAGATGAGTACGTTGCCGAACAAACCACATTCACGGAGCCCATCTACAAGCTTCTCTCTATTATCGGAACGCTCCCATTTTTCTCTTGGCCTACGGGACTCCTCGGCACGGCTGGCCAGGGACCTGGGATGTGCTCATACCACAAGGAGCGAGGGCATTACACGACCAAGTGCCAGCCATTTAAGAGGTACCTGGAAGAGCTTGCCGCGGCTGGACATCTCAACCCCTGGATCGACACTCGGAAAAGTCCATTGCCGCCTCCGCCTCCATTGCTCGGTGGTAATGTCAGTGTAATTCAGGGGGTGGCCTCGGGGGAACGTATATCCGAGCTACAAAAGGAGATCAACACGGTCGTCGCCGCCCTGTCAATTTGCAACGTCGGTACTTCGGCCAAGAGGAAATTTGAAGATCCAAACCGTGACGGCCCAATTACTTTTACGAACGAAGATTTGAAGGGAGTTCAGATCCCACATACCGACGCCCTTGTCGTTACGGTAATCATTGACAAATCCACCGTTCAAAGGGTGTTGGTTGATCAGGGAAGCTCGGCGGATGTGATGTTTTATTCTACTTTCAAGAGTCTCGGCCTGACCCCGAATCAGCTTCGGCCAGCAACAGCACCGCTCGTCGGCTTTACGGGCGCCCCGGTTTGGCCACTCGGTATGATCAACCTCCTTGTGAGAGCCGGTTCCCGAGTGATTGACGTCGAATTCATAGTGGTTAGCTCTCCTAGCCCCTATAACGTCATCCTCGGTCGAGCCTGGCTACACGGGATGCAAGCGGTGGCCTCATCATACCATCAAGTTGTGAAGTTCATCGGGTGGAACGGAAGGCAAGAAAGCCTCCGAGGAGATCAAGTGCAATCCAAGAAATGCTATATTAGCACAGTCACGACGAAACAAAGCTGCTTGGAAGTGCAGTGTGTGGAGAGTGGGGAAATAGACGTACTTGAAGACGTTGGGCTTCCGGCCGAGCAACGGTCTTCCGAGGAACTCATTCGCATGCCAATCTCGGAAGATGGCACCCGGTACTTTCTCATCGGCAGTTCTTTGACCGAGGAGGAGCGGAATGAGATGTTCGACTTCCTCCTGCGACACATTGAGGTATTTGCTTGGACCCCGCAGGAGATGCCAGGCGTAGATCCCTCGTTTGCAACCCATTCTCTGAACGTCGACCCAAATAGAAAGCCTGTGGTGCAGAAGCTTCGGCGTTCTTCGGCCCTTCATGTTGATGCTGTGATGGCAGAGGTGGATCAATTGCTGGAGGCAGGGGCAATACGAGAAATTCTTTACCCCACTTGGTTGGCTAACCCTGTTGTGGTTCCGAAGAAAAATGGAAAGCTGAGGGTTTGTGTGGACTACACGAACCTGAATGATGCTTGCCCAATGGATAGGTTTCCCCTCCCTCGGATCGAGCAAATGGTGGACGCAACTGCAGGGTGTGAGCGGTTAAGTTTTATGGACGCCTACCGAGGGTACCACCAGATCGCCCTTGCAAAAGACGATCAGGAAAAGACAGCCTTCATCTCGCCTCGGGGCGTCTATTGCTACAACGTTGTCCCGTTCGGTTTGAAGAACGCCGAGGCTACCTTTCAACGAACGATAACGTCCATGTTCCCTGGGATGCTCGGACGAATTCTGGAGGCTTATATCGATGACTTGGTATGCAAGAGCAAATTCGCTCGGGATCATCTCCGGGACCTTGGAGAGGTTTTCTCCGTGTTGAAGAAACGAAAGCTGCGACTCAACGCTGAGAAGTGTGCGTTCGGAGTCAGCTCTGGAAAATTCCTTGGTTACATTGTTAGCCGCCGAGGCATTGAAGCCGATCCGACGCAACTCACAGCTGTGCAAAACCTTCGAGCTCCAACGACTATTAGGGAAGTGCAACGTCTTACCGGAATGGTTGCGGCGTTGAATCGGTTTATACGACGCTCGGGCGATCTTTGTCGACCGTTCTTTCAAGCCATCAAAACCAGCCGCCGAAGATTTGTGTGGACCGAGGAACGTGAGCAGGCTCTGCAATCATTGAAAGACTACTTATCTTGTGCTCCACTCCTCGTCAAGCCACAACCTGATGAAGATCTGTATCTTTACCTCGCTGTCTCAGATCACGCCACCAGTTCTGTGCTTGTTCGGAAAGAAGGGACAGAGCACCAGCCAATTTTTTACTTAAGCAAGACGATGACGGATTCTCAGACTAGGTATCTGCCTATGGAGAAGTTGGCATTGGCCCTCGTTTCGTCTAAAACGAGCCTTTTGCCTTACTTCCAATGCCATAGGATCGTGGTCCTTACTGAGTTTCCTCTCAAGGCGGTGCTTCGGAAGACGGACTCCTCGAGTCGAATCCTGAAGTTCTCTCAAGACTTGGCTAACTATGACATCCAGTTCGAACCTCGGACGGCGATCAAGGGCCAAGCGTTAGCCGACTTCTTCGCCGAGCTTACTCCGGGCTTGCAAGATGAAGCAAACGCCTTGACTCTAGCGGAGACCGAAGCCCGGATAGCTGCGACCGAGTCCCACATGGAATGGGTCCAACAGCCAACCGACGCACGACGCACGAGATTTACGCTCGGCCAAAAGCGCCCTGCTCATGAATGGAGCTTATTTTCTGGAGATGCTTGGCGTATGACTGTAGATGGAGCGTCAAACATCCATGGGGCTGGGGCTGGAGTAGTACTTGTATCGCCCGAGGGAACCGTGCACGAGCATGTTGTCTCAATCGGTTACCGAGGCGACCAATAATGAAGCCGAGTATGAAGCCTTAATCGCTGGGTTACAAGTTGCCCTTCGGCTTGGGGCGGATTCTGTTCATGTATTCTGTGACTCTCGGCTGATAGTGGGACACTTGAATGATGACTATCAGGCTAAGGATGAACGAATGAACGCTTATGTAAGCCACGTTTTGGCTCTTCTGAAGCAATTCGGAAGGGTGGAAATTGAGTGGATCGCTCGGGAGCATAATGCTCATGCTGACGCCCTTGCAGGCCTCGCTTCGGTGTATCGAGCCTCGGGCAGTCGCACAATAGTGTTTGACGAAATCCACACTCCGAGCTTCGAACCCTCTGACCCACCGGTTGCAGCCATATCGTTCAGCACCAGCCAATTGGATCCCATTGTGTTGTATCTTCAGAATCAAACTCTTCCTGCAGACAAAAAGGAAGCCCACAAGATACGGTGCCGTGCTGCTAACTACTTTTTAGATCCCCATGGAAGTCTCTACCGAAGAACTTTCACGGGCCCAGATTTGAAAGTGGTGTATGAGTCCCAAGTGGACGGCATCTTGGATGAGTTACACTCGGATAGTTGTGGGGCTCATTCAGGTGGACGAAGTATGGCGCAGCGAGCTTTGACTCAGGGGTACTGGTGGCCGAAGATGGTGAAGCAATCCGAAGACTATGTTAAGCGCTGCGTTCGGTGTCAAAAGCAGGCTTCCCTCATTCACCAACCAGCATTTCCACTGAAGATGATCACAAGTCCTTGGCCTTTTGCAGTCTGGGCTTTCGACATTGTGGGCAAATTGCCCAAGGCTCCTGGAGGTTTTGAGTATTTGTTGACTGCCACGGACTTGTTCACTAAGTGGGTCGAAGCCAAGGCAATGGTGAAGACGACTGCAGGTGACGTGGAACGGTTCATATGGAAGCACATCATCTCGAGGTTCGGTGTTCCATATGCCATTCTTTCGGACAACGGCTCACAATTCGTGGCTGCTGCCCTCCAAGCGTTCTACAAACGACGAAAGATCACGATCCAGAATTTTTCGGTCGCGTATCCGCAGGGCAATGGTCAAGCCGAAGCATCCAATAAAACCATCACTCGGGGGCTAAAGCGTCGTTTGGACAGGAAGCTCGGATTGTGGGTCGAGGAACTCCCTCATGTCTTGTGGGCCTATCGTACTACGCCTCGGCGTTCCACGGGACGTACCCCGTTTTCAATGGCCTACGGCATGGAGGCCGTCCTCCCCTTATCCATGTTGATTCCTACAGCCCGCACGGAACATTTCAACCCAGTGGCCAACAATGCTCTCGTAGGTTCTGAATTGGACTTTGCCGAAGAACTTCGTGATAATGCTAACCTTCGGCACGCTGCGTATCAACAGGAAGTCGCGAGAAGCTACAACAAGAAAGTTCGGTCACGACCATTCAACGTCGGTGATCTCGTTCTTCGGATGGTTGTAGAAGCTAAAAAACTGACGAAACTCAAGGATCCCTACGAGGGTCCTTACCGAGTGACCAAGAAGATCGGCCATGGGGTTTACAAGCTAGCTGAGATGGATGGTACCCCCATACCAAACCCTTGGAATGCTCAGAAGCTTAGGAAGTTTCATGGCTAGATGTTGTTTTATGTTTTTACTTTTCTTCAATTGTTATTTCTGTTCAACCTTGTAAGCCTTTGGGCCATGATAATAGAAGCTTCTTTTCTTATCTTGTTGGTTTTCTGTGTTTTCATTTTGTAAGTATTGGGTATCTCACCTAGCCCACTTTTAAGCCGTTGGGCTCTGCATCGTGTTCATATGGGTGAAATCCATTCAGCCATCGACACATTCATCCGAGCGATCTCTACTTCGCCCTCGGCGAAATCGTTTGGGCGTCTATTTCGTAGCCCTCAACATTACGTTCGCTCGTTCGGCTAGGTGTTAATTTACTATCTGCTTGCATTCCCGCCTCTGTCCTTTGGCAATCCTCGCAGATAGGGGGCTATTATGGGAACATAGAACAAGATATCCGAACAAAAACTGATGGAGCGTAACCAAAAACATTTGTCCGAACAAAAACTGATGGAGCGTAACCAATAACATTTGCAAGACAGATATGCACTTATCCAAACATCCGGGTTAATTCATAATCGAACTAAAAACCGAATAACAATACTTGTGAAATTTCCTTATATTTCAACAACCGAACAAAAGTACTTACAATTTCATCACATTTCCAAACAACAAAAAACCTTGCAACGATCTATTCCTACATGACAACTGGCGAAAGTTTGTTCACATTAACAAAACAGGCAATGAAAAGAACAAAAAACAAAACGAGCAAAACGCCCAACAACTCAAGGGGCTGGAGTGGGGAAAAGGGGCAGAGTAGGGTCATCTGTCAGAGGAGCTGGAGTGGTGTCGACTTCAGTAGATGCACCGACGGGCGTCACGACAGGGTTAGGCTGCTCCTCAGCCTCGGTCTGTGGCTGTGCATCCTCGGCCTGTGGCGCTTTGGCTAGACTACGAGGGGGAACCTCAACAAGCATCCTCCGCTCGTCGTCAGCTTCCACGCCGGCGTCATCGAAGCCTGTATTGTAGCCCAGCATAAAGCTCGCTTTATGCTGTTCTTCAAGCATCTCAGCCTGTGCCTCAGCAAGTTCTTCGGCGGCAGCTTCTTCGGCCTCAAAGTAGCCCTTGTCGTACCCCTTGCTGAACTCCTTCTCCAGCTCCACCTTCATCTCCTCCCGGCCAAGAGCTCTTCCCTCGGCCAAGCCCTCGTCTTTCCCCTCCAACCTGGTTTTTTCAGCAGCATCCTGCATGCCTTTCACCAGGTCGTTGAGGTTGAACACCTGAGCCTCGAGCGCTTTGCGTGCTGCCTCGGACTCCTCCCAGCTTTTCTTGTATTGATCAGCTGCATCCTTGTTCACTTGTAGAGACTGCAGCAGCAGTTTCTTCTTTTTCTCGTGCTCAGTAAGGTGGAGGTTGACACTCATAATGGACTGGGAGGCCTGAAGGAAGAGAGCAATTTATTATATAAGGAAAGAAAGGAAGAAGTGGAAGTGCCAAAAACCGAAGAAACGCACCCTTGCAGCATGGTAGTAGTATTCAGTGAGTGCAGCTTTGAGCGAAGGGGGAGATTGGACGTCCCTCGGCAGTCCCACCCCTGACAGTAATGTTAAGGAGAGGGAAGGATCCTCCCGAAGGCTGTCGGACTGCAGGACCTGCTTCTTGTCCGGAGTGATGAAGCTCGGCGCCCATGGAACAGTGTCCGCAGTCGTACCCTTCCCCTTAGCCGTCACAGTTGCTCCGCCTTCGGTACCCGTCTGCACCGTTTTTTGTTTTTTTCCTGCTGGGGCTTCCTTCGGTGAGAGAGGAGCAGGAGGAGCACGTTTCTGAGTTGAAGAGGGAGGCACTTTTTTGCTCGGGCCAGAGCTCGTGGCCTCTGGAGCCCCGGCTTTCTTGGAAGGGCCCGTAGCCTTGCCTTTTTCGGCTGCCTCCATCTTCTTCTGCAGCAATTCTTTCATGCTTCTTGGAGGCATGTTCTCTTCGTCGTCGGGGGTGGAGTCTTCGGTTGGTTCTCGGATGAGCCCGCGGAGTGGTCTGTCTTCGCTCGGAAGTCTCTCTTCAGGAAGCTCTGCAGAGGCCTCTCCTTTGTCGGCCTCCTTCCTTCGGATCCTACCTCCGTACGCCGCTTTGTACTGGAGAATGGTGGGTGCGTCTCTCTCTTCCCAGGGGATGGTGAGGAGGGTGGCGGCAAGCTTGCAGCTTCTCGCAGCTCTCGACAGCGCCTTGTTAACCCTTGTCGTAACTGTTGAACAAAACGAAAAAGCGAAACATCAGTCCGAAGAACAAAGATATGAATTAAACTGTATAAAGCAACTTAACTTCAAGGGAGCAGTGAAAAGTTACGAATTTCTTACGAGGTTCGCCCCTGCGTGTGGCAACTTCGAATTGCCCGTACTCCATTTGGGGAAACTGATAATTACCCCGAACCTCGACGTAGTCCGAGGCCCATTTTTCGGAGTCGTACATCCCTTCGGGAATTATTTTTGCCATGTTCCTTCGGGAACACAGATAGTATCTCGAGTACCTCACGTTGCGAGACATCGTGTAAGTCTCGAAAAGGTGATGGGCTTCCAGTGGGTACATCTTTAGCTCGGCGAGCTTTATTATAGAATGGATGATTCTATAAGAATTGACGCTCAGCTGGCAGGGAGTGAGCGAGAAAAGGGAGAGGACCTCCCTGAGGACCCTATGCATCGGGAACCTCAGGCCACCTTCGGTAATGGCCATCAGTGGAACCGTGATGTGTTCGTCACTGAACCTAATCCGAGGGCCAGGAACTGGTGTGACGACGACATCGTTCGGGATTTTGTAATCCCTTCGGAAGGACCTCATACCTTCTTCGCTCTCGAAGGATTTCCAGTACGGGCATGGATCCTTTCCTGTTCGTTCAGGAATGACGTCAGGATCTAGTGGGACTATCTTCCTTTTCTTCCTTTGGGGTTTGGATGGAGCTCCGATAGCTCCTTCGGCACCCTCGGCTTGACTCGACGAAGCCGTGGCCGCACCACCTTCGGTGACATCTCTGTCAGATATGGTTTCTTCGGCCTCATCGTCCCCTTCCGCCTCTTCCGTCGGATTGCCCTGCTCCTTGTCCGAGGGATCGTCCTCTAGATCGATTATTTGACTCTCTGGGGGCATCGTTCGGAGAGGAGTGATTCTTGCAGGGATGTCAGTTCCCGCAGAATCTCCAGAATCCCCGTTCCCATCCCGAACACGATAATGCCGAGCTAGGTTGGAGATAGCGTCGGAAATCGCGAGGTTCGAGCCTCCAGCGCCTAAGTCCGCGCTATCTACCGAGCGAAACGACTCCCCGGACGAAACCGAAGCAGAAGTAGCCATACCTATAAGCAAAAGTGCAAGGGGAAGGACCGTTAGCGAATTGCATGGTCAATTCCTAATGTGCCTATGTTCAGTGAAGCATGGCTCCGAGGGAACCGATCCCCCCGAGAGACGACTAACCGAAGCAGAGATTCAGAGTTCCAAGTAAAAGATTAAAAACTGGCAAGAGGGTATTCCTATTGGTGCTCGGAAGAACAGATGTTGAAGATTCAACTACGTTCGGAAGAACATATGAGTATCTTCAACGTGTTCTACAGTTTTCTACAGTGCACAGGCAGGAAAACCGGGCGAAAAGCAAGAAAAACTATCCAGAAACGGTAACTGAGATGCATGAATAGAGTGAGAAGGCAGAGATACCTGGAAATCAACGGAAAATCTGGGTCGAAGTCTTCAAAATCGTCGAAAATCTTCAGATGGCTTGAATATCTGGAGAGAGGGACGGCCGGTGCTCTTCAAACGTCAGGGAGGAGGAGAAAAAGTGATTTTCTCTCTCCTCTCGCCGCCTCTTATACCTAGGGCGGAAATCGAAGCATCGCCGAGCCCCCAACCGTAGGATTTGGGCGGGAGATTGATGTGACCGTCGATGTCTGACACGTGGAGACATACGGGCTGCGCCGTATCGACAGCCAATGGCGGTGGGACGTGTGGCTTCCTCTGAAGCTGGCGGTTGCAGAAGCATTAAATGAAAGGTACAGACCTGACGATTCGACATCTCTTTGACGTTTGACATGGTACTGGCGTTCGGAAGTTCATGTCAACGGTTCTGGCTCGGTGGCGGTTTGTTCCTCGGCCACTACTGATTTTTCAACTCCTCCTTCCATTCCGAAGCGTAACAACTATGGAAACAGGAGTTGAGGGGCTATTGTAGTGGGGCGAAATATCCGAAGGTCCAAGAGGTTCAAGATACTCGGGAGTCGATGTGATGTTCCTAACCAGATAGTCGTCTCAGTTCATCTGCTCCACAAGGAGCCCAGATACATCAGTCGTACACATTATCCGAAGGATAAAGTGTCTGGAGGGACTCAGCCGAGCTTCGATCTTGTTCCGAAGGAAGATACCCGTTTGTTTGGATATGGTAGGTGACAGATGTCTTTCGTTCGGCGAAGTACGCAAACTGTCGCTCTTCGTTCCCTCGGGTACGATAACTACACTCGGAGGCCACAGTTCCAGAACCTTCTAGAAGGTTCCACAGAAACGTGGGAAAGCCTCTCTGATAAAAGATGGGACGTCTCTGATTGATGTGACCCCCCCTTTATTCTGACTGGGCGGCTCCCCTTCTTCCCACAAGCGGCGGTCATTTAATGCTCCTGACTCGTGACGTCATCCGAGCATCAGTGAGCACGTGGGTGGCAGAGACTACCCGTTCTACACTCTTTCTTTCCTTGCCTATAAATAGGAGGACATCTCCTCCAAGAAGGTGTTGAGCTCTCTACACACTCTTTACTCCCCTAGCATATATTTTCTTACCAAACTTCTTCCCGGCTCCTTTTCTGACTAGATCGTCGGAGTCTTTTCCCGGAGGAACCATCTCCTCCGGTTCTGCAGGTACCTGACGTCTGGTGCCACGTCGCTCGGTCCAGAAGGGTCAAGATTGAGGAGAAGAAATCAGCCCCCCACACTATGTGATCTGATTTCAGCTAATAAGAGAGTATGGGATTTGTGTTGATAAGAGAGTATGTATTCCCTTATGTTTATGGGGGTTTTTTTATTTTTATTTTTTTTGGATTTCCATATATGATAGAGCTTTATTTATGGCCTTATGGGTAGTAATTTTCACAGTTTATTGCATTATATTATTTTTATTTTTATTGCTCTCTACTTATTTGGATTTACAACACTCTTCTTCAGTTGTTCATTTTTAACAAATGAAAGGGTTATATGACATTTGCACAGGGATAAAGCGAAATAAAGAAAGTACTATCAAGTAAGCCATATTGATACAAAAGAGTTTAAATTCTTTCGAAACCCCATGGTTTCCCCCACCCATTGTGGGCTCTATTGACGGTTCATTGTAGTAATCTAAACCGTTCATCTTGTAAGGCCCTCAAAAGTAGTATAATCACGTAAAAAAAAAACAACTTGACATCAATACTTATATCAAAAATTAAATTCTAATTTATGAAATAGATGGTCATAGACTGTTAAACATAAAAAAACTAGTGACAAAATTAAGTCATATGTTTTGTAAGCTGTAAATCAATTTTTGATATTGTTATTGATGGGCCGATTAAGTTGATTTTTTGTGTTGATGTATTAGTTTATGGGCCCTACAAGATGAAAGATTCAGATTACTACATTGAATGCTTAGTAGGGCGCACAATGGACTTGTTTAGTAGAATTATCTTGATAAAACTTCCTTCGCATGCAAGAAAAAAATATTCACGCCCTCTATTCTGCCATTGCACTCATTTTCTTGGGGTTTACATCCTCTTCTAGAGATCTCTATTTCCATGTTATAAGAGCATCTCCAACCCACTTGCTACTTGTGCCCTCTTAGCAACAATAGCTAGTCCAAATGCATTTTCCTACTCCAACCCAG
The DNA here is from genome assembly GCA_019656295.1 of Rhododendron mucronatum var. ripense. Taxonomy (NCBI): domain Eukaryota; kingdom Viridiplantae; phylum Streptophyta; class Magnoliopsida; order Ericales; family Ericaceae; genus Rhododendron; species Rhododendron mucronatum. Next base: position 726,670 of record BPLT01000206.1, read on the forward strand.
TATCTATCAGGCTTGCTTAGGTCCATTTTGACTGGCCAGTACTAGCCAGCCTTTCCCCCTCGCCACATTAGGAACTCCCACAAAAACATCTCTCTCCCCCCTATTTGGTGACATTTACTGGAAATTTATGATTTGCTATTGCCTGAGATATTTTTTGGAGTAATTTTTTGCTTTATTTAAGTGATATTTTTAGCTTCAACCATAAGATATATTAATTGGTACAGATGAACAAACTAGAACATATATAGTTTGAATAGATAGTCAAGATGGAGAGTATGGTTGGAATACATAGATGAAAAATAGTTTGTCCCTCCTAGTAATGAATCAAATTGATTTCAGGATTTTTGTATGAAAAATATCAAAACCGACACCATCCAATCTAATTTGAAGACTAGGATTTGCTAAAACAGCTTCATAAGACTTTTGATCCTGTACAAAATTAGCAAGCAACTATACTGTGAAGGAAGTGCGGGACACAAGGGCAGATTGGGTTTTACCGTATTAGTGATTGGCAATTGCGCGTCCACATCAAATTTTTCTTAAAAAACATAGGTATTACAATAGAATTATATTACTAAAATGTTCTAATTACCGTAGGTTCGCCCTCCCAAATTACGTGTTTAATTTTTACAAATTTTTTAATTGCTTGTACAAGATTAAGATCATACATCCGTCCTCATATGCAAGATCTTTTAAATTGCCTTCAATCTTATTACTACTCCTGTATACTTTCTTCTTCTTTTTTTAATTTTTATTTTTTCTCTGTATATTGACCACCCACGTACGTGGACGAATAAAAACATATTTAAATTTGGTCCACCGTAAGTATAGAGATTGGAGTCACTCAATGACTAATGAAAATGGTGCTTGCTGAGATAACTCTACACTTAGATTTACAACATATATACTCCTATGCACTTTAGACTATTTGAACCCTCAACCCTTTGACCCAAAACGCCTCCCCATGAATGTTTCTTAAACATAGGCTTTATTATAAGGACCTTTCGATTTAACTATTGAAAACTTGAGAAACTTGTCAAACTTTCCACCCTTGAAAGGAAGCTTCATGCTGTGATGCAAAAATGCAAATCACATCATCATTTCCAGTTTTTCCTGGTAATGACATCATCTTTCCTCTCCTTCCTCAATTAATTAAGTATAGAGATGGATTCCTGTTTATTAACTAAATTCTTATGCATAGGGTGAAAATAAAACTAGTGATAAACTGAACCGCAAACAGAAACCGGACTAAATTGGTGATTTAGTTTCAATAATTTGGTTTCTCTAGAGGTAAATAATTTAGTCAGGTTTGAGTTTTTGCCAAACTGAACAAGTTGGTTCAGTCTAGTTTCCCTTCCTCCAATCCGGAATAATCCAGACCGGACCGGACTGGATTTATATATATATGTATATACACACACACATAAAAATTAAAGTATTGATAGGATATCTGCGTACAAAAATAATTGAGGCATCCATCTCAAATGTCTCTTAGGGAGCAACTAGATGAAGTGGAAAATCTTGAAGAAGGTAACACATTTTAAGTTTCACATTTAGTTTTTTACTTGATTGTAAGATATTTTTTCGTTTAATTTAGTTTTTTACTCAATTTTGTCATTTAATTTTATTTTCCCACTTGATTTTATGATGTTTGAGTAGTTTAATATGGAAATAAAATGATGGAAGCTTATAATGCTTATTTTGCTCTAAAATAAAGCACAAGTAACGAACCCAAATCGAAATAAACCTGTTAAAAAGGGCAAGGGCGTACCAAACCGAACCATGAATATTTGGTTTGGTTCGTAAAATGTCCAAATCAAAATATCTGATTTGGTATAAAAAGTATCTAAACCGGGCCGAATCTTCCGTTTGCACTCCTACTTATGCATATTACCTTTCCGTTTTATTTTTGTACTTATGTATGTTCTTTTCGTATTCCCTTTCTTTCCTTTTTATTTCCATACTTCTCGCAATTCCCTTTTTTTTTTTTTTTTGATATACTGTGTTTAGAACACACAATGCCCTATTTGTAAAACTGAAAGATTTGGCTAATGGCTATCACAAAGTTTTGCCAAAGATCTTCTCCGAATTTGATATTATTATTTAAGATTTACTTAGGTCTCAGTCAAAGAAAAAAGAGGAAAGTAAATTTATACTCCATTTAAATTTCATGTATTTAGTTAGTTAACAAAGAAATTTAATTCCGATTGAACAACGTCTTTAACTTCCTCACCAGTACTAGCGAGCTAATTTTTTTTAAATTAGAAATCAATGAAAAGTATTTTAAAACTAATTAGTGATTTGAATAATCTTTATAGACCCGAAATCAACCTCATAAAAAATAATCAATCAATAATATAAAAAATCGAATCTTTGGTGGGGTAGACTTTTTGACTGGGGAATTGGAGGTATGGCCGTATAGGAGACGGGGTATTTATACTTGAAATTACTGGGGCCTACTGTTTTGCCTCGCACAAACGTGTCAAAATGACAAGGGGGAATTGCTACTCCATAAAAAAGCGGCTACAGTAATAGTTTAGGAGCCCTGCTATGGCCATTGTTATCCTTTTGAACCCCCCCAGGCCCCAGCCCTACGATATACACCTTCAATTTCCACTGACGATTTTCCCCCCCATCCAGAGTCTCCACACTACTCTTATTATAGAACGCTGTATACCTGTTACCATCTTCTTAGATTCGAGTGGGGAACCAATGTAAAATAATTTCATGTAATTATTTTAGGGTTTGTTGATTGAGAAAAAAAAAAAAAAAACAAACATGTGTTTTGATTTGGGCAATTTTAAGGTCTCATTTTATTTTTGTATGTAAGTATATTATTTTTGTATTCCCTTAATTTGTTTCTTTTTTATTTCCATACTTCTCACAATTCCCATTTGTTTTGGATATACCGCGTTTAGAATACACGATGCCCTATTTGTAAAACGAAAAAACTTTGCTATCATGAAGTTTTTCCATAGAACTTTTCCGAATTAATTCGATATTATTATTTAAGATTTACTTAGGTCCGAGTCACAGAGACAAGAAAAGAAAGTAAAATTATACGCTATTTAAATTTTATGTACTTCTCATGCGTTTAGTTAACAAAGAAATTTAATTCCGACCAACATCTTTAACTTCTTCACCAGTGCTAGCTTTAGCTTTCTCTAAAAAACTTACAAAAATCGTGTTTCTGCACTATTTTTCACACAATTAAAATACATTTTTCTCAACTTTCTCTTAAATCTTCTTTTATGTGTTTGAGCCAAATATCTGGAGGTGAATCTCTGCCACCAAAATTATATTCTCGAAATGAAAAATTTGTACGACACTACGCTGAATTGAGGAAAGCCGACGTCGGCCTTTGCATAAAAAAAAAAAACAAAAAACAAAAACAAGATGGACTTTTCAACCAGATTCCAAAACCACATTTCTGAAAAGAAGTCATTCGCCAAAACCCTCCCAGCTCTCAATCCCACCAAAGCTTGTCATCCTTTTGAGCCCCCTTTATAACCCATCTTACCCCTTTTGAATATACAACTCGAATTTCCATTGATCATTTTTTCCCACCATCCACAGTTCAGAGTCTCCGGACTATTATAAAAAGGCCGTCAAGGAGCCATAACCCACCCCGATTTAGAGCATACCTGTTACCATCTTCTTCTCTGCTAGCTCTCTCTCAACCCCATCATCATGCCCAATCTCGAGCACGACGTTTTCGACTTTCTGCTCAAGGCCCTCCTCAACTTACTCGGCTTGCACTACCAGGGAAACGGTATTGCTTCTCCGTTCCAAGCACATCCCTTAACCATGGGAATTGCATCTGCCAGTCTTCTCTTGTACTGCATTTCGTACGAGCTCGAACCGAGATTTACACAAGTGGGTCGTGGTGGAATGGGGTTGTTCCGTTCGATCCTCTTTGTATCCCTGGCCTCTCTTCTTCTCCGAAACCCTGTTTGGGTTGTTCTGTACTTTTCGTACGTTCTGTATGCGAATTGGGAGATGTTGTGCTCGGTGATTGAAGTGGTGCGGAGCTGGGTCCATCAGAGGATGGTTCTCCTCCTCTATCGAGCAATGTGCTGGATCAATTGGCGGTGGTTCGTAGTGCCCGTCTATGCCAACCCCGTCTACGCCAACAGGGGAAACATTCTCCCACGGTAAGAAAGTTTGAGAGATGCATGGAGTAAAGAGAGGGGGTGAGTCTAATAAGTTTGTCATCTGTTGTACTGTGTTGTTTAGATTCCCCTGTTCTGCATTTCCTCCCCTGTTTTACCCTCTCTCTTGTTTGTGTTTTTCCTTTAGTGTATGTACAAAAGTCTTGTTGTGTTGTTCTATCTGATTTCATCTGGACACTTGGGAAAATTTTGAAGATTTTACAGGATGTAGATTGAGAGAGGATCATGTAATGATTTCAATTTATACATCTTAATTTACACTTTATTTATGAGTACTGTTTTCAACACTTTCTTTTCTTTTCTTTTATATATATGATATGATTCACAAGCATTCTTTTTCCATTTGTTCTTTTTTACCGCATCAAAGGGCAATAAGCGCTGAATCACTGCTGATTGAACAATTTTATCATCTCCTAACTCTGGGAAGCCAATCTGGTGATTCTATTTCTGTGGCAACGTGGGAGCGCGAGATTAAAGTGGACTATGGGTGGTTTTCCAAATAAAAGAGTATGCCTGTTTTGAACAATGAATTGATTATGAACCCGACTAATTCTGATGTTTTGAAGTTAATGACCAGACAAACTCAATGTTTGGCTTCCGTGAATTTGTACATGCGACTTCATGGAGGACAAACATTTATTTATTTATTTATGCGCACTCGGCTTATACGAAGTGAGCATTGGATAAAGATGCCCCAAAAATGGACGGATTTCACGTTTTTTTTTGAGGGTTTTCACAAATCCATTTAATTGAACAACTAATTAAACGGTAAATCGAACCATCAATTAATCGAAGCTATTCTAATTTGTTCAGATTCCTTACTCTCTTATTAGAGAGGTGACTCTATAAAAAGAGATCGAGTAACAGATGTGGAATATGTCGTCCGGCTCCTCACAAATCCTTCAAATGAATTGGAAAATGCAATTTCACTCAAAAAAGATTTTTTCCAAGCCCATTTTAATGATTGAGATCGTTCATTTTGTTAAGTTTGTCGAGAAAATCAAGCATACTGAATATCAAGTTAATCAAGTATCATTAAGTATTTTTGGACACATTTATTTTGCAGAAAAATGAAATTGCAAACACTAGATCAAAACCCATTTCAACTATTTTTTAGAACATAAATGTGTTGTCAAATCATGTTAAACAATATGCGATCAACTTTATTTTTGACATACTTATACTCTAATGAGTAAAAAAAATTGAACAATTCCAATTATTACGCACAAAAAAAAAACCTCTTTTCGAGCTAAAATTGTTCTCTCCATTAAATTTGAAGAATTGAAGAGGAGCTGGGCTATTATAATTTTAATTCACAACCCACCCATCCACTTCCTTAAAATCTCGACGTCAAACACAAGCTAAAAGGGTTTAGGACACAAATCATAGAAAAAATTTCAACTGCCAAAATCCATATAACGCATCTCTCAAGTCTCAACACATTACCCGCCCTAGCCTTTTGGCCCTTTGGATCTTTCTGGAATACGTAACAAATTGGGTCATCTTCTTGAAAAAAATTTCAGTGCCGAGCGGGTACCCCATGGTGCCCGCTCGTGCATCCGAGCTGTCTATTCTGTGTTTGAGAGGCTCACATTTGAAGAGAGAAAAATGAGAGAGAAAGTGTTGAAATGAAAGGAGAGAGAGGGTTTAAATCCAAACCGACAAGCTATTATAAAAAAAAGAAAGTGTGAAAGGTATTACCCATAAAAGAATTTGTTTAACATACGGGACCACAATATATATATATCGGCGATGTTGCTGAATGTGGAGCCTCCACGCGTAATTACTTTGGATTACAAAGGAGGAAAAACTCATATGGTCAAACATTAATGGATGCAAATCGAGCCTTCTGAATCCTCCTTTTGGTGCTTCACCAATTCTCTTTGCATCCTGTGATTCTTATCAACCGAACACAAGAAAGGGGGCCCACAAAATTAAACAAATTGCTGGGTTATTACTTAAATGATTCCAAGATGTACGCACAAACTTTACATCTAACGAAAAGTTGTAGGCCGTTTGTTACATAGATTTTAAGCAGTGTGGAATTGTATCTTGTAACTATGTATCAAGTGTTACTTTAGACATATTCAAATAACATGTGTTGAGTGTTACGTTTAGTCCATGAGTTGTGATCTTCTTAGACTAATTAACGTAACATTAAATTAAGATTGAGAGAGCGAGCGAGCAAGTTTCTCCTTATCCAAAAATAAAAAATTGAGAGAGTTTCCTTTTTATTCTAAAGCAAAGTTCCGGAATTTGTGGTAAATATCACAAATATAAATTGTTGTGTAATTATGCACAATTACCATAAGAAAAGTCATAATTATGTAATTTTCGCCACGAAATTTTGTACTTTGATAAGGCACAATAATTTTTTGTAATGGCGAACTTTTTTTTGGGTTCAATGATCGCGTGTTCGGGACCAGCTTACATGCACATCGACTATTTCTCTTCCTGGTCCTTTCATGCGGGGATTTGAAAATTCACAAGAGATTTGTCTCTTGCGATTGAACCCTAAAAATGTCGTCAAATTTTAAACTCAGAATATTTGGATTTACAATTTTTTTTCTGTTGCCACTCGAGTTACCACTCGATATCGTAGTTGTATGGATCTCCCTCTTAGGATGTTTTGTGAACTTCAAAAGTGGTAAACAAATTGCACATGGCTTCCTCTAGCTCCCTTTTTGATGGGTTCCTACAAAATCCCTCCTTTTGTCAAAGTAGTGATCCCACAATTTCTGATTCCGTTAATCCAAAATCACCTCAACCACCAAAAAAGGCATCCCCCCACTCACGAGCGTAATTCTACTACAGATTAGAGAGCCAAATTGAACCTTGTGGACAGTGGCGAACCCAGGAATTTGACACGGCGGGGGCATCAATTTTTTTTGTAACCGTAATATATGAGTTACAGTTAAGCACATTTATTCCAAAATAATTTTAGCATTCAAGATAAATTAACAATTTTAAAGTATATATGTATTTTAATAATTAGTTACTTGGGCAAACTTGCACACTTTGACTATACGCATTATCACATGTTCATATCATCTATTTTTCTATTACTAACTCTACCATTACAGTTTTGAGGACAAAAAGTATACAAATGCAATATGGGGATAGACTCAAACTCATGAATAGCATAAAAATAATCAAGGTACGCACTACTATTTTCTATTGTCTTGTTGGAAAAAAAAAATTATTTTCTACTCTGCCTTTTAGGAAAAAGGCAGATTTTTCTATTGCCTTTTGAAAAAAAAAATACATTTTCAACTCAGGAGAAAGGCAGAAAGTACCAACAGGGGAGGAGCATGGGCAGAGTCGCACTCGCCACCTCTTGGTAAGCAAACGAACACTTTACCACTGGACCAACTACCACCTCTTTACATTTATTCAACATAAATAATATATATACAAAATCAAAAAAAAATTTTTTTTTTTTAGGGCGTGAGGGCACGTGACCACACGTGCCCTATGGTGGGTCCGCCCCTGCTTGTGGACCAAAGTTCTAATCCCTTTCCTCATCTCCCATCTTCTCAATAAATAAACACATTCCGGACTACATGTTTGTCTGAACTCTGATGTAGGCCGACTCGTGTTTTGAAGTGGGCAGCTAGCTAGCAAGACTTCACATTTTATTATAAAGCCAAAGCAGTTGCTCCATATGAATAGACCCTAAAAGAGTTGATAGGACTTGTGAAGTTCCTAACTTGAAATCTTCGGCCCAATTAACCTTTGGGTTTCGAATTTCATGGTTCGCGTGTCTTCATTTCTTATGGACAAACTTTTTATGGTGCTTGTCACGTATTATATAGTTACTTACGAATAGCTATGTATGGTTACGTACATGTGTTACAAAGTCTTTTGACCATTTATGAAGTTATAGGATGTTAATTACGAATTATTTTTATTGAGACTACGCAAATATTGATCAACATTGTACTACTAAATTTCTCCTTGTAGTTGTATAGATATCCTCTTCTGTCTTTCTTCGTACTTCTTGGTGTTTGATTATAGATATTGTTTAGGGAGTATTGGTAATGAGGTGGGATTAGAATTGAGATTGATAATGAGATCGATGGAATTATTAATGAGGATTCATGTTTGTTTTGTCCAGGATTAGATTGTAAGATTGTAAATAACATACTGTATTTGTTTTCAATAAAATTAAAGATTAAGATTGATATTAAGATGGCATTTTCAGGCTTTCATGGCTCAATCCCATGGAATGGAATTAACAATACCACCTCCCTCATGGTATTCCTAGTACCCCCAATTTGGGGATTGGCAATCCAGTAGGAGTGTACACGGTTTGAATTGATCCGGTTATTTAGAAAATCAGTAACTGGATCATTTCAAACAATTCTAGACAATTGAGAACCAGAACCTAACCAATATGTGCATAGAACCTAACCAGAACTAAACAACATGACCGGTTCGATTTTGATTCGGTTCTGGTTCTATCTAATAAGTATTCAGACACTTATTCACAAAATATAAACTCATAAAATTAAAGAAATAGGAAGATAATCTGCTGGAATAGAAAATGAAGGAAGAAAATAAAAGTTTTCCTAATAAATGAGATTTCATCTCTAAAAAAATTAAAGTTTAACAAGGAAAAGATTAACTTACCAAATTCAATTAATATATTTAATTACACACTTATGTATTTCTATATTTATCATAGTTTTAAACGGTCCGGTTCGGTTCTAACCACGGTTCGTTAATTGAGAATCAATAACCGAATCAAAATTAATTGTTCTTATTTTTTTGGAACTATAACCTGACCGCAGAATCGTAGAACATGAGCGAATAGGACGGTTCAGTCCGAATCGGAACGATTTTACGGTTCGGACGATTTTCTTGAACACCTCTAGGTGGAAGGGCTGTTTACCAATGAATATATTGTTTAAACAAGGGGCGACCGACGTAGCAACACCCCTTGGGCGTAACCATAAAGGCACCCTACCCGCTGTGAAATGCCCGATTCGAGGCATAGTTGATGTCCATGAGGATAGACTGTCACTACAGCACTACCTAAGCACCACTTCGCTGGAGTATTTCAACTTAAAATTAATTATATACTTCCTCCGTCCCTTTTTAAGTGTCCTGCTTCGTAACTCCAACTTATTAAAAAGACATCATTATTATATCTTTCACATCAACTTTTTCCTCCACTTTCCCTACTTACCCATCATCATTACACTTTTACTCACTTACTTTTCAAAATAGAATCTACTTTTAGGGACATACGAGTAATAGACAATTCACCAACTTTTACCCACTAACTTTATAAAATGGACACTTATTACGAGACAGCCCAAAACAAAATACTGGACTATAAATAAGGGATGGAAGGAGTATAAAAAATACTAATGGAGCTTCTGTGGAAAGTCGATTTCTGGCCCACCAAAAAAAAACTACTCAGGCTCCGTTCCGGAACGAGAAATAAGTATTTTTTTTTAAGAAGGCAATTTCAAGCTAAAAAATGATAAGCTTATTGAAATCTAAAAATATGCAATATGGATATTGTTTGAAAGATTTCATTGAGATCTTTAATACGGTGCAAAAAAAATCAAAAAATTATTTTTCAATTACATTATTTTTTAGTTTGAAAATGTAAAATAAGTACTTATTTTTTAAGAAGGTATTCTGGAACGGGGTTTTCACCCTGATTCCAAAAGCATATATTTCTGAAAGAATAAGATATAAGCCCTCAAACCCAGTAAGGTGTGGTGCTTTAATTGTAGTCCTTATGAACCCCTTTAGGGGCCTTTACAAAACCCACTTCATCATCATCTTGAAAAAAACAAAACCCACAATTCAGAAGATGATTCCGTTTGGTTTAATATTCTGAGAGTAACTTTTCACTCTCGATTCAATTTTTAATAAATCTCTCACTATCTCTCTCCACTCATTACCATTCCAACTTTCAAAAATAAATTTCTAAAATCTAAACCAAACAAAGTCGTACAATTTAGTCTCAACCCATTTAAACTCATAATAATATGAGTTGATATAGGTTCAACCCATATCAAACCATTACACAATATGGATGGATTGAATTGGGTTATAAGTGGACGAATTTAAACATGTTAAAAAATATAGGTTGAAATTGTCACCTCTTACAATTTCCTATGATGACTTTTCCACCTTCCCAACTCCTATAAAGGAGAGGCATAGCATGATCGACCCAGGAATACAGCAACCCACCTCCTTCACTTCCTTCTCTCTCATTCCCATCCCATCTTTCTTCCTATAGACTGAGCAACTTTCTAATAATGTTCAGACCGAACACTGGTACAACCTTCAACGGAAGCATCAATGTTGCGTTCATCAACGTAAGATCATACACCACATCGCAACAGCGGCCCGTGTCCGCTTCCCGTCACACGGTCTTCACCTTTCTCATTCCTGCCCTGTTTAACTTCCTTGACCTGCAGTATCAGGGGAACGACAGTGTTTCTCCGCTGCAATCGCACCGCAAAACCATGTGGGTTGCAGTCTCCAGTTTGCTCTTGTATTGCTCTTCATACGAGCTCGAACCGAGATTTACCCAATTGGGTCGGGTTGGAATGGGGGTGTTTGGTTCGATCCTATCGGTATCTCTGACCTCCCTTCTTTTCCAAAACTCTGTTTCATTTGCTCTGTATTTTCTGTACGTCCTGTTTTTCAATAGGGAGGTATTGTGCTCCTGTATTGAATTGTTCTGGAGCTGGATCCATCAGAAAACGATGGCCGATCCTCTGCGTGAAATACAGATGGTCAACCGGCGGTTGATGGTAATGCCCGCCTCTGTGAACAGGGGAGGCCTACTCCCACTGTAAGAGATTCAGGCAGTTGATAATTATGTCATACGTTGTTGTAGTAGCTTTGTTTAGATGCCTCTCTGTTCTTCCTTGTCTCCCCTGTTTTATCCTCTCTGTTTCTACTCTATTTTAACGTACGAATGTATGTTGGGTTGTCTCCGATCTGAGCTAGAAGATATTTACGGATATAGCTTATCTACTGTGGTAGTTTTTCCACTGTTCTTGTAATTTATGCATTCGCTTCTTAATTTGTTCTCTTTAATTCCAAAGAGTTGATAGGTTCGTCAAGGTCTAAGACTTGGGATTTGTCCCCTTATGATCATACCAAGTTCAAAAGCGCTCATGAGTTATCAATTATTACGGAGCTAGTTTGGAAGGAAATTTCGTTCGGCTTCAAGTGTGTCACCAGTTAGCAGTGTCGGCCCTGATACTTGAGTTGTCTAAGTCTGACCCCAAGTTTAATTGCCCACTTCTATTAGGTCGTAAAAAAAAGTACATACAATCCGGGGGGGGTGAACAAATGGCTACATTTGTGGTTTTATCTTAAATTACGTTAAAAAATTAAGATAAAAATGTAACCTCAATGGTAGTGCTTTTGATTAGCACGATATGATTCAGAAAGAACAACTTTCGCCATGGTTGGGAGATGCCCTATTTTTGTTGGGTGTCTAATTTTTTTCCTGTTTAGTTACAAAATTCATTTTATTTTATGGTGCCCCATGGTGGGGGTACCCGGGGCAGCCTTTTTCTGTTTGTGGACAATGGAATTCACTTTAGTTGGGGTGCAACTCGGACACGTTAGATATAAAAAATTGTATATCAAACAATCATTTGAATTTATTAAAAAAACGAGGGTGAATCTAAAAAGGAAAGTGCAAAAATATACTCCAATTTACTTTAAAAATGAGCATGCAACTCAAATTGTCAAGAAATATCACAACCTTATCAAACAACTCATCAGAATTGTAAGAGAAGTGTATATTTTCTTCCATTTTGAAACAAGACCTCTTATTAGAATGGCTTAAGGAAAATGTGAAACTTTCAAGATAAATAAAACTCACACTCCCAATTTTAGTGGACGTATTCTTTTTTTTATTCCTTACTGCCATCGTTGAGTGACGAAAGTAGAAGAAAATGCTACAGAATTATTCCGATGGAAATAGTTTGTGCTTACAGAGGATTGTAGAAACTAGAAAGGCTGCACAACTTAATTCATATAAGAAATGTGATCATTTTCCGTCCTTAATATAAACTGGACGCGATAGTCAAAATGTAAACCGTGAGCAATTAATGGTTCAAATTTTGCTCAGATAAGAGTTTCTGAACAAATTTGAACTATCAATTATACCAATGCATGATCTATATTTAAACTGTCCCGTCCAGTAAGGGGTGTGATCATACGAAATTGCTAACATATGGGACCACAAAATAGTATGGGATGTTGCTGATTCCATTGTGTGATTCCAATGGAAGAAAAACAAAAACCCATATGGTCACGCCGTATATATACGGTATATAAAATCTCCCAAAACCCACCTCATCCCAAACCCACAAACAAATGGAAATCCCATCCCACAATGGAATCAAATTGAACCTTCTTGACCCTTTTTTTTCGCCTGCCTGCCGTCATCCCATCTTCTGACAAATATCTCTAAACATACAGGGAAACGGGTCCACTAAACTAAACAAATGCTGGAGTATAATTAACATCATTATAACGTCGTTTGTATTGAGTCCCTTCTCTCTCTCTAAACTTTTCACTTTGCTAAGTTATCCCAAAAGCCACGGCAGCCCCCTCCTTTCCCTCCTCCCCAATGGTTTTTACACTCATTTTTGGCAGTAGGAGGTGAGGGATTTCTCTCCCCTGAGGTTTTTCTCTCCCAATCTTTTGATTTGGAGTTTTTTTTGGATGTTTTTGTGCACAGATTCTTCCTACCTCTTCTATTTTGGTTATTCAAAGCTCATTCTTTCCACTTTTTTTTTTTTTTTTTTCAAATCCAAAGTTCCTGCTATGCGTGTGGTGGTGGATGGGTTCGGTGGTGGCTATGGTGGTGAGGCTACGGCGGTTTTGATCGGGGTAGAGGCAGATGTTTTTGGGTTCTTTGGTTTCGTTTGGAGCTCGATCTGGCGTTAACAGGGTGCAAGGCACGTTGATCCAGAGTCGGTTCGGCTCCTCTAGCATTTCTCATATTTCGGTGCTGGGGGCAGAGCATCTGCAGACAGCATCAATGTTGCTCGGCATTTCTATGGAGTGGTGTCTTGTTTTCTGTTAGGGTTCGGTTTGGGTTAGTTTTTCTTTTTGCTCTTTTGGTTCTTTTATTTGGTGACCCCAGATTTTTCTCCATTTGAGGGGCTTTTCTCACCCCTGCGTGGGTGGTTCTGTTACTTTCTGCTATGCTCCGCCTGTTTGGAGTTAAAGGTTGAGTTGGAGTTGGGTGCAATTTTTGGACGGAGTCCCCTCCTTTTGATTTCTTGATCCTTGTTAAGGAATTGAGTTTTCTTTTGATGTTCTGTTCTCTTGATTTATAAAATTACTTGTTATCGTTGTGGAAAAACAAAATTTAACATCTGTTTGCACCATACCCGTGATTTTCATATTCCTCGTCGATTGGGTGACACGTGGCATAAATGGAAGGGTATTATTGGAAGATCAATGAGACTTATGGTCTGATTAATTAATGTGATTATTATAAAGCCATAATAAGGCCTTATAGATTAAGTAATTAGATTTGGATTCTTCCGTCGATTGATTATTATAGTTTCCTTGCTTTTGACGATTGGCTTATAGGTGGCAAAAGAAGATGTTTCCAACTGTCTCATGATCAAAGGAGTGGTTAGGCAACATGTTCAAGTCATTTCTTCATGGCAGTTATTTGTATTTTATGTTGGTCCAAAGTTGATATTTGAAGACGAAGATCCTGAAATTTTTATACCATCTGAATTACTTAAGTGGTACGGGGAAGATGATGGACCATTTCTAATTAAGGGATATCTCGTGCTTCCAGCATTGCCAGGAAAACCAGATATTAGTTTGATTTATCCACCTATGTTCACAAATGAAAGAGGAAGAGGTTTCTACCCAAAGGGTATGAGATCAAGAGGAAGAATTCCTTTTGTCAGTGGTGGTTACTAGGGGAGAATGGTCATCCCACCAAATATTGAACATCACATGTGGGATACAGTGAGACATCCTAAATTTCCAACTATGGGGGAGTTTGTTCCTATTACCAATACTCAGAAAAGGAGGTTGCAAAGGAAATTTTCAGAAAGGGAAAGAAGAGATCCACGTATGATGATAGAACCAACATAGTAGCCAGAACTAAAGGCCAAAACAGTGCCAAATCAGTCAGTTCCTATGGTTTGGACTAGGGAACCAACTGTGCTAACTGTGCTTAAACAGAAGGCAAAAGAGATAGAAAAGCCTGGGGGGCAAACAAGCAAATCAACCCTTGCTCAAAGACTTGAGGGGCAAGGTCCAAGTTCATCTGGAACTTCTGTTCTGTCAATTAAGGAACAAAAGCAGAATTCAAGAAGAGTTTGAAAAAGAAGAGGTGTTAATGGAGGATGATGAAGATGATGACTTGCTGTCTGTCAATAGTTCAGATATCATGAAGGATGATTTCAAAGATTATAAGAATGAAGTAGACTCTCAAAAGTCTACTACTTTTGGCCAAGCATTGGATACCATCCAATATGGGTTGGTTTCTCCTACTAGACTTCTTTGCAATATGATTTTAGTCTTGCCAAAAAAATTTTAGGTAAAAATTAATCAACCAACAAGTTTGGAAGGAAACGTTGAGGATAAAACAGATGCTATAGTTAAAATAAATGAACAAGAGAAAGATTTTCAGCGCGAATCCATACAAGTTGAAAAAGACACAAAAGGAAAAAATGTTATTTTATTAAGGTTTCTTGATGATACCTTGGTTAGGCATTTAAAACACACACACACATATATATATTATGTCACATATCAATGATCTACCTGTTAATAAGGTTTTAGTTGATAATGGGGCTATTGTTAACATCTTACCTTCAAAAATGATGAAGGTTCTGAACAAAAACAAATCAGACTTGATTCCAACGAGGTAACAGTTGGTAACTTTGCAGTAGGATGCTCACCTTCTAAAATGTGATCCCTTTGTAGGGTAGTCCTATGGTACACACCCCTTATTAGGGGATGTACCGTACGTATCATGATTTTAAATCCTTTGATTTCAAAGTGAATAATTTGGACCACCCATTGATGAAATCAATTAATAAAATAAAAAAAGGGCTTAGCAGGTAACAAGTTGTTCTCTCTTCCTTGACTTTCTCTCCCTTTCCATCATATTTAAAATATTACAAATTATATAACATAACCACAATTGTTATGACAACACAAAAAATTGGCACTTACTTACTACAATGCGTCGTACCAAAAGAAATCGATCAAAAGATACTAGATACAAGACCAAAATATGTCATAACACAATCAATACTTATTATACTTAAGCAAGATAATGTCTAAAATATTACAAATTAAATATCGTATAACTTGACGTTCTAACAGCCCTGATCGATTATTCTAAAAATACAATTACTAACGACATTTAGATTGTATATTCAATTTATATTTGATATGAAATATAGTCCTCTGTTGTAGTTGAATATACGGTAGCCATGCTACCGTGACACAATAATGACAATTAATTGGAGTTTTTAAATATCCATCCTCAAACCTCATCCCTTGTAAGTTTCCATCCGGTGCTTTTTGAACAATTATGTTTCCATCCCCACTTTTAAATAATTCCAGGATTGCCCTTTATATATATAATATATGTATATATAGGCATGGACTTTGGGGACCAAAAAATAAATTTGAAGGTCCTCTGGCCTAATTTTAGGATAATCATCCCTAATTTGAATCCCAAAAATTTGGGCAATGAATTAAAACCGCACCACCCCTAATTAGGATTCCAAAATTTCAGCATAATTAACACACACAACCCCATCTCTCCCCCCACCCCCAATTTGCAGTGGCGAGCACAAACCCGAAGCCGGAAAATTCCATTTCAATTAGTAGCAGCGGGAGGCAAGCGGGATCCCTTCGCCATCCCCCAGCGACCTCGGTCGACGGCCTCACCTTCCATCACCACTTCGCAGATCAATCAGTCACCATCGCCGATCAACTAGTCGTCATTGCCGCCGTTGTTGTACACCCTTAATCTGTTTTTCATCGCGGATTCGAGTTGACGTCAATTTGATCTGCTTGTCGCCTTCCTCCATGGAGTATATCAAGTGCTTCCAAATGTGTAGAACAGAGAGAAGAGAAACTATTCAGTGCTTCCAATTAAAGTAATCTTGTCTATATGTAACTTATTTGTCATGTTTTGTTACAAATTCTTTATGTGTACAATAATATTGTTGTGGTAAAAAATAATAATGGGATTCAAATTAGGGGTTGTGAATCATGAATAAACATGCTTTTCATATTGTTTATCTTTGTTTTTCATGAATAAAAGATGGTGTACTTATGTTTTTCATGGTGTAATCATGAAAAACATGGCTGATTATTTATTCATTTTTTCATGATCGATTAAAATCATGGAGTATTCATGTTTTTCAATTAATTTATTCATGTTTTTCTGATTAATTTATTCATTGTGTTTTCATGAATAAAAATGGTGTATTCATATTTTTTAAATAAATCATGAATTTCTGTGAAATTGGTCGAACCATATTCACGAAAATTAAGAATTTACCAAATTTCACAAAAATTAAGAATTTAAAAATTTACGAAATTAAGGAGAGAGAATGGTTTAGTATATATCCATTAAAGATTTTAAAATTTGAAAATTCCCCCCATTTCTATCCATAAATCAACCCACGATTTTAGGTGACTATAATTATTAGAATTCCACTAATGTAGGATGGAAATATACACCTACATATGAATACTTACAAAAAGGGTAATATAGGTAATTCACCATCTAAAAGGATGAAAACATAACTGTTCAAAAAGTGCCGGATGAAAACTTACAAAGAGTAGAACCCGAGGACTATTCTTTAAGTCTCCCCAATTAATTCTGTTGAGTTTTTTATGTTTGTTGATTAACTCACCTACGTAAATTTTTGCCTCAATCAGGTTTAGGAAGCTCCATCATCGGCACGCAGATTGAATAATAGAATGATATTTTCCATCCAATTAGTGTCTAGTTATAAGCCATCAACTTCATTCTTGGTACGAATAACTTAATTCATATTATATAAAAGATAGACGATTTAGATTTAAAAAAAAAAGCCACACCTTACGTGGGACTCAGATAGTGCATTATTAGATTTTAATGTTGTATTGAAATTGAACAACTAGATTTGTTGAAAAAAATTATTAGGAATGAAGGGTGCAAAACTTGAACCCCTGATCTTTTAGATAAATATCCAAATTCCAACACCTTTTTTCATTGTGGTACATAATTGAGAATTTGAAATTCTAAAGGCTGTTAATTTTATAATACTTTCTTGTACACAGGGCCCTATTTACATGCTGAAAATTTGAGAAAGCAGTGGCCTCAAATGCATCTGTCTTAGTGTTTGGCCTGCACTTGTAGATCATATTATAGCCTATGTCATTGCTGATTTTAACTATCGTTTACTGAATATTCAGATTGAATTTTTTTATACAACACGTTGTGGGTATGACAACGCCAATTTATGGTGTTGTCATAACAAATTTGGGTATATTATTAAATTTGTGGTATGGTATTTTTTTATTATAACTATCGTTAACTGAAGATTTGGATTGAATTTTTTATATACGACATTTGTGGGTATAAAAAATCAATTTATGGTGTTTTTATAACAAATTTGGTTATATTACTGAATTTGTGGTATGGTATTTTGTTGATTATAACTATCATTAACTGAACATTCCGATTGAATTTTTTTGCACGACACGTTATGAGTATGAAAACGTCAATTTATGGTGTTGTCATAATAAATTTGGTTATATTACTGAATTTGTGGTATAGTATTTTGCTGATTATAACTATCGTTAATTGAACATTCCGATTGAATTTTTTTTATACGACACGTTGTGGATATAAAAACGTCAATTTATGATGTTGTCATAACAAATTTGACTATATTATTGAAGTTGTGGTATGGTATTTTGCTGATTATAACTATCGTTAATTGAACATTCCGATGAAATTTTTTTATACGACACGTTGTGGGTATAAAAACGTCAATTTATGGTGTTGTCATAACAAATTTAGTTATATTACTGAATTTGTGGTATTTTAGACATGTGTTATTACTGAATATTTTAATTAATTTCCTTTGGTACGACACATTGTGGTAAAAAAATGTAAATTTATGATATTATCATAACAACTGTGATTTGTTATATAATTTGTGGTATTTAAATATGTTCTTTTGATACCACACGATGTGTTAAGAAAATGACAATTTTAGGTGTTGTCATAACAATTGTGGTTATTTTATAAAATTTGTGGCATTTTACAAATATTTTTGGCTTGAGTATAACAATTATTGATTCTGATACGACATATTTTGATTTTGTTATGAAATATCATACGAGTCAATTTTTTTTGGTACGACTCGTTGTGGTAAGATAATGCCAATTTATGGTGTTGTTATAACATTAATGGGTTGCATTATTTAATTTTTGATATTGTACGCAAATATTTGGTTAGGGTACAAGTATTATAGATTTCAGTACGATTAATTATGGTTACATAACAATAATATTTTTTAATTATGAGTAACCTGCTAATGACCTGTTCAACAGGTAAATTTTAAAATACAAGTCGTAACTAGAATCATAAATATGCATTAGAAAACAAAAAATCGGCATAATGAAAATCACAAATTGTCATAATTTAGACATACGGTATACCCTGTGTATCATGGCTTCCTCTTTCTTTGTAATTGTAGATTAGAAATAGGAAAATGAACACTACTTTCTTTGGCATTGATTCGTCCTCCAATTACAATGCCTTGTTAGGCAGAGATTGGATTCTCATAAATGGTTGTGTTCCTTCTTTTTTACATCAGGCATTGATATTGCTGAAGCAATGGCAGAATAAAGAAGTCACAGAAATGGAGATTTTCATGTGTTGTAGCTTTGTTTAGATGCCTCTCTGTTCTTCCTTTTCTCCCCTGTTTCACCCTCTCTGTTTTTACTTTGTTTTTATGTACAAATGTATGTTGGGTTGTCTCCGATCTGAGCTAGTAGATATTTATGGATATAGCTTATCTTTTTCTTTTTTTTTTGAGTATCGATATAGCTTATCTATTGTGGACTTTATTAACTTATTATGTGTTGTCAAATAATATATCAAACAATATGCGATCACTTTTATTTTTGACATGCTTGATGCTCTAAATGAGTTCAAAAAATTGAACAATCCTAATCATTGCGCACGATTTTTTTCGGGCTAAAATACTACCCGCCGATCAATTTGGAAGAGGAGCTAGCTGGACAATAAACGTACCCACTCATCCCCTTCTTTAAAATCTCGACGTCAAACACATGCTAAAAGGGTTTAGGACACAAATCATAGAAAAATTTTCAACTGCCAACATCCGTAACGCATCTCTCACACATTACCCACCCGTTGGCCCTTTTTTGGAATAACAAATTGGGTCATTTTCTCAACCTTCTGCAGGGAACCAGAAGTTTTTTTAATGACATTATGCGGTCTTTTTTTACTGTGACAAACCATTTAGAATATATTGATGAAACTTTTAAGCCCTTAATCCAGAAAAAAAGTAGCAAGTGGAATGGACTGCAGTTGGTGCCTCCCTTATACTTCCATGCACATGGGCATGATTCGATTCCTGCAAGCACTCATCCCCCTTTCCAAATTTCCTAGGATAGAGTAGATTAGATTTAATGAATGACAAAAAAAAAAAAAACCCAGAAAAAATAATCTTAATCGGATGGCTATGCCCAAATCTGCAAGTAAATTTTTCTTTCAGAATATGGTGATGGATTTCAAGATAAATCTTCTACCAAAAATGAATTGTTAGATCATTACAGAAATTGAACCAAAATTGTTGACCGAAATAATGTCATATTCCTTTCGAAGCACAAAAAGGAAAAAAAAAACCGATAACACGTCACATAAATGACTCATATTTCACGTCTATCACTCTTCTCCTTTTATATATTCTTTGGGTATAAAAAGAGAAGAGTGATAGACATGAAATATGATGTGGCGTTTTTTTATTGGTAAGAAAAACAAGTCTACTTCTTGCAAGTTTAGTACTTTTTTTTGTTGATGTGGTGATATTTTATTGGTTTGGAGGAAATGGGGAGTTTTACACAGCCGGTGTAAGGAATTTATTCTCCTTAACTAAAGAGAAGCGCACCACTCATGAAGTCCAGCTCCACTCCAATCCTGAAGGATTGGAGAATGCAATTTCAACTCGAAAAAAGTTTTTATTGAGCCAACTTTTTAATGATCGAGACCGTTCATTTTGTTTAGCTGGTTGAGAACATCAAGCCTAGTGAATATCAAGTTGATTGGATACCATTTGATATATTTTTGGACTTTATCTTATAGAAAAATAGATTGCAACACTAGATGTAAACCCATTTCAAATATTTATCCTAGGTCAAATGTGTTTCGAAATAATGTCAAATAATGTGAGATCAACTTGACTTTTGGCATATTTGATGGCTTTAATGAGTTCAAAAAATAAAAAGAACAGTCTCGATTATTGAAGTGTGCTTAGAAAAACCTTTTTCCGGGCTAAAATTTTACTCTCCAATCCATTTGAAGTTTGAAGAATTGGAGAGGAGGTGGACTCTCTGACCCACCCATCCAGTACTTCTTTCAAATCTCGAAGTTTTTTTTTAACAGTAAAAAAATTTCATTGATCTTGAAATTGTTATAAGACTAATAGAATTAGGGAAAAAGCATCATACTCAAAGAGCAATCATTTGCCCAATTCAAGACTCAATCTCTACGATTGGCAAGAAGCCAATTAAGGACACCCATTGGAATAAAGCTCACCTTAATAGGCCGAAACCCAGACACCCCTATGGTCTAAAAGCCCAGATAATACACATATAAAATGGTTTAGTGCATGAAGTTAAACATATATAAAAGGGTTTAGTGCATGAATTTCAGAAGGGAAAATGACGGCCCAGGACGTATTTTGATAATTAATACCCTCCAAGAACAGGCAGAGAATATTTGTTAATGCTGAAAATGTCCTTAGTGGATATTAATTATCAAAACATGCATTATGCGGCCTTTTTGACTGCCCAAATCTGCAAGCAAGTCTCTCTTTTCGTACTATGGTGATGGATTTCAGGATAAATCTTCTACCCAAAATTAATTGGTAAATTATTAAGAAATTGATCCATAATTGTAGACGTGAACATTGTTCTATTCCTTTCCGAAGAACTAAAAAAAAATGTCTGAATATATAGCGTTCATTACTCTTATCTTTTTATAGACTTGTCTTGCAAAATGATAACCTGTAGTAGGATGGTAAGACCTGAAGTAATGACCTTAACTGCACATTTATAAATGTTACGCCAACTATTATTATTATTATTATTATTATTATTATTATTGTTTTGCTTATCGCAACGTGTAAAACTTGAACATCCTCAGAATTTAATTAGACCCTTAGGAATGGTCTTTAAACGATAAAACTAACCCGCACAATTTTGTACGGATTACATGACTGAAAATTTGTGCTCCTAAAGACAAATCAAATGCATGACCATATTTTGGTAACAATCACAAATCAATGGGTATAACTTGAATATCCAACACTTTGTTCGACAATATTTATGTATTTTTATATGACACGAAGCTCCTAAAAATTAAAAAGGTAGTATGTGGTAATTGATTTTCACACTTCTTTTTGTGCAAATATGCTCTTTTTTTCGTCATCTTACAATGAGAATATACAGCGTTGTCCTTTCCTTTCAAATGTAAATGATTATACAAATGATAAAATGACACAGGCAAGCCGTTATTTTTTTTTTTTTAAAAAGTGTGAAAATTATTACTCATAAAAAAAAATTTTGTTAACATATGGGACCACAATATATATATCGGCGATGTTGCTGAATATGGAGCCTCCACGTGTAATTACTTTGGATTACGCAGGAGGAAAAACTCATATGGTCAAACATTAATGGATGCAAATTGAGCCTTTTGAATCCTCCTTTTGGTGTTCAATTCTCATTTCATCCTGTGATTCTTATCAACCGAACACAACAAAGAGGGCCCACAAAATTAAATAAAATGCTGGGTTATTATTTAAATGACTCAAAGATATATGTACAAGTACAAACTTTATATCCAATCAAAATTGTAGGCGTTAGGTACAGAGATTTTAAAATTATATCAAGTGGTCACTTACTTCACATCCAAACAATATGGGATTGTATTTCGTAACATTCTTTGCATGTCAGGTACACTCGCTATTGAGATTTGACACATGTAGCTCTTTTTTAGTCTATCATCGTGCTTTCTTGTTATTGTGTCTGTCATTCTAGCTAGTTGTGATTTGTAAACTTATTATAAAATGTGCTGGGGAATTGAGCATGCTCAGATACTATTTAAAAATTTCATATTCAACTCAAAAGTTTTAAAGGATTTGGTGTTGCAATCCAATATTACACTGTGACTTGTCATTTTATATTCAAGTAGTATGAGATTGTATCTTGTAACTATGTGTCAGTGTTACTTTAGGTATTCAAGAGGCGGTTTCCGTTTTGTCTATAAGTTGTGATTTTTTTTATTTTTTATTTTTTGGGTCAAACGGAAATATAATTTGTGATCTTTAGATTAATTAGATACGTGGAGAGTTCCTTTTGATTCAAAAGGATATCGCTTCTAGTGAGTATAAAGCGAAGTTGTGGGATTTGTGGTAAATATCACAAATTGTTGTGTAATTACGCACAAGTACCATAAGAAAAGTCATAATTCTGTAATTTTCGCCACGAAATTTTGTAGTAATTTGATAAGGCATAAGAATTTTTTGTAATTGAGAATTTTTTTTTTGTTTGATGATCGGGTGTTTGGGGTCGGCTTACATGCACGTCGACTATTTCTCTCTCAAGTCTTTTCATGCGGGAATTTGGGAATTCACACTAGATTTGTCTCTTGCGGTCAGACCCGATATCATCAAGTTTCGAACTCAAAATATATGGATGAACAATTCTTTTCTGTCGCCACTTGAGCTACCTTCGATGTTGTAGTTGTAATGTTGTACGGAGATCCCTCTTGGGATGTTTTGTAAACTTCAAAAGTGGTAAACAAGTTGCACATGGCTTCCTCCCTTTCTGATGGGTTCCTACAAAATCCCACCTTTTGTCAAAGTAGCCACATCCCACAATTTCCTATTTATTCCGTCAAATCCAAAATCACCTCAACCAGCAGAAAAGGCATCCCCCGCTCACAAGTAATTCTACTACAGGTTAGAGAGCCAAATTGAACCTTCTGGACCAAAGTTCTGATCCCTTTCCTCATCCCCCACCTTTCTCAATAAATAAACAGATTCCGGACCTACATGTTTGTCTGAACTCTGATGTTTGCCGACTCGTGTTTGGATGTGGGCAGCTAGCTAGTAGGACTTCACATTTTATACTCCGTAATAAAGTTTCATATGACTTGGTTCCAAAAGAGTTGATAGCACATGTGAAGTTCCTAACCTAAAAAACTGAATAAATAAAATCTTAAGTCTCAAGCCTTGACTACCAAGCCAATTAACCTTTTGGGTTTCGCATTTCACAGTTCATTTGTCATGCATTTCTTATGGTCAAATTTTTTTTGGTGTTTGTCACGGATTATATAGTTACTTACGAATAGTCGTGTATGGTACGTTCATGTATGTTACAAAGTTTTTTTGACCACTTACGAAATTATAGGATGTAATAATTATGAATTCTTTTTATTGAGACTAAGCAAATATTGATCTACATTGTACTAGTAATAAATTTCTCCTTGTAGTTGTATACACAGATATGTCTTTCTTTATTTTTTTATTCCTCCTTTTCGCCCCATTGGCCCATTCCCATCTTTTGGATACTGTGTTTAGACTTTTAGATCACGCAAATACAATGCGCTTTCGTGGGAGGGGAAGTCTTTTCTATCAGAAAGTTTTCTTGTCTGAATTTGATATTAATACTTGATAGTGATACCAGTACTTCACTGGAGTACTGTTTCAACGAAAATTAATTATATTTCTGGAAGAATAAGATATAGCCCTCAAAACCCAGTAAGGCGTTAGGTGTTTTGCTTTTGTAGTCCTTGTGAACCCCCCCTTTACAAAACCCACTTCTCATCATCATCTTGAAAAAAACAAAACCCACAATTCAGAACATACAATACAATTTCCTATGATGACTTTTCCACCATCCCAACTCCTATAAAGGAGAGGTATAAAGGAGAGGCATAGCATAATCCACCCAGGAATACAGCAACCCACCTCCTTCACTTCCTTCTCCTTCTCTCTCTCTCTCTCTCTCTCTCTCTCTCTCTCCATCTTTCTTCCTATAGACAGAGCAACTTTCTAATAATGTACGGACCAAACACTGGTACAACCTTCAATGGAAGCATCAATGTTGCGTTCATCAACGTAAGATCATACACCATATCGCAACAGCAGCCCGTGCCCGCTTCCCGTCACACGGTCTTCGCCTTTCTCATTCCTGCCTTGTTTAACTTCCTTGACCTGCAGTACCAGGGGAGCGATAGCGTTTCTCCGTTGCAAACGCACCGCAAAACCATGTGGGTCGCAGTTTCCTGTTTGCTCTTGTATTGCTTCTGGTACGAGCTCGAACCGAAATTTGCTCAATTGGGTCGGGTTGGAATGGGGGTGTTTGGTTCGATTCTATCGGTATCTCTGGCCGCCCTTCTTTTCCAGAACTCTGTTTTATTTGCTCTGTATTTTCTGTACGTCCTGTTTTTCAATAGGGAGGTATTGTGCTCCTGTGTTGAATTGTTCTCGAGCTGGATCCATGGGAAAACGATCGCCGATCCTCTGCGTGAAACACAGTTGGTCAACCGGCGGTCGATCGTAATGCCCGCCCCTGTGAACAGGGGAGGCCTACTCCCACTGTAAGAGAATCAGGCAGTTGATAATTTTGTCATGTGTTGTAGCTTTGTTTAGATGCCTCTCTGTTCTTCCTTTTCTCCCCTGCTTTACCCTCTCTGTTTTAACTTTGTTTTTATGTACAAATGTATGTTGGGTTGTCTCCGATCTGAGCTAGCAGATATTTACGGATATAGCTTATCTACTGAGGTAGTTTTTCCACTGTTCTTGTAATTATGCATTCGCTTCTTCGTTCTCTTTAATCCCAAAGAGTTGATATGTTAGTCAAGGTCTAAGACTTAAGATTTGCCCCTCTCATGGTGTCAAGTTCGAAACTGCTCAAGAGCTATCAATTCTCAAGAGGTTAGATCATATGGAACTTTCGTTCGGCTTCAAGTGCGCCTCCAATTAGCAGTATCGGCTCCGATATTTGAGTTGCCTAAGTCCGACCTCAAGTTCGATTTTCTTAAAAAAAAAAAAAAAAACTTTTGCCATGGTGGGGGGTTGCCCTATTTTTTTGTTGGACTTCTAATTCCCCGCCAACCCCCCCGGGCCCGATTTTATGTTTTCCCATGGTGGCGTTGTCCAAACCCTAGGTTTTATTAATAAAAAAAAAAAGAGGGTGAATCTAAAAAGAGAAGTGCAAAAATATACTCCAATTTACTTTAAGAATGAGCATGCAACTCAAATTGTCAAGAAATATCATAACCTTATCAAACAACTCATCAGAACTGTAGGAGAAGTGTATATTTTCTTCCATTTGGAAACAAGACCTCTTATTAGAATTGGCTTAAGGAAAATGTGAAACTTTCAAGATAAATAATAAAACTCACACTCCCTATTTTAGTGGACGTATTTTTTTTTTTCTTTTCTTACCGGCATCGCGAGTGATGAAAGTAGAAGAAAATGCTACTATTATTCCGATGGAAATAGTTTGTGCTTACAGAGGATTGTAGAAAGCCTGCACAACTTAATTCATATAAGGAATGTGATCATTTCCCGTCCTTAATATAAACTGGACGCGACAGTCAAAATCTAAACCATCTATTGAGCAATTAACGGTTCAGATTTTGCTTAGGTAAGAGTTTAGGAACAGATTTGAACCATCGATTATACCAATGCATGGTCCATATTTGAACTGTCCCGTCCAATAAAAAACTTGGAGCAGAGAGGATCCGAACCTTTCATACAACATGTACTATAAAGCTTGCGCTCCTATAGAAATATATATACATACACACACACACACAACTTTTTATAAGAGCGCCCTTATCGTATTAAAGTGAGGACGCCCCTTTCCCAACTAATTTGCAATGATCTGAGCCGCTCAATGTGTTTAGAACGTGATTTTAAAGGTATTCGCGAGAAACCAAGAAAAAAAAAAAAAGCCCATTGGTGTGATCATAAGAAATTGCTAACATATGGGACCACAACATAAAATAGTAGGGGATGTTGCTGATTCCTTTGTGTGATTCCATTGGAAGAAAAACAAAACCCATATGATCAGGTGGGTATAAAATCTCTCCCAGAACCCACCTCATCCCAAACCCACAAACAAGTGGAAATCCCACAATGGAATCAAATTGAACCTTCTTGACCCTTTTTTCACCTACCTGCCGTCATCCCATCTTCTGACTAATACCTCTAAACATACAGGGAAATGGGTCCACAAAACTAATTAAACAAATGCTGGAGTATAATTAACAATCATTAAAATGTTGTTAGGATTGAATCTTGACCCTTACTATATATGTATGTGTTGGAAAATAGTTTCTGCGATCCAATTTTTTCTTAAATAATCTAAGACAAAAAGATTATTTGCCTTTGGTAGTGAATTTCACACCTTCTTTTTTGCCACATGCACTCCATTTTTTGTTATTTTGTGAAAATTTTATGTGTACTATTTTTTTCAATAAAAGATAAGTAGAGTGTATTTATCAAAAAAGAAAGTGTAAAAATCATTTCACTTTGTCTTGTAGTATCAAAAATACACATAACATGAACATTCACGGAAAAGTATTGAAATGATAACATTAAAAAGTGGAGTGCCAAAATCAAGTCCCTTAGGATGTCCGAGGGTTTTTGAATATGGTCTTTTTAGTTGTTTTCTCTTAATTTTTACAAGATTTGGATCAAATTTTCTATTTTTCTTTTGGACAAGAGATTTGAAAAGTATTTAAAAGAAATTAGACCAAAGTTAAAAAACAATTATGTAAGAGTAAGGGTAATTTTGTCTTTTGGAATGTAAAATGAGAATCCAAAAAACTTTTCTCTGGTTAATTTGATTTTTCGATTGTTGCTCTATTACTTTGAGTTTTGAAAATTTTAATTGTGATAAAATGCAATTTCAGTGTGGTCGCCAAACACTTATAAGCTGAGAAGACAAAATTCATAATGCAAAAATCAAACTCTGAAAGACCCCTTCATTCACACCAGCCTTCTTCTCCTTTTTTCACTCGATAAATGTCTAGCCTACTTCTAAATGGATGAGAAAGGAGAGTATTGCAGAGTGGCATACGGATGATGTAAATTCAAATGTCTAGCCTACTTCTAAAGGGATGAGAAAGGGGTATCGCAAAATGGCATACGGGTGGGGCAAATCCAAAGGGCATCTACCACTACACCAAACACTTACGCTCTTAACAAGAACCGAACCCTCACCTTCACACTTGCCTCTCTTCTTTTTTTTTTTTTTTTTGTCACACTGTAGGATGTTAATTAGCATGTGAAGAATTAGATTACTTTTTTTTGAAAGGCCAAAAAATTCATAAATCTTGAAGATGTTGCAAGACTAATAGGACAAAGAAATAACATCTGTATTCAAAAGAATACTTATGCCCAATCCGAGATCCAAAACTTTAGATTGACAAGAAATAAATCAAAGAACACCCATATGAAACATAGCCCATCTAAATAGGCCGAAGCCCAACCCCCAATGTGAGTCTAAAATATTCAGATCATTACAGATACATCGCATAAAAGACATGGGTCAAAGCCCAAAAGCACGGGCCAAGCCCAAACCCCCGAACCAAACCCAAACCCCCTATATTCTACCACCAACGGAGGCGGAACAGCTAGAAGCCCGTCGGCGGCCCTCGCCACCGCAAAACACAGCTGGATCTCTCAGAAGACCACCGCGAACTCGCCGATTCGGATGCCAAAAACGATCAATGGAAGCCCGCAGCAGAGAAACGCCGCTGAGAACCGCCGTGGGCCATGCAACAGAACCAAAGCAAACACCTTTGAGTAAGATGAAGCTAGCAATCCACCTGCAGAGCCTTCAGCGTCCACATGCATCAGCATACTCAAAAAGTCTTCATCCCACCTGAGAGAGCTGACAAATTCTGCGGTGGATTAGATTACTACCTTTGAGAATAATTAGATTACTACGAGACCAACTTCGCTCGCTACTGCCTTCTTGACTCATACGATAAGTGTACAATTATAGCACTAAGTTTCACTTCTGACATGTTACATAAAGTTTTTGAAAGATCAATAATTGAAGGTAAAGTTGTAGCAATTTTAAGCTAAAAAACGGTATAAGAAACCAGTCAAAATACTGTTTGTTTATTCTCAGCAAATTACCGTCATTCTAGTGCAGTAAATTGACTAAAAACTTCTCTGATACCATGTGAAGAAATGAGAAAAGATGTTGTGGTGGCCTCGGTTACCGTCTCGGCTATTGGGAATTCGATCGTGAAAACCCACAATCAAAACACACACAATCGAAGAACAAACCAACGAAGAGAAAACAATCACAAACAGAGAGAAGAGAGACACAGAGATTTTACGTGGTTCCAACTTGGGCGATGAACTCAATCGTACGTCCACAGGATGCTGGGGTGTTTCACTATGATGTAAAATATGTCAGAGTTACAAAAGGAGGCAGCCCTAGTTTTGCTTTTATATCATAAGCATACAAAAGACTGAAACCCTAAAAAGGCTGGCCCACGCACATCTCAGTTTGTGCTCAGCTTAAATAGATTTCATCCTAATAATTCTCCGACTTGAAAACTGTTTACAGCGGCACCCCCAAACATCAACTGTTATCTTCAGACATCACCAATCATAAACACCACCAGCACCCAATCTCCCACTCAAGCTTGGAGACCCACAGAAGCTGAACAAGTCTTCAGCTTCCCCACAGTAACCACCTTCGTGAACATGTCTGCCGGATTTTCACTTGTGTGAATTTTCTCCAAAGTGAACTGTCCTTCCTCCAACAGAGAGCGAATAAAGTGATACTTTATGTCGATATGTTTGGTCCTCGAATGAAAGGCTGCATTCTTTGCCAGATGTATAGCACTCTGACTGTCACTAAACAATCTGTATTTGTCTTGCTCTTTACCCAACTCTTTCATGAAGCTCCTCAACCATACCATCTCTTTGCACGCCTTCGTGGCTGCAACATACTCTGCCTCTGTAGTGGAAATAGTCACTATTCTCTGTAGCCGTGAGACCCGACTGACTGCTGCAGTCCCCAAAGTAAACACATACCCAGTAGTGCTCTTCCTGCTGTCAATGTCCCTTGCTAAATCTGAATCCACAAAACCTTGCAGACAAATATCAGAACCCCCATAACACAAAGCCAAATCTGTAGTACCTTTCAGATAACGCAGAATCCACTTGACTGCTTCCCAATGCTCATTATTCGGATTTGCCATGAACCTGCTGACAACTCCCACTGCATGAGCAATGTCTGGCCTTGTATTAACCATGGCATACATCAAACTGCCTACTGCCGAGGCATATGGAACACTTGCCATGTAGTTCTGTTCTTCATCAGTTAATGCATTCTTTTCACTTGAAAGCTTGAAGGGACTTGCCAAAGGTGTGCTAACTGGCTTAGCATTCTCCATGTTAAAACGTTTCAGCACCTTTTTAACATACTCTTCCTGTGACAACTTCAACTTTCCCCTTGCTCTGTCCCTACTAATTCGCATCCTAAGGATTTTCTTCGCAAAACCCAAACCCTTCATTGCAAATTCTTTGGACAGTTGTGCCTTGAGATTCACAATTTCATCCATGCTTGAACCTGCAACAAGCATATCATCTACATACAACAAAAGTATGAGATACGACGTACCAAGCTTTTTAAAGTAACAACAATGATCCCCATGACATCTACTAAAACCCGTATTAGTCATAAAAGTATCAAACTTTTTATACCACTGTTTGGGAGCTTGTTTCAAGCCATACAAGCTCTTCTTAAGCTTGCATACTTGATTCTCTTTTCCTTCCACAACATAACCTTCTGGCTGATACATATAGATGTCCTCCTCCAAGTCCCCATGAAGGAAAGCAGTTTTGACATCTAACTGCTCTAAGTGCAAGTTCTCAACAGCCACAATATTAAGAACACATTTGATAGTACAAATCTTCACAACAGGTGAAAAAATTTCAGTGAAGTCGATACCTGGTTTCTGTTCAAAACCCTTCACTACCAACCTTGCCTTGAACCGTTTGCTACCATCAGATTCTTCCTTAATCCTGTAAACCCATTTGTTGTGCAAAACTCTCTTCCCCTTGGGCAACTGAACCAATTCCCAAGTTCGGTTTGATGAGAGAGAATCCATCTCATCATCCATAGCGTGCTCCCACTCCTCCCTGGTCTCAACCTGCAATGCTTCTTTAAAACATTCTGGTTCACCACTATCTGTTAGCAACAAATAATATAAAGATGGAGAATAACATATTGGAGGTTTAACAACACGTGTAGACCTCCTAGGAGGGGAGTCTGTGGATTTTCTTGTGGAATGGATTCGGTATTAATATTCTGAGGCTGCAGGACTTTGCTGTCTGGGATCCCTTCAAACTCTACCAAGTCTGAATTTTCCTCAGCCTCCTCGGGTTGACTGTTCCTGTTTCTATACAGAGCAGATTCATTAAATACCACATTCACACTCCTGCGTGTTTTCTGATTTTCAAAATCATACAGCCTATAACCATAGCTATCAGTACCATAGCCTACGAACACGACTTACGAGACTTAGTATCAAGTTTACCCTTTTTTGTTAGTTCTATATGCATATAAGCAATGCAACCAAAAACTCGTAAATGGAATAAATTTACCTCTTTACCTGTCCAAGCCTCTTTTGGTAATCCACAATTCAAAGGAACTGAAGGTCCCCTGTTGATCAAGTACACGGCCGTATCTACTGCATGAGCCCAGAACTGTTTAGGCAACCCAACATGTAACCTCATGCTCTTCGCACGCTCTAGGATCGTCCTATTCATGCGTTTAGCAACTCCGTTCTGCCCTGGCTTTGTTGGGACTGTTTTTATCCTACGAATCACTTTCGCAGCGCAATGAGCCTCAAACTCATCACTACAATACTCGCCACCGTTATTTGATTTCAGGCACTTCAATTTCTTTCCTGTTTCATTCTCAACTAGTGCTCTCCAATTCTTAAAGACACTAAACACATCAAACTTATGTTTAAGAAAATAAACCCACAATTTTCTAGTAGCGTCATCAATGAAAGTAACAAAATAATTAGCACCACCACGAGAGGTTACCTTAGAAGGACCCCACACATCAGTGTGCACAAGCTCCAGCTTCTCTGTTTTTAGGGTCTTAGCCACCTTCGTAAAGCTAACTTTCCTCTGTTTCCCAAGAACACAGTCCTCACAGAACTCCAAGTCCAGCGACTTACAACTCGGCAATTTCCCCTTTGACAACATTACTTTCATCCCCTTTTCGCTCATGTGACCCAGCCTACGATGCCACGTAGTGCAATCAATCCCTTTTGCTGCCACCGTGATGCTACTATATGTACCTGTAGATACATAAAGGGTTCCATCTTTCTTACCACGAGCAATAGTCAAGGCCCCCTTGCTCATCTTCCATGTGTCTGAAGAGAATGATATAACAACTCCACCCTCTGACAACTGACCCACTGAAATAAGATTCCGTGTTAGACTAGGCACATGTCTAACATTCTTCAATTTTAGAATTGTCCCGTCTATCTGAGTAATCTGTACATCTCCTTTCCCAACTATGCAGCAAGCTTCATCATCGCCCAAATACACTTTGCCGAAATTTTCTTGCACATAATTTTGTAACACATCCATGCGTGGAGTAGCATGGAATGAGGCTCCAGAGTCTACAATCCAAGACTCACTGCGAGAATCTAGTGAACAAATCAAGCAATCATTATCAGACTCATCGGATACATAGGCAGTGTTCTTACTCCCTTGATTTTTCCCGTTCTGCTGCTTTACCGGTGCCTTACAATCTCGCCTCCAGTGCCCTTTTGACCACAGTTGAAGCACTCCTCAGTCTTCGTATCTCCTCCTCGAGATTTATTACGGCCCTTGTTCTTTGAAGCTGTTCTGCCCTTGTTTTTGTTCTTATTGTTTCCCCTATTCGCAGACCTGCCCCTATCCTCTGTACTCAATGCTGAACCCGAAGCAGTATCCTCACCCGATACCCTCCTCCGAGCCTCTTCGCCTAATATCAAACCAACAACATCCTCCTGTTTTATCTTTTCAAACCCGGAAGAATTACTTATTGCCACGACAAGTCCATTCCAACTTTCTGGCAAACTTGATAGTAAAACAAGAGCTCTAATTTCGTCATCGAAATTAATACCCACGGATTCTAGCTGATTCGTGACCGTATTAAATTCATTGAGATGTTCAGCACATTAGAATTTTCAGGCATCTTTAGGTTAAACAACTTTTTCATAAGATATACCTTATTCACCGCTGAAGGCTTTTCGTACATCTTTTCTAGGGCTTTGAACAAATTTGCTGCAGTCTTTTCTTTGGCAATATTTGACGCAACCGACGGCGCGAGGGTTAATCGCACAGTCCCCAAAGCTTTGCGATCCAAAATATCCCAATCTGCTTGTTTTATGCTTTCTGGCTTAACGCCGTTGACCGGATGATATAGATCCTTCTGATACAGAATATCCTCCATCTGCATCTTCCAGAAAGCATAGTTCGTACCATTGAACTTCTCGATCTTGACTTTGTCTTCTGCCATTGCGTGAAATCCTAGATCTCCTAACCTGGAGCTCTGATACCAGTTGTTGGGAATTCGATCGTGAAAACCCACAATCAACACACACACAATCGAAGAACAAACCAACGAAGAGAAAACAATCACAAATAGAGAGAAGAGAGACACAGAGATTTTACGTGGTTCCGACTTGAGCGATGAACTCAATCGTACGTCCACGGGATGCTGGGGTGTTTCACTATGATGTAAAATATGTCAGAGTTACAAAAGGAGGCAGCCCTAGTTTTGCTTTTATATCATAAGCATACAAAAGACTGAAACCCTAAAAAGGCTGGCCCACGCGCATCTCGGTTTGCGCTCAGCTTAAATAGATTTCATCCTAAAAGCTAGTGGTTTCAATGTAAAACCTGGCCAAGTGGTTCGAACCGATGCTCCATGAGGGTCTTCCTCGGCAACTTGGTAAAAGCTAGTGGTTTCAACGTACTGTTTGGTTTAGAGATCGGTGAAAAGACTTCTGTGACCATTTCGGTAGTTATCTGCAGCGCGGGATGTTTATGCTCCAATGCCACGGAAGCTGTCTAAGAGAAGTAGTTACGCCAGATGGGGCCCATGAGGGTTGTGCGACAAGCGTAAACATTAGGATCAGACCTGACCATGTGCTCCATAACCATTTTGCCCCACTTGTTATATATGACGTCACCCGAGGCGGTTATCCGAGCGTACCCTCCAAGCGCTGGCTTGGAGGCCAAGTATACATAGGTCTATAAATACAAAGGGATACTCACCTGGAAGATGTATGCCATTCAACCCCAACCCAGACCTACATCCTTCTCCTGTGATCTAACTTGATCGTTGGAGGGTCATTAGGCTATTCAAGCCTTAGTGACTTGTTGCAGGTCCAGCAGAAGGAAGGCGGAGTCACGGAGGAAGAAACCTAACCAGAATCACGGTTAAGATCCTTATAAATCTAACCCTTACAGATGTATTATTAACTGTGTCAAGCCATAATTTTAACTTGTCTTTATATATGCTACAATGTTCTTAGTCACTAAGAAATTTAAACCAAATAGGAAACATACATTATAAAAAAATCAATCCAACTAGGAAACATGAATAATAGACCCTACAAAATATGGTAACATAATATTGAAAAATATTATGTTAACATCTCCCTCAAGCTCAAGTAGATTTACCAACATGAGTTTGAAAAAACTCAATAGAAACCAGGAACATCCAAGCAAAAAGAAACTAGGAGCAGCCACGCCAAGTTAAGCTAAGAGAAATCAGGAGAAGCCAAGAGAGCCAAAAACAACCATAAGTGACAGAAACCATGACAGTAGAGATTTGAGGTGAAATCCGAGTGCACGAGCCAATTACATATTACTACGAGTGTTCGGTGGATGGCGAAAAAATTTATGCCGCTCGCCAAGAGCGAAAATTCCACAGGACCTAGACTTTATAGCTCTGATACCATGTTAAATTTCTTAGAGGGTTTCAACCTATAACCAATTGACTATAGGTGGAGTAACTTCTAGATTATATTAACTAAGCTTTGGTGGCTTACATGAGCGATGTGGGACATAGTCTAACATGGAAAAACCAGATTAGTATAGACACCGGACAGGAAAAACCCGCCGGGATGAAAAACCAAAAAAAATACTCCCTCCGTCTCTTTTTAAGTGTTCTGCTTCGTAATTCCAACTTATTAAAAAGACATCATCATTATATCTTTCACATCAACTTTTTTCTCCACTTTCCCTACATACCCATGATCATTACACTTTTACTCACTAACTTTTCAAAATGGAATATACTTTTAGGGACAAAATAGACAATACACCAACTTTTACCCGCTAACTTTATAAAATGGACACTTATTAAGGAACAGCCCAAAATGGAATATCAGACTATAAAAAAGGGACGAAGGGAGTAGTAAAAACTCACTTCCCGATCTACCTCTCCCTTTATTAGCAGCACCAACGTCCACTGCTAGGCTGACCACCACACACCGGCTACCTTGCTATGATCTGCACTAGAAGAATGCCGGACAAAACGGACGATTCCGTCGCGGAAGGCCGGATCACTAGGTCAACATAACTGAAATAAACAAGCTACACTGGAGGGAGGGGAAAAACGGTGAGGAAACGATGGTGGAAGGTCAGAATTTCGGAGATGAGGAGGGGAGGAGGAGGAGGGACCAGCCCCCACCCCCAAGGTGAGCAAAAGTTAGCCTGATACTAAAAGGTTGGAATATCACCGAAGTTGAAGAAAGCAAAATCGACACAGATGAACTTATTTTTTATTTTATTTTATTTTAACTGGAGGTCATTTTATAATGATCAAGAGATGTCATTACAAAGGAAGATGCAATCCGATGCAATCCGAAAGAGTAGCTGAAAAAATAAAAAACGGAAAGACCATGCGGGGGAAACATAGCGCAATCCACATCTAAACTAGGATCAAAGAAGAAACCAATAGAGAATAGAGATGCGCAAACAAAGTCTTCGCCGCACATAAACTGTTGGGAAAAACTATTCGAAATACTATGAATATGTTTTCCCCCATGCAAATAGAGAATAGGCTAAATTATCGCAGCCACTATAATCAACAACAAACAATCTAGGAGCCAAAAAGTAAATAACAAGAAGTAAGCAAACCATGAGACACCAAAATTTTTTACGTGGTTCTCCCTAAATTAGAGGTACGTCAACGGGAGAGTAATCGCTACCAAATCTTCTACTATAATGATAATGGGGTTACAAGATTTCTTCCCTAGCAAGCAACAAGAGACATACAAACATTACCCAAAGGTAGATTTCAACAAAATCAATAAAGAGTATAAGTTTAAATCTCACCAAGTGGATTTTCCAAACTCTTAGAACCCGAGAGAACCTTGCAGATCCGCTCCGATAATCACGTAGAGCTCATCGAACTATGGAACATGGTGAACCATCAAAATCAAAGTAGCAACAGTGGTCCGATCTTGGCTTAAACTAAGGAGCAAAACCCTCTCTTCTGTTCGTGGTTTCTAAAAGCTCTATGTATCTCTCGGAAAAGTGACATAGCAATAGCCACTTCAGCGACTAAAAAGTCTCCCTTGATTTCATTTGTAATTTGAGAAATTACAAGATTCCCCTTTGCAATTCCAAGAATAGCAAGATTACCCCATAACATTTTGGACGCCATTAAATGAGCCCCTTGTGGAACCCACCAACAAGGAGGGACCCACCCAACATAAACTATCCAAAAAGTGTACCCACAAAATAATTGTGCACAGATCATGGTGTGGAGTCCAGTATGAGTCTTGCATGTTGTTTTATTTTGTTTTAGGCAGGCCCAATGAGAGGGGGAGGGGGTGGGGTGGGGTGGGGATAATTCTTCTTTTCTTGAGAGTTTAAGGGAGACTCCCAGTAAACTACCGCCGCCGACTCTTGCCAATTACACAATTTTTTTTTACGAGGATCAGTTTCCAACCCTCTTTTCGTCAACTGAGGATTTTTCTTTTGAAAGCCCCAGCCGCGTTTACGCCCTTACTTCTTTCTTGCTTTCATGGCTTGCTTGAGACCGGCTTTCTAGATGATGCTACCTAGCTCTCCAGGTCCCCTTTTTTAGCATAAGCAAACAGCTGCTCGTCCAAATGCTTCCTATGGTTGCGTGAAATCGGGCCTTTCTCTTGATTTCCGTAGTAGTTCTTTGCTTTTAGTCTTTCTTAAGGAGTGTCTGCTTGCCGGAATTTCACTCTTCAAGTAGTTGTCTTTCCGGTACCTCACTCGTACGGTCCGATCCGTTCATTAAATATAAATCACTTTTTTTAGGGTCCTTAGGAAAAACCAATTCAATTTGATAGCTATAAATTCTTGACTCAAACATCTAATTTTTATTATCCTGAAATCTGAATAAAAAGTTAGATGATTAGATTGAGTACCTATAGGTATCGGATTAAACTGATTTCCACGCTTGAACTCTCAAAAAAATATTTTACACTTAATGAATAGTTCGGATCGTTTGTGGGAGACTTGTAGTGGACTCCACACCGTTATCTATGCAAAGAATCTGTGCAACAAATCTATCTAGGTAGCACCGTTCTAAACTGTCTTTGTCAGGCAACTTTGTTTGTTAGCCATTTAAGGGACCTGCGCAGGGCAAGAAAAAAGGTTAGCCAAATCAGAAGATGCAGTAGAATTTCCTATGAGAACTTTTCCACCATCCAAACTCTTAAAAAGGAGGCACAAACAACTCCATTTCAGTTATGTTTTCTTCACTTCCCTCTCATTCCCATCCATCTTTCTTCATAGAGACTGAACAACTTTCTAATAATGTTCAGACCAAGCACAAGTAGGACATTCAATGGAAGGATCAATGTGGCATTCGTAAACATAAGATCATACAATTACGTCTTGCAACAAAATTCCGCGCCCACTCCCGGCCGGCACACCATTTTCGCCTTCCTGATTACGGCCCTCTTTAACTTCCTTCAACTGCAGTATCAGAGCGCCGGTACTGTTTCTCCATTCCAAGCACACCCAAAACGATGTGGGCTGCACTTTTCAGTTTGCTCTTGTATTGCATTGCATACGAGGTTGAACCAAGGTTTGTAAAAGTGGGTCAAGGTGGAATGGGGTTGTTTGGCTCAATTCTCTCTGTATCACTGGCCTCTGTTCTTTTCCATAACTCTGTTTCTCTTGCTCTTTATTTTCTCTACATCCTGTTTTCGAACAGGGAGATGTTGTGCTCCGCAATTTACGTGTTTTGGAGCTGGATCCATCAGAGAATGGTTGCTGATCTTTTTCGAGTAATACATTCCATAAACTGGTGGTGGTTTTTAGCTCCTGCCTCTTCCAACAGGGGAGCCCTTCTCCCACTGTAAAGAAGTGCGGGTGCTCACAAAGTGAAAATATGGGGGAATTTTAAGAGTTGAAGGAGAAGAGTTGAACCCAATAAATTAGTCTGCTGTTCATTTTCTCCCCTGTTTTATCCACTCTATGTTGTGTTTTGTTGGCGGCGGTGGCGGCTTTGTTGTGTGTATGAGATCTGATCTCAGCTAATACTGTTGAAAATCCTTTATGAGTATTTGTGTGCATCAGGGAAGGTGATGTATTCCCTTATATTTATGGCATTTATATAAGATTACGCTTTATTTATGGGTAGTAATTTTCACCCTTATTCCATTAGCTTCCATTTTTAATTTTCTCTGTACTTTTGGTAACTCACAACATTCTTCTTTCAGTTATTCATCCGAGGATCCTGCAAGGCACTCCCATTAGTGCATCATGCAGGACAGATTTGGACCGTCCATCTTGGCAATCAATGGTTCAGATTTGTTTTTTACTGCCTATGTCGCATAATGTTGGTCCAATCTACAAAACAGAGACATAAAAATACTACAATTTTTGTAAGAAAAATTCAATTTTTTTTCAACAATTCGATAGATTTCGATGACTTCTTTTAATTTATGAAAAAGTTTGAATTTTTTTTGAAAGAAGTGCATTATTTTTGAGTTTTTGTTTTGCGGATCAGACAAATATTTTGGGACAAAGGTAGTATTTTTTACTGGTAATAGGAGTTATTAACTTTGATTGGTGAAAAATGACAAATATATCTGAACCATTGATTGTCGAAATGGATGGTCTGGATCTGTCCTGCAAGGTGCACTACGGGGGAGTGCTCCGCAAGATTTCCAATTTTGCCACATGAAGGGGTAATATGACATAGGATTAGTAAAAAAAAAAGAGACTCCGAATGTACGTAGTAATAAGCATGCATGCACTTAATATATATTGCAAAGCAATTCATAAGCAGCGAAAGTCCTAATATACAACTTCTCAAAACTTTGTCTATTTGCGAGGAAAAGAAAGTATATCAAGTAAAAACTTATTGAAGCAAAGCCTTTTAATTAGTAGAAATCGGTTGATAAACTTCCTTCGAATCCAATAGAAATATATCTGCTTAGAGTAGATTATAGAAGATATATTAATAATCTTGCATCCTTACTTAGGATGGATGGTTCGATCACCTAGTCCTTTGCACCTGCACAAGAAGGAACGATTAAAAGACCACATCGAAGGAGCTCCAGAATGGCCCTCTGGCGTGAGGGTGAACGCCCCTCCCTCTCTGACACTCCGGCGGCCCATAAAAGGTCTACGTACCCACCGCCCCCTCCCTTTCTTGATCACCAATCTAAACCCCTTGATAAACCCACGCCATGGAGACAGCGATGAGAGAGAAGAAATCGTAGATTGAATTGGTCCAGCGGTTGCTACAGTAGCTCGCTTGACGGGGAGAGTTACTGTATGTAGCCACCCCTCAGAGTAGTGAGCCTTAGGCAAGGCTGATGGTTCTGCGATTTGAGGGTTTTGGTGAGGTATCTGAGCGAGAATATAGGTTAGACGAGGTTGCTGGAGATGCTCTTAGGTGGAGTTTTCAATAAGTTTTTTTTTTTTTTTTCATTTTATCATCTCATTGACATTAATCAACAAATTTTGACATTTTAACTTTTTGTTCATATTAACTAACTCCTTATCTGCATTAACTTCTTTGGGGGTGTTTCCACAAACAAAAAAACATTAAAAACTTAAAGCAAGCGGAAAATATTTTCACCCATTTGAAGTAAAATGTTTTACATCGTAAAATATTTTCCTGTTTTTTTTTTTGCACAACCAAATACTAAAAATAAGTAAAACATTTTTGAAGAAAATATTTTACGCCCAAACAAATGGAGCCTTAACTGCTTTTTGTGGGTAATTTTAAATACCAAAGGACAAACTTTGAAATGCAATCATAAGAAAGTGGAGTGCAAAATTATTACCTTAATACACACACATCAAGATATCAAATTAGGCCCGTCAATGGACCGGATCGGGATCGGATCTGATTTGGGTCTTATCGGATCCGGATCGAATTCGGATCTGGCCCATTGACAGACCTAATATCAAATAGTCTAGGAACACAATTCTGTGTTGGGATTCCACTCAAGTGGGGTGGCGTGCGCGAAGCACAGGATCACTCTCTACCTTATTTTCCTACGCGTATTAGGATTATCTTCTTGCCTATATATAGTGATGTTTATGAAAGCAGAAAGGAGTGACTGAAACAATGTGAGAGAGGGTGTGAGGTTGAGTGAGTGAGCCGGTGTGGCACTGGAGCGGTTGAGAGCCGGTTGTGACTCTCCCGAAGAGGTTTTTTCATCTTGTATTATTGTGTAAATAATATTAAGAAAGTTTTTCCTTATATCGTTGTGTTGTTGAGTGATCTCGAATCCTAACATTCCGGACCCAACTGTTCTAACCTAACATTCCGGACCCAACTGTTCTATATAGGTGAGCATATGTTCATGCTCCAAACACAATTGTGTTTGGTGTTGTGCGTTAAAATCATATTCATAGCATTGCTAGTTCTACATAGGCTTGATTTGAGAACCCCTTATTTAGGAGTAAATTCTACTTTCAAATTTAGGGGTAAATATTAGCACTAACTTTTGTGTACTTACAAATGAGGACATCTTAAAATGCGGACTTCCATTTTCCGATCGAATTTTAATAATCCAAGTCGTTCAATGTGTTCAAAACGTGATTTTAAGAGTACTCGTGAGAAATCGCCAAAAAAATGACGGGAAAGGGCTTGATTTGAGCAGTTTTTTATTGAATCGTTCAATAAAAAACTATTCGGATCAAGCCATTCCCGGACTTTTATTTTACTGATTTCATAAGGTACTCTTGAAATTACATTCTGTCACATTAAGTGACTCGGATCATCAAATGTGATCAAGGAATTGGAGAAATAGGAAGGTCCACATTTTAACTAAAATGAGGACCACCTTATATAAAACGGACTATACGAATGAGTACCATAGGAAAAATCATAATTATGAGGGTTGTTGGTAATAATGATATTTGTGTTTTTTTTTGTTACGAGATTTTGTTAAGAGCAAAGTTGAAAGATTTTTTTAGCAACTCTCTTATGATCTTGTGTGGTACTGTTGATTGCGAGTACATATGTGGGATTTGGAATACTTAAGAGCTAGCTGTAGGAGGGTTTTTCAGTCGTTAATTTTCAACGTCTTAGAATTAGTCGAGATATGCGCATGCTGGTCTAGATACCCGATTATCGAAAACATTTTAGGATGTTAATTGTGAACTTGTTGCACATGGCTCCCCCCCTTTTCGATGGATTCCCACAGAAATCCCCTCCTTTGTTTGCTATCCCCTTGTCTACGTGATTCCACACAAGTTGTAAACAACCACAAACCAATGCTAATCCCTATTTCAAAATCAAATGATTAGCCAAAACCCTCCTGGCCCTCAAACCCGCCAAAGTTAATGACCTCTCTTGGACCCTTTAAGAGCATCCACACCAGCCTCTCTAAATTTTGGACCAATTTACACCTTAAAATGTCACTTTAGTACTTTAGCTATTCACTTTTAAAATTTCTACTGCATCAGACTCTCTATATTAACACTATCCTATTAAAAATATTATTTCTTTATTCCAAAAAAAAATATCAAATTATCCCATTCCAAGCAAATGTTGACTTGTTATTTAGTATTTTTTATTATATAAACGGTTTAAAAAAATTAAGTGCTCCAATTTTCAATCTGTTTGAATTGGTGCAAAGATTTTATTTTTCTGATCATTTTATCTTAAGGGGTCATAATTAATATTTGTTTGTAAGACTTTCATATGAGATCTCTAAGAGAGTCGTAGAATCAAGTAAAATATAAAAAAAATGTCATGAAGAGCCACTGTTGTAGCCTTGTAGCCATGAACAGTGG
Organism: Rhododendron mucronatum var. ripense; assembly: GCA_019656295.1. Lineage (NCBI taxonomy): Eukaryota > Viridiplantae > Streptophyta > Magnoliopsida > Ericales > Ericaceae > Rhododendron > Rhododendron mucronatum. The sequence goes on from BPLT01000206.1 coordinate 768,455, forward strand.
AATGAAAAGTAAACAGTTGCTCGGAAAATTGGACGAGGAACTGTAGCAAAACCAAATTTTTGGCAAGTGGTCCCTACCACTAAAGAAATTTTTGGCAAGTGGTCCCTACCACTAAAGAGGCTGATGCGAGGTCTTTTTTTATCTTTGGCTCGGTACTTTAGTTTCAAGTGGGAAGAAGCGAGACACATGCAAATGCCCTAAAACCCTTCTGAAGAAGCGAGGGGAATTTCCCAAGTAATTTGATTACTTTCAAACCATTCAACTCCATAACAGGAGAACATGTCAATTGATCATACATTTACGTACCTATCCGAGATTAATCCCTTTTGAGGAACAAAGATGGCGACGAGCCACGGGACACCAAGCTTCATTCTTCTGAGTGTTTTGGTTTCTTCAAAATCTAAATTTTACTTTAGCTTATTCAAATTGATTTTTCCTTCCCTTCGGGACACGATCCTTTATTAAGGACCAAGCCCAAAAGAAAACAAAGGGATTAACCTTGAATTCCAAACCTAAACATACAAAACAACACAACCGGCCGGTCAACACCCAACAGCTAGCACTCTCTCAGTTACACATGACAAACAAAGAAAAGCCTCATACGAGGAATCCCCCACTCAGGCCCCACCTGTTGATAATCTACAGTTGAGAGGGAAATTTCTCCAGTTGCTAGCATGCATAGGCCACCACTTCATCAACAATACCCTTTCCAACAATAGCAAAGTCATGACCAGATTGTCGAAACATGCGCCCATGCCTTTCTCTCCCTATGTGGTATACCGAAGCATAATGGCCCTCAAAGAATAAACTAGTACTAGGCAATGGCGAATACCCCAGCAAATCTCACCCAGGTCCTTTTTTTTTTTAATTTTTTTGATCCGCTATCACCCAGGTTCCAAAACCATATTTCTGACAAAAAGTCATTGCCCGAACCCCACTAGTTTCTAAAGTGCAGTGAGGGTGGTAATTGATTTTGTCATTCCACTTTTTAATAACAACACTTTAATATTTGTCTTTGGGTAATGATCTCGACACATTTTTTTGCTTAATGCTCTCCAATTTTTTGTCATTTTGTGAAAATTTTATGTGTAATATTTTTTCACCGAAAGATAAGAAGTGTCATTTTGTGAAAATTTTATGTGTAATATTTTTTCACCGAAAGATAAGAAGTGTAGTGCATTAAGGGAGTGTAAAAATCATTTCTCGTTGTCTTTTAGTATAAAAAAATACACATAACTTGAACATTGGTGGACAAGTATTTGAGTGATAACATCAAAAAGTGAAAGTGTGAAAATCATTTAATTTCCCAAAGGATGATGAGTTTGACCTAATTTTTCAAGGGTTTTGAGTACGGTCTTTTCAGTTTTTTTTTTTTTTTCCTAACAAGATTTGGATCAAAGTTTTACATCATATTTTTCTTCTGGATGAGAGATTTGGAAATGTATAAAAAAAAATTCGACCAAAGTTAAAAAAAATTTATGTAAGACAACGAAAAAGTCAAAATTTTAAAAAAAAAAACGTTTGTGGATTAACGGTAGGATGAAATGTAAGGGTACTTTTGTCTTTTGAAATGTAAAATGAGAATCCAAAAAACTCTTCTCTGGTTTGATTTTTGGATTGTTGCTCTATTACTTTTTTAGTTTTGAAAATTTTAATTCTGATACAATGCAATTTCAGTGTGGTTGCCAAACAGTTATAAGCTGAAAAGACAAAATTCATAATGCAAAATGAGACTCTGAAAGACCCCTTCATTCACACGTGCCTTCTCTTCTTTTTTCCACTCAATAGATGTCTAGCCTACTTCTAAAGAGATGGGAAAGGGGTACTACAAACTGACATACGGGTGGGGCAAGTCCAAAAGACATGTACCATCACACCAAGTACTCGTGCTTCTAACAAGAATTGAACCCTCACCTTCCATGTGGAAGAGGTGAGGAAGTGCCATTTCGTTGGCACCCACACCTTCCTTCTTCTTCTTTTTTGTCACACTGTAGGATAGAGTATATGTTGGTAGTATGTTAGCAGAGATAGATTACTATGCAGGCCAACTTCGCTCCTGGCTTCTTGACACATAAGATAAGTGTACAATTAGCACTAAGTTTCACTTCTGACTTGTTACATAAAGTTTTTGAAAGATCAATAATTGAAGGTAAAGTTGTAGCAATTTTTAAGCTAAAAAGGGTAAAAGAAACCAGTCAAAATACTATTTGTTTGCTCTCAGCAAATTACCGTCATTCTAGTGCAGTAAATTGACTAAAAACGAACTTAGTTTAGTAAACTTAGATTTTTAAAACTAAAATCAGAAAAAATTAATGAAAGTTAAATCAAATATCTATAACGATTCAATTAAGGTATATGGTTCCACGATTCCTCAACTTTGAACATCATATCACTAGGTGAATCTCAACAGTTGTATTTAACTTAGATAATCGGAACTGTTCATCATGTAGAACTCGTCGAGGTGAGCCACCACACTAAAAATCACGTCCATCAGATTTGTATTGACACCTATTTGAAACACATTTATTTGATAAAAATGGTGTTGGGCACACTAAATAGGAACCCATTGGTACCAAGTTTATATGTTCTGATCAGGTATCAATACAAATCTCGACGAGTTTTACATGATGAACGGTTCCGATTATCAAAGTGGGTCCAAAATGAGCCCACAAATTGCAAACTGAACAGTAGACTGGTCACTAGTAGGGATGGCAATGGAGACGGGTCGGGAACAATGGGTACTACCTCCACCCCTACCCATTATCCCCTACCCCATCCCCATCCCCGACCCGATCCCCAATGGGGATTTATTTTTTTCCTCCATCCCCGACCCAAACGGGGACTGGGGATCCAAAGCGGGGATTCGGGGATTCGGAATTCGGGCACCTGTATTTCACAATTTCAGCACCTAACAGCATATACTAGCATGTGAAAGCCGAAAGGACTTGGATTGTTTTGTATTTTTTTTTCCAAGGAAAGGGTTGAGGAAACAGTACTAGTAACGGTTGTCGGTTGGTCAAGAAGTTAGGAGCCAACAAAGCTCCGCAAATAGAATTAGAAAAGCCAACGAAATAAACTAAAGTAAGGTGTCAAGAAATGAATGGAAAAGAAGAGTGGATTGAGTGGTGCACTGGTGCGGCGGAAATGAATGGAAAATAATGAGATTATGAGAACCGTAAAAAAACATACTACTGAAGGGGGTATGTTTTAATAGTATATATTTATTTATTTTTATATATAAATATATATATTTCGGGGATTCGGGGACGGAGCAGGGCGGGTAACGAACGGGGACGGGTAGGGTTCGTGGGCGGGGACAGACCTATCCCCGTCTCCTACCCGATCCCCGAAATTTTAAAAAAAAAATTCTCATACCCTGCCCAATCTCCAAACGAATCTCCAAAGTTCCGGGATTTTCGAGGTGGGGAACGGAGAGGGATCGAACGGGTCGACCGAGATTGCCATCCCTAGTCAATAGAGCAAAGACACTAGAGGGGAGACGACTTTGGTTTCTTATGGTTTGCACTCCGACAGTAGGCACTTCAAATTCTTCAAAAAGTTCAAGAAAGCGACAAAGTTTTCCAAAAACAAAAGTCTTTTGCCTAAATGGACCCGCAGGCATAGATAAGATCATAGGAACGGACCGATAGGATCATAGGAACGGACCCAAAACCAAATGGATCATAGAAAGCTACCTGCATAGAAAGCTTCCGGCATAGATAGGAAAGGACCCAAGTGGAGCATAGAAAGTAGGGGTGATACCGGTCCGGTTTTGACCGGTTTGGGTATATTTTTCGGTCGAAATCGGTTATTCTGTTTGAAATTTTTAAAAATTGGAACCGGTTGAGATAAATCAGTCTGGTTTCGACCAGCTCAACCGGTTTCAGTTCATTTTATCTGGTTTATCCGGTTTTCATTTATAGGTCATATTTTGGGTTTAACACATCAAAAAATTCACAATTCAACCTACAAAATATCAATCAAAAATTTATAATTCAATCATTTTTTTGGATTAGCAAAAAATGATCAATTTTGAGCCCAATACATAAAAAAAAAACCCATAAAAACATAATTAAGCCCATAAAAACAGTTTATATAGACATATATATGATTGATTTTATATAATAAATATATTTATTAGACCAATATACACCACAAAATATCAACCAAAAACTCATTATTCAACCCCTCCCCTATGTTTATGTGTGTGTATAAATATATATATATATATATATATATATGTACATATATATAACCGGTCCGGTTTCAACCGGTATTTAAAACACATAAATCGGATCGAAATTATTTTTTCGGTTTATAAAATTATAAACCGGAACCGGATCAAAATTATTCAACTGGTTTAAAAAATTCAATCCAGTCCAATTTTTCCGGTTTCGATCGATTTTCCGGTTTCGGCTAACCGCCCTAAATAGAAAGCAACCGGCACAGAAAGCTACCCGCACATATAGGAAATGACCCGCATCGTAAAGGGACCCGCACGCCAACCACAAGACAAGGGACCCGCTCGCCATCCAGAAAATGCAGTACAATTTCCTATGAGAAGTTTTCCACCGTCCAAACTCTTAAAAAGGAGGCACAAACAACCCCATTTCAGTTATGTTTTCTTCACTTCCCTCTCATTCCCATCAATCTTTCTTCATAGAGCCTGAACAACTTTCTTATAATGTTCAGACCAAGCACAAGTAGGACCTTCAATGGAAGGATCAATGTGGCGTTCGTAAACACAAGATCATACAATTACGTCTTGCAACAAACTCCTGCGCCCACTCCCAGCCGGCACACCATTTTCGCCTTCCTGATTACTGCCCTCTTTAACTTCCTTCAACTGCAGTATCAAGGCGCCGGTACTGTTTCTCCATTCCAAACACACCCCAAAACGATGTGGGCTGCACTTTTCAGTTTGCTCTTGTATTACATTGCATACGAGGTCAAACCAAGCTTCATACAAGAGGGTGAAGGTGGAATATTGGGGTTGTTTGGTTCAATCCTCTCTGTATCACTGGCCTCTGTTCTTTTCCATAACTCTGTTTCTCTTGCTCTTTATTTTCTCTACATCCTGTTTTCGAACAGGGAGATGTTGTGCTACGCAATTTCAGTGTTTTGGAACTGGATCCATCGGAGAATGGTTGCTGATCTTTTTCGAGTAATACATTCCATAAACTGGCGGTGGTTTGTAGCTCCTGCCTCTTCCAACAGGGGAGCCCTTCTCCCACTGTAAAGAAGTGCGGGTGCTGTTTATTTTCGGCTGCTCACGTGAAAATATGGGGGAATTTTGAGAGTTCAACCCAATAAATTAGTCTTCTGTTCATTTTCTCCCCTGTTTTATCCACTCTATGTTGTGTTTTGTTGGTGTCGTTGTTGTTGTTGTGTGTGTGTGATCTGATCTCAGCTAATACCATTGGAAAATCTTTATGAGTAACTTTCTAATAATGTTCGGACCAAACACTGGTACAAGCTTCAATGGAAGCATCAATGTTGCGTTCATCAACGTAAGATCATACACTATATCGCAACAGCGGCCCCTTCCCGCTTCCCGTCACACGGTCTTCGCCTTTCTCATTCCTGCTTGTTTAACTTCCTTGACCCGCAGTACCAGGGGAACGACAGCGTTTCTCCGTTGCAAACGCACCGCAAAACCATGTGGGTCGCAGTTTCCTGTTTGCTCTTGTATTGCTTCTGGTACGAGCTCGAACGGAGATTTGCCCAATTGGGTCGGGTTGAAATGGGGGTGTTTGGTTCGAGTGGCATATCCAGAAATTTCTTACACATGGATCACCTTTCGAGTACAAATTCGGTCCTAAAATTTTAGGGAGGCAAAATCTTAAATCTGGGCTCTCGACAATAATTGAAAACTATAAAATCACTCCAAATAGTAACGATATTTTTGAATTAAAATCATGTAACGAAGCTTATCAAAAAAAGACAAGAAAAATAAACTTGATAAGAATGCAAAATAAATAAATAAATATGGCATGCTATGAATACAATAACAACAGATTTTCAAAAATCCATGCTAATCCTCTAAGAATTGAATTACTCCTATAATCTTTTTAATGCTATTCAAAATTTAATGTACTTAAAGAATTTTTAAAATAAAATTTTTAAGTTACAGACAGGAAGAGAGAGATATTGAAACAATGTCATCAAAATCTACTTAATAAAACACAAGGGTGTGAGGACCACACAAACACAAGTTGAAGGAAGGGCTGAGATTCATTTGATCCAAGGGTTGATGTGTTCTCTTCAACTCTCTTAAGAAAACACCCACACTCTTACAAATATATTACAAAAATGCCATCAAATGGTGGGTAGCGCCGTAGGCACGGGTAAGCGCTAGTTATATTAATATATTATGGAGACTTTGGAGCATTAAACAAAACCAAAAAACATGTTACCAGTTTTCAAACCTGCATGGACTGCTTCCTTGCCTTGGAGCCAAACCACTGAACCATGCATTGCATTGTTACATATGTCGACGTATTTATTATTTATTCCCTCTCCAGGTGGGTCACGTGACCCACCTAGTCCTATATTGGATCCGCCCCTGGGTTCGATTCTATCGGTATCTCTGGCTGCCCTTCTTTTCCAGAACTATGTTTTATTTGCTCTGTATTTTCTGTACGTTGTGTTTTTCAATAGGGAGGTATTGTGCTCCTGTATTGAATTGTTCAGGAGCTGGATCCATCAGAAAACGATCGCCGATCCTCTGGGTGAAATCCGGCGGTCGATTGTAATGCCCGCCCCTGTGAACAGGGGAGGCCTACTCCCACTGTAAGAGACTCAGGCAGTTGATAATTTTGTCATGTGTTGTAGCTTTGTTTATATGCCTCTCTGTTCTTCCTTTCTCCCCTGCTTTACACACTCTGTTTTTACTTTGTTTTTATGTACAAATGTAATTTATGCATTCGCTTCTTCGTTGTCTTTAATCCCAACGAGTTGATATGTTAGTCAAGGTCTAAGACTTAAGATTTGCCCCTCTCATGGTATCAAGTTCGAAACTGCGCAAGAGTTATCAATTCTCAAGGGGCTAGATTATATGGAACTTTTGTTCTGCTTCAAGTGCGTCTCCAGTTAGCAGTATCGGCATCAATATTTGGGTTGCCTAAGCCCGATTCCCAAGCACAATTGCCCTCTTATTGTTAAATCATAAAATAATTAAAAAAAAACTTCTGCCATGGTTGGGGTTGCCTATTTTTTTGTTGGGCTTCTAATTCTTTGATCTTGTTGATTTACAAAATTTATTGTATTTTATGTTGTTCCATGGTGGTGGGCTGCCCAAACTCAAGGTTTCATTCAAAGAGAAAGAGGGTGAATCTAAAAAGAGAAGTGCAAAAATATACTCCAATTTACTGTAAGAATGAGCAGGCAACTCAAATTGTCAACAAATTTCATAACCTTAACGAACAACTCATCAGAACTGTAGGAGAAGTGTATATTTTCTTCCACTTTGAAACAAGACGTCTTATTAGAATTGGCTTAACGAAAATGTGAAACTTTCAGATATATAAAACTCACACTCCCTATTTTAGCGGACGTATTCTTTTTTTATTTTTTTTTCTTACCGGCATCGTGGTGATGAAAGTAGAAGAAAATGCTACTATTATTTCGATGGAAATAGTTTGTGCTTACAGAGGATTGTAGAAAGCCTATACAACTTAATTCATATGAGGAATGTGATCATTTTCCGTCCTTAATATAAATTGGACGCGACAGTTAAAATCTAAACTGTCTATTGAGCAATTAATGTATCAGATTTTGCTCGAGCCCTGCTATTCGCAAGAAAAATTTGTAGGGAATCATTCAAGAAAAAACGCGTTTGGGTCCATTCCGGATCCCACAAAAATTTAGAAAAATATCCATAAATTTTTGAATATTATTTTATGGGGCCCTGTAAAAAATCAGTTCCAACAGACATCGGTAAGTATTATTTTTAGATTCGTAGGGGCGAACTGAACAATTTCACCGCTACGAATCTAAAAGTTATACTTACTGATGTCTGTTAGAGCTGCTTTTTTACAATGCCCCATAAAATAATATTCATAAATTTATGGATATTTTTCTAGATTTTCGTGAGACCCGGGATGAATCCAAACGTGTTTTTTTATGAGTGATTTGCTGCAAATCTCCCTTGCGATTAGAATTTCCGCTTAAAAAAAATTGGTGTGATCATAAGAAATTGCTAACATATGGGACCACAAAATAGTAGGGGATGTTGCTGATTCCATTGTGTGACAGTGATTCCATTGGAAGAAAACAAAAACCCATATGGTCACGTGGTATATATACAGTACATAAAATCTCCCAAAACCAAAACCTCATTCCAAACCCACAAACAAATGGAAATCCCATCCCACATTGGAATCAAATTGAACCTTCTCGACCCTTTTTTCACCTGCCTGCCGTCATCCCATCTTCTGACTAATATCTCTAAACATACAGGGAAACGGGTCCACAAAACTAAACAAATGCTGGAGTATAATTAACAATCATTAAAATGTTGTTAGGATTGAATCTTGACCCTTACTATAATGTATATGTGTTGGAAAATAGTTTCTGCGATCCAATTTTTGTCTTAAATAATCTAAGACAAAAAGATTATTTGTCTTTGGTAGTTAATTCCACACATTCGTTTTTGCCGAATGCACTCCATTTTTTGTTATTTTGCGAAAATTTTGTGTATATTTTTTCAATAAAAGATACGAATTAGTAGTGTATTTATCAAAAAAGAAAGTGTAACAATCATTTCACTTTGTCTTGTAGTATAAAAAATACACATAATGTGAACATTCATGAAAAAGTATTGGAGTGATAACATCAAAAAGTGGAGTGCCAAAATCAAGTCCATTAGGTTGATGAGTTTGACCTAATTTTCCAAGGGTTTTGAATATGGTCTTTTTAGTTGTTTTCTCTTCATTTTTACAAGATTTAGATCAAATTTTTTACATCAAAATTTTTTTTTATGGACAAGAGATTTGAAAAGTATTTAAAAAAAATTAGGCCAAAGTTAAAAAACGATTATGTAAAAGTAAGGGTAATTTTGTCTTTTGAAATGTAAAATGAGAATCCAAAAAACTCTTCTCTGGTTTGATTTTTCGATTGTTGCTCTATTACTTTTAGTTTTGAAATTCTAAATTGTGATAAAATGCAATTTCAGTGTGGTCGCCAAACACTTATAAGCTGAGAAGACAAAATTCATAATGCAAAAATCAAACTCTGAAAGACCCCTTCATTCACACCAGCCTTCTTCTCTTTTTCCACTCAATAAATGTCTAACCTACTTTTAAAGGGATGGAAAAGGGGTATTGCGAAGTGACATACGGATGGGGCAAATCTAAATGTCTAGCCTACTTCTAAAGGGATGGGAAAGGGGTACCGCAAAGTAACATACGGGTGGGGCAAATCTAAAGGGCATCTATCACTACACCAATCACTTGCACTCTTGACAAAAACCGAACCCTCACCTTCTACGTGGAAGAGGTGAGGAAGTTCCATTCCTTTAGCACTCACACTTGGCTCTCTCTTTTTTGTTTTTGTTTTTGTCACACTGTAGGATGTTATTAATTAGTATGTTAGAAGAATTAGATTTGGGCCTTTAGACAAGAGATTTGGCGAATCTGTTGTTTTCAATTTGGGAAGATCCCTCCAAGCTAGAATGGATTCTATCATTCAGAATGGCATGTGGAAATGGCCTCGCTCTAGAAATGCAATCACTAAGGAGATCATGGCTGGTACTTCCCCTGGCTTGATCTCAAATACTAATGTTTCTGATTTTGTGCGTTGGTTTCTGAATGGTAGCGGAAAATTTACACTTAAATCTCCATGGAATGCCCTGTGTACTGTGTATCTCGTGGTCCCGTGGGCTAAAGGTGTGTGGTTCTCTCACAATGTCCCTCGATGGGCCTTTATTGAATGGCTAACTTTCCTAGGCAGATTGTCCACTAAGGATAGACTTCTAAGATGGGGTCTAGGGGTGAATGCAACATGTGTACTCTGCTGCCTAGAAGATGAGTCACATGAGCACTTATTTTTTGATTGCGATTACTCCAAGTATGTGTGGACTCGTATGCTTGCCAAAAACAACATTGTTAGGCCTTGTTATGGGCTGGCTAGGGAAATTGATTTGTTATGAGGACGGACTCTTATACCAAAAGGACTTATAAACTATCCTTAGCTGCATCCATCTATTGGATATGGAGGGAGAGGAATACTAGGGTGTTCCAAGGAATAAGCACTTCAGCTGAAAGCTTGTGGTCCAAGATTGCAGATGAAGTCAGAGCTTGTATGTGTTCTTGGAGGAAGATAAAGCCCAACGATGAGAATAGACTATTGGTTAGGAGCTGGAATGTGCATTCCAGTATTCTGGCTTCGAGTTAGTCTTGCATAGGAGTTGAGTATTGTTGCTTCTTGTATCATTGCTTGCTTTCTTACTTTGCTTTGTTTTGCTTTGGCTTTTTTGGCCTGACTGCTTGTAAAGGCTCTGCCTTATGTTTGGGTTTGTTTGCGTGCATTGAAATGATTAAGTTACCAAAAAAAAAAAAGAATTAGATTACATTTTTTAGAAGGCGAAAAAATTCATTAATCTTGAATATGTTACAAGATTAATAGGACAAGGAAATAGCATCCGTATTCAAAAGAATAATTATGCCCAATCCACGACCCAAAACTTAAGAATGGTAAGAAACCAATTAAAAGACACTCATATGAAACATAGCCCATCTAAATAGGCCGAAGCCCAACCCCCAATGTGAGTCTAAAATATTCAGATCATTACATGTACATCACATAAAAGACATGGGTCAAAGCCCAAAAGCACGGGCCAAGCCCAAACCCAAACTATTCTACCGCCAACGGAGGCGGAACAGCTAGAAGCCCGTCGGCGGCCCTCGCCACCGGAAAACACAGCTGGATCTCTCAGAAGACCGACGCGAACCCCCCCGATTCGGATCCCAAAACGATCAATGGAAGCCCGCAGCACAGAAACGCCGCTGAGAACCGCCGTGTGCCATCGCAACAGCACCAAAGCAAACACCGGCTTTGAGTAAGATGAAGCTAGCAATCCACCTGCAGAGCCTTCAGCGTCCACATGCATCAGCTTACTCAAAAAGTCTTCATCCCACCAGAGAGAGCTGACAAATTCTGCGGTGGATTAGATTACTACCTTTGAGAAGAATTAGATTACTACCGAGTCTACGAGACCAACTTCGCTCCTGCCTTATTGACACATAAGATAAGTGAACAATTATAGCACTAAGTTTCACTTCTGACATGTTGCATAAAGTTTTTGAAAGATCAAATAATTGAAGGTAAAGTTGTAGCAATTTTTAAGCTAAAAACGGTATAAGAAACACAGTCAAAATAATGTTTGTTTCTTCTCAGCAAATTACCGTCATTCTGGTGCAGTAAATTGACTAAAAACTTCCCCCGTTTCGTTAATGTTCTTATTTTCTAAGTAATTATTTTTTTTATAAGACATGTTATTCTTTCACAATACATTACCTTTAATGCAAAAAAAATTAGTATTTCTTATTTTAGTTAGCCAAACGGATAGTAAAGAAAAAACTAAAAAAAACTATAAAAAAATTTAAAAAAAATAAATGAAAGCTAAATCAAATATCTATAACGATTTGATTAAGTTATAGTATGTTTACAACAGGTTCCATGATTCCTCAACTTTGAATACCATGTCAGCAAAGTTTTTTTTATTTTGAAACGCTGTCGTTGACATTAAAAGGATCCGAAGATCGAAATATAGAGATACAATACACTAAGGTACATAGAGGGGCATTCACCCGACTCGAAATAATAACTCTAAAAACAATTCGGGAAAACAACTAAAGCACACTAAACAACGACAAATGCGATTGTCTACGCAGCAGTGAATGTTCGTAAACGGTGTACGGGTAAGTTGTCATTCTGGTCATTACTACCAAATAACAAACGATTTAGGACACATCTATCGAAAAGGCCAATCGTTACGTCCCTACACAAATATTCCAAACAAAACAGCCGCCGCTGCTCAGGACGAAGAAGAAGAACCCACCATTGATGAGAAACGTCAAGAACCCTACATTGTCATGACCGAGGAAGCCCAGCAACCCGCACAACCACAGCGAAAGCTGGAAACCGCTCTGAAACATAAAAAACGGAGCCGAAGATAGCAAAGCTTATTAGCCCACCACCATGACCCACCAGATTTGGAATGTTAAATTTCTTGGAGGGTTTCAACTTATAACCAATTGGCTATAGGTGGAGCAACCTCTAGATTATATTAACCAAGCTTATGTGGCTTAAATGAGCAATGTGGGACATAGTCTAACACTCCCCCTCACGTGTCACGACCCTGACCCATTCTAGAGGGTTTTAGCCATAACAAAGCGCCGATGAAACCATCACCAAGGCCTTTCCATAGATATTTATCATATTAAGGGATTAAATTACAAAACTAGTGGAAACATTCCTTATGTAATACAACAAAACTATAATATACTCTAACATAGAAGCTATAACGACCAATGTCCTCTTAGAGCTGTGCTTAGTTCAACACTTACAAATGTCCTTAGCTATTTACAAGAATATCAATAGGCAACTAAACTATTGCTTCCCTACGACAACAAAGATATAGGACACCACATATGCTGATATGCCTCAAGTCTACAAGAAAGAGAACCACATCATCCAAGTCTTCAATTCCTGAAAGGTGGAACATTTACATAAGCCGAAGTTCGTATGAATGATTAATACACAATTCACATGCTATCCATGGACAATGATTAAACCATTAGAAGAGGAATCTCATTTCATAGCAACATAGCATAGTAATGCACATCCTCTATTCATTTCATGTCTACTAGGTGTCCCCGGTAGTAGATAAGTTATGACGTCTTTCGTTATCCAATATAATAGCCATGTCTTGCTAGCCTTTTAGCACGTGGGGATGTGGGAGGATGCCATTAATAGATATTAAACATGTCCACCTTTCATTGATATTCCATGGAGTTCATATCAAAGTATAAAACATCATTGAAGCGAAAAGCGCGCTTATAACAAACCATGTGTTTTCGGTATTCATCACTCACCTTGGTCCGAGCTTCTAAACCACGTTCCCTACATAAGCATATAAGGAAATTATAATTCAAATTCAATGAAGCACATTTAGACATCTAAAAACTTTCATTAGATCTCCCTAGTAGATTAACAAAAGGTCAAAGGTTAAGGTCTCAATCTAATCGTGAAGTCATAAGATAACAAAACTCCAAATTGGTATGGAGTCCTATAACTAGCCTCTGGTATTTTGGCTATAACATCTTATAGGATTAGAATTAGATGCTAGGACTATCACCATTGAAAACTAGACTTTCGGGCATCAATTTCAACTAAAATTTGCCTGAATCGGAGTCTGAACGACAAAGATATGCTCATCCGAAATTGGGACTGTAATCTGTCTTGATTCAGCAATTCTCAAGCAAATTCTGAACCTAGAACTCGTTTTCAATCTAGAACTTGCCCAGAGCTCTTAACACCAACCTCAAACTTCACAAACAAACCTCCAAAGGTAAGAATAACAATGAAAACTTATTGGTTCAACTAGATTTTGGAACATCCAAAGGAAATCAAGACTAGGTTTTAAAGAATTCCATGAGAGAGTATCAAGAACTCATCTCAAAACCCCAAAACAAGGGTTTCTATGATTCCTGCCCATAATAACTTGAAATTGAACCATTTAAAGCTTGAATCTAACAACTAAAACATAAAATTCAACATTAGAGACATGAAATTTACCTAATTGAACTTCAATTTGATCACACAAGAGTCCTTCTTGTTGTCCCCCTCTTTCTTCCATATTCTTCTTCTTCTTCTTCTTCTCTCTCTCCCTCTTTGTGGATGATAAGAACGAGGGATGAACAGTGTAGTATTCTCCACCTTTTATTTTATTTTTTGTTAGGCCCAAGGAAATTATTTAGTGTGTGCATGCCCAGGTGTTATCATGTACCTCCCATGTAGTATGAAACAAGCCTTTTAAGGTCATTTAAGCACAATATTGTAGTTTAACTATATTGCGCACACATACTCAAGTTTAAACCATAACAAGGGCCAAGGGTATTACACCACATGCAGTTCGGATGCACGTGAATGCGCGAATTGAGCTGACCAGAAAATTTGCTTCAGGTGACAGAGACAACCACGAGAGGGCCACCCAAGACCTAACTCTGATACCATGTGAAGAAATGAGAAAAGATGTATTTTTGATTGTGTCAAGCCATAATTCTAACATGCATTTATATAGACTACAATATTCTTGGTCACTAAGAAATCTAAACCAAATAGGAAACATACATTATAAAGAAATCAACCCAACTAGGAAATATGAATAATAGACCCCACAAAATATGGTAATATAATATTTCTCAATATTACGTTAACATCCCCCTCAAACTCGATCAAGTGAGTCTACCAACATGAGTTTGAAAAAACCCAATAGAAATCAGAAATATCCAAGCAAAAAGGAACCAGGAGCAGCCACACTAAGAGAATCTAGGAGAGCCAAAACAACCATGAGCGACAGAAACCATGATAGTAGAGATTTGAGGTGAAATCTGAGTGTACGAGCCGGTTATGTATTACTACGAGTGTCCGGCGAATGGCGAAAAAATTTAGGTCGCTCGCCAAGAGCGAAAATTCCACAGAACCTGAACCTTATAGCTCTGATACCATGTTAAATTTCTTGGAGGGTTCCACCCTATAACCAATTGGCTATAGGTGGAGTAACCTCTAGATTATATTAACTAAACTTGGGTGGCTTAAATAAGCGATGTGGGACATAGTCTAACATGGAAAAACCAGACTAGTACAGACACCGGACAGGGGAAACCAGCTGGGAGGAAAAACCAGAAAAAATAGTAAAAACTCACTTCCCGATCCACCTCTCCCTTTATTAGCCGCATCGACGTCCACCGCTAGGCCGACCACCACACACCGGCTACCTTGCTCCGATCTACACCAGAAGAACGCCAGACAAAATGGACGATTCCGTCGTGGAAGGCCGGATCACTGGGTTAAGATAACGGAAATAAACAAGCTACGCGGGAGGGAGGGGGAAAACGGTGAGGAAACAAAGGTGAAAGGTCAGGACACAGGAGGAGGAGGGGCCAGCCCCCACCCCCAAGGTGAGCAAAAGTTAGCCTGATACTAAAAGGTTGGAATCTCGCCAAAGTTGAAGAAAGCAAAATCGACACAGACAAACCTTTTTTTTTTAACTGGCGGTCATTTTATAATGATCAAGAGATGTCATTACAAAGGAAGATGCAATCCAATACAATCAGAAAGAGTAGCTGATGAAATATAAAACAGAAAGACCATGCGCGGGAAACATAGCCCAATCCGCATCTAAACTAAAATCAAAGAAGATGCAATCCAATGAGCCGCTTCATTTCCTTTTCTCGGGGTCCAAAGTCGACACAGATATACCTGCAAAAAAAAAAACCAATAGAGATGCGAAAACAAAGGCCTTGTCCGTTTAGATACTTTACTTTGTTTTAACTTTGTTTTTCAATCATTACCATATATCTTTCTCCAATCATTATAATATTTCTTCAATTATTATTCTCATTTCTCTCTATCTCTCTCCACTCATTACCCCTCTCTCTAATCATTACCCTATTTCTCTCTCCACTCACTACTAAAACTAAAATACGCAAACTTATCCAACGAACAAAGCCAAAGTCTTCGCCGCACATAAACTATCCAAAAAGTGTACCCACACAACAATTCTGTACAGATCACGGTGTGGAGTCTAGTATGAGTCCCGCACGTACGGTCCAATCCATTCATTTAAATATAAATCATTTTTTCTAGGGCCCTCATGAAAAAACAGTTCAATTCGATACCTATAGATGCTCGATTCATACATCTAATTTTTCATTATCCTGAAACCTGAATAAAAAGTTAGATGATTGGATTGAGTACCTATAGGTATCGGATTTAGCTGATTTCCACGCGAGAACCCTTGAAAAAATATTTTACACGTAATGAATAGTTTGGATCGTTTGTGAAAAACTTGTAGTGGACTTCACACCGCTATCTGTGCAAAGAATCTGTGCAACAAATCTGTATACGTAGCACCGTTCTAAACTATCTTTGTCAGGCAACTTTGTTTGTTTGCCATTTAGGGAACCTGAGCTAGGCAAGAAAAAAGGTACCGGGGCTCTGTTGCCTCCATGGCACAGAAGCCCCTATCTACAACTAAAACGGCAACGTTTTGGTGGAAAAAAAAAAATTTCTTATCTTCTATTTGCAATATTATGGTGCAGTGATTATAAAAACTTTAGAAATAAAATTTAATTATGTCTCTTTAGAATAATATGATCAGAAAAATAACATCTTTGTACATGTTTAAACGGAATAAAAAAATTGGAGCACTTAATTTTTTAACCATAGTTTTTAATATATAAACGTCTCAAAAAAATTAAGTGCTTAAATTTTCACTCCATTTGAATCGGTGCAATATTTTTGTTATTCTTATCAAATTATTCCAAAGAGTCATAATTAATTTTTGTTTATAGGGCTCTCATAATCACATTTCTACTCCACAGAGTCCTAAATAAAGAGCACATACTTAATATGAGAGCCCTAGAGATAAAAATAAATAGATCTTTGCATCGATTTAAATAGAGTGAAAATTTCGGCACTTAATTTTTTGAGACCGTTTATACATTAAAAATATATGGTTAAAAAATTAAGTGCTCAAATTTTTAATCCGTTTGAACGGGCGTGAGGATCTTATTATTCTGATCATATTATTCTAAAAAGACATAATCAAATTTTGTTTTTAGAGCTTTTATAATTAATTATATATTTACTCCATAAGATTGCAAATAGAGGATGAAGAATTTTTTTTCTCTAAAAGTTGCCGTTTTAGTACTGGGTAGGGTCTGCAGTGCCCATGGTGGGAGCAGAGCCCCTGGGTCCAGGAAAAAGGTAAGCCAAATCAGAAGATGCAGTAGAATTTCCTATGAGAACTTTTCCACCATCCAAACTCTTAAAGAGGAGGCACAAACAACTCCATTTCAGTTATGTTTCATTACTTCCCTCTCATTCCCATCCATCTTTCTTCCTAGAGACTGTGAACAACTTTCTAAAAATGTTCAGACCAAGCACAAGTAGGACCTTCCATGGACGGATCAATGTGGCGTTCGTAAACATAAGATCATACACTTACGTCTTGCAACAAACTCCCGCGCCCGCCCCCGGCCAACACACCATTTTCTCCTTCCTGATTATGGCCCTCTTTAACTTCCTTCAACTGCAGTATCAGAGCGCAAGTGCCGGTACTGTTTCTCCATTCCAAACACACCCCAAAACTATGTGTGCTGCACTTTTCAGTTTGCTCTTGTATTGCATTGCATACGAGGTTGAACCAAGGTTTGTACAAGTGGGTCAAGGTGGAATGGGGTTGTTTGGCTCAATTCTCTCTGTATCACTGGCCTCTGTTCTTTTCCATAACTCTGTTTCTCTTGTTCTTTATTTTCTGTACATCCTGTTTTCAAACAGGGAGATGTTGTGCTCCGCAATTTACGTGTTTTGGAGCTGGATCCATCAGAGAATGGTTGCTAATCTTTTTCGAGTAATACATTCCATATGTTATGATATAAGAGAAAGAAATAATATTGTATTGAATTGTATTCTGTACAAATGAGAGGGCTCATATATATAGTGTGAGCCGTGATACAATAAAGAAAAATACAATCACAATCATAATCACAATCTCAATCATATAAAATCAGGATCATATAAAATCATAATAATATATGATTTGATAATATATGTGATGAGCACCTAATATTGTAAATATTTGGTGCAACTAGTCCCGCTTTGAGTTGTTTTATCTTACGTTTATTTAGCTTTCATAGCGATATTGCACGTAAGGTGTGCTTTTAGTAGTTTCAGGTAAAACGTGCAAATAAGGCACGTTTGAAGGCCAATGAATGCTCCGGAAGCTTCTAAGTACCCGAAAACCCCGTCGGCCCCTAAAATCTATCTAAGTATGGAAAAATGACTTTCTGAAAAAGTTTCGATTTTCGAGATAAAAAATGGCGGTAATTAATCCTTGAATTTTTCTAAGAGTAACTACAAAGTTACAAGGTTTAATTTGAAGAGCAAGGTCATGTTTTGATCCATTTTCTCTTGAGAAAAACGTGCAGTTTTCCATTTTGTACTAAAAGTGGGGGGTTGACATTTTGATTTAAATGGAATCTTGAAATTCTGGCAATGCCATTGTTTCCAAATGGGGGGTACTTTCTTATTTTCATTAAATAAATTAAAGTAAAGGAAAGGTAAAAGAAAGGTTTAAAATGTAGCCTTTACTTAACTTTAGCGAATGAAAATAAGTGCTGAGAAGCTGAATAGTTGCTGGAAGCTGTTTGCTGAAGCTGTAGCCTGAGCCTGAAACCTGCAGTTTTGAAGAATGTTATCGATAACATTCTTTTTGTTATCGATAACATTGGTCCCATTTTGGTCCAGAAGTTGTCCAGACCTGAGGGTATCGATAACATTTGGTTTGAGTTATCGATAACTTGCTTCTCCGGGGGAATATTTGAAGGATGTTATCGATACCTTTGCTTATGGTATCGATAACATTAGTCTCCAGCAGATATTTTTACTGCTTTTTGGACTTTCCATTTGTGGAATACTTGCCACTTTTGGCAAGTTCAGGGATATTTTGTGGAGAGGAAAGGCTGAATTGTATAAATACTCCCCTCTCTCTCTCTCTTAGCACTTATCTACTTTATGTCCTAGCTTAAGTTCTCTCTCTAGGAGAGATTTCCATTGTTGTTCTTAGATTGAAGCTTCAATACTTGTGAGTTTAATTCCTAGTTTGTTGTTTTCTCGTTCATTAATGTTGTAGCTACTTGTTGGATCTTCATATAAATTAAGTTTATTTCCATTTTGAACGGTGAAGCATGCTTTCATTTTCTAGCATAATTTCTAGTCTTTTGCCTATGAGTGAGTAGTTAATTGGTTCGGTCATGGGGTGAGATGAACCCTACGAATTAGTCGTTTAAATGGTTTCGCTTAAACTTTAGTTCGATTTCAAGGTTTTGAATGAATTTAACTCATGATTTCCTGCACTGATCATGGGGTCAGTGGCTTCTTTGATCAATGAAGTCTATCGCCCTGTGCTATATGCTTGATAATCTTACACGTGCGAACGATCTATTTTCGTCTCTCACTTGCGTTAAATGAGTTCAGTTTGAATTAATGCTTTGAGTTGAGTTACAAGTAGTCTTCAGTTTTTAATTCTTCAAGTGGAATCCGGACGGTTTCGGTTCACTCATGAGTTAGATGAAGGAACCGTTTTATGGCTAAGTCGTGGGTAAGTCAATCCCTTGACTTGACCATCTTTAATCTAGTTAAATTTCAAGTTCAAATTCTGTTAATCAAATCAATCACCGAGTTGGCTGCTTGAAAGCCTCGCTGCATACTTACTATCTATTCCAAATTCGCTGAAGAAGATTTCTCTGTGGGAACGATCCCGGTCTTACCGATTTTATATGCTTTCAACGACCTAGCCCTTTGCTCGGGTGCAAACCTTATTAGAGGATAGGTTGCGGTGTTAAGCAATATGATTTGATCTTGTGATCTAGAATATTCTAACATCCCCCCTCAAACTCAAGGTGATAAAGTAGAGACCAACTTGAGTTTGGAAACTAAGTCATGAAAACGTCCACGAGGGTGCGCCTTGGTAAAAATGTCAGCAGTCTGATCAGATGACGATACTGATAGAAGACGAAGAGTGCCGCTAGCAACTTGTTGATGCACAAAGTGACAGTCAATCTCGATGTGCTTGGTGCGATCATGAAAGACATCATTGCGAGCAATCTGGATGGCACTCTGGTTGTCACAACAAAGGGTAGTACCAGTGGAATGGTGAACACCCATATCGGTAAGTAGCCATCGTAGCCATAGGAGTTCTTGGGTGGTATCTGCCAAAGCACGGTATTCGGCTTCAGTACTTGACCGGGAAACAACAGTTTGTTTCTTACTGCGCCAAGAGATGAGGGAATCACCAAGAAAGAAACAATAGCCTGTGATAGAACGGCGATCGGTAGGATCTCCAGCCCAATCTGCATCAGAGTAAGTTCGCAGCTCTAAGGATGAATGAGCAGCGTAGTGGAGACCATAAAACAAAGTCCCTTTGACATAGCGAAGAATACGAAGAACAGCATCGTAATGGGTCGTTCGTGGGGATGATAAAAATTGGCTAACAAGATGAACAGCATAAGCTATGTCCGGTCGAGTTGGCAGATTTCGGTGGACGGCAGTATGATGATGGCCGGGATTGGTTTTGGATGATGGTGCTTGGATGATGATGTATGGTAATGAAATGGATGGCAGGATATGATTAAATGAATGGTAGTGTTATCTTGGCTTGGAACTTGTAAAAGCGAGGCAGGGAACGTGGATTTTAACGGTGGAAGAAAAGGAACGATACTGAAGGATGAAAGAAGAAGAACGGTGGGAAGCTAGGTTTAAAACCGTAGCTCTGATACCATGTTATGATATAAGAGAAAGAAATAATATTGTATTGAATTGTATTCTGTACAAATGAGAGGGCTCATATATATAGTGTGAGCCGTGATACAATAAAGGAAAATACAATCACAATCATAATCACAATCTCAATCATATAAAATCAGGATCATATAAAATCATAATAATATATGATTTGATAATATATGATTTGATCTTGTGATCTAGAATATTCTAACACCATAAACTGGCGGTGGTTTGTAGCTCCTGCCTCTTCCAACAGGGGAGCCCTTCTCCCTCTGTAAAGAAGTGCGGGTGCTGTTCATTTTCGGCTGCTCACAAAGTGAAAATATGGGGGAATTTTAAGAGTTGAAGGAGAAGAGTTGAACCCAATAATTAGTCTGCTGTTCATTTTCTCACCCTGTTTTATCCTCTCTATGTGGTGTTTTGTTGGTGGTGGTGGTGTTGTGTGTATGTGATCTGATCTCAGCTAATACCATTGGAAAATCTTTATGAGTATAGTATTTGTGTTCATCAGAGAGGGTGATGTATTTCCTTATATTTATGGCATTTATATAAGATTACGCTTTATTTATGGGTAGTAATTTTCACCCTTGTTCCATTAGCTTTCATTTTTAATTTTTTCTCTACTTTTGCTGATTCACAACATTCTTCTTACAGTTATTTATCCGAGGATCCTGCAGGACATTCCTTTTAGTGTATCATGCATGGCAGATTCGGACCGTCCATCTTGGCAATCTATGGTTCAGATATGTTTGTTACTCCGTACGTCCCATAATGTTTGTCCGATCCGCAAAACAGAGACGAAAAATACTACAATTTTTGTAAGGAGAATTCAAATTTTTTTAACAATTCAGTAGATGTCGACGAGTTCTTTTAATATATGAAAAAAAGTTTAAATTTTTTCTTGAAAGAAAGTGCATTATTTTTTAGTTTTCGTTTTACAGACTAGACAAACATTTTGGGACTAAGGTAGTATTCTTGACTGGTAATAGAAGTTATTAACTTCGATAGGTAAAAAACAACAAATATATTTGAACCATTAATTGCTGAAATGGACAATCCGAATCTGTCCTGCCGGGTGCACTACGGGGAAGTGCCGTGCAAGATTTCCAATTTTGCCACATGAAGGGGTAAATATGACATAGGAAAGCAGCGAAAGTCCTAATATTCAACTTCTCAGAAAGAAAGTATATCAAGTAAGACTCATTGAAGCAAAGCCTTTTAATTAGTAGAAATCGGTTGATGAACTTCCTTCAGATCCAAGAGAAATATGGCTGCTTAGAGGAGATTATAGAAGATATATTAATAATCATGCATCCTTAACCCTACTGTACGTACTTTTCAAAAAAAAAAAAAAAACCCTACTGTACGTATTGACTAAAGAGTGAATATGTGGGGTCCAGATCACTTCCTTTGAGCCTCTAGTTCGGATGGATAGTTCGATTGCCCAACCCTTCGCTAGTTCGCCTGACCTGCACAAGGAGGCACGACTAAAAGACCACATCGGATGAGTTTTGGGATGGCCCTTTGGCTTGAGAGTGAACGCCCCCTCCCACTCTCCAACACTCCGGCTGCCTATGAAAGGTCTACCCACCACCCCCTCCCTTTCTCAAACGCCGATCTAAACCCTTTGAGAAACCCACGCCCTGGCGACACCGATGAGAGCAAAGAAATCGTAGATTAAACTGGTCCAGCGGTTGCTACAGTAGCTCGCTTGACGGGGCGAGTTACTCTAGCCACCCCTCAAAGTAGCAAACCTTCAATGCATAATTTATATGTATGAATACTATGACTTTTATCTTGATCAAGACTTGATGTTTGATTATTATAAATTTATGGTGGATTGTTTTTTTTTTTTTTTTTTTTTGGCGAGTGAATCATTTCATTGCTAAGCTCCAAGGACCTTTTTGTTCCCATGTAAGTAATTTAAGGTTAGTTTAAATTGAGGAGTGTACATCCGAGCATGAGGTGTATGTTAAAAACTCTCTTTTTGATTGATCACATCATTCCATATGATCAATCAAAAAAAATTCCACGACCTTTTTGACATAAAGTTTATGATCTACCTTTACTTTTGGTATTTATCAGCTGAGGTGCGTGTGAGGTTAACTATTACAAATTAGTATAGAGCATTCACAGTGTATAAAATTTCTTACACATTAGCGTACGTATGACAATTAACGTACGAAATGTGTAAATTTCGGAATTCATGGACCGACACCTCTTGTGATGGTCTTCAGCTGACCCACACAACTTAATCCAGTAAAACATGACCATCGTTGTGGTCCTAAAGATATACAGAATATATTAAATGCCTGATCCTCTATTGGTAAGTGGGAGCAATGAAAAATCTACAACCTAAATCCGTCAAACTTTGTTGGACAGTTGTGGACAGTATGTTATGTAGGTTGAATTATTAGCAAATATGGGACCACAAATTAGTAGGGGATGCTGCTGGATGAGGAGAGATGCCATTGGAATACTTACAAATTAAAAGAAGGAAAACCGACATGGTCGCGGGTAGGACGGCAGGCAATCGAGCCAAAAGCTTGAGCTCGAACTCGACTCGAGACTTAAAGAGCGGAGCTTAGTCATTTACTAAACGAGTCTTTTTAATAGAGCTGAGTCTCCTTTAACGAGCCGAGTTTTTTCTGAATCTGGTCGGCTCGTTTAGTCCAAACTCAAGCTTGGTTCATTTCCAGCCCTGACTCGTGCATATAAAATCACAAAAGGGACCTCACCCCAAACGCAAAACTAAATATAAAATAGAAACGGCACAATGAAAGCACATTGAACCCATACGTACCCTTTTGGTACAGATGGAAAAAAGGAAAGAAAGAGCCCTTTTGGCACTTCACCGATTCTCATCGCATCTTGTTTTTTTAATCAAACTCTCATCACATCTTATCTATCAAGTACGAGGAAGCGGGTCCACAAGACTGGAGTATGTTGGAGCACAACACTATCAAAAAAACAAAATACTATACTAATAACAAAAAACGGAATTGACAATTGTTCATGAGGAAAGATTTTTGGTGTCATTGGACATAAAAGATTGGTTGGTCCCCAAAAGTTCATTAAAGACAATAAAAGTTAGAAAAAAGACAATTGATATAGTATTTTTTGTTCATTTTATTCTGGATGTTTTCAATTTTGATCCATATATATAGTGTGTTTTTTCGATTCATCCCATCAAGATGAATTATTATTCGTACTAAATTTTGAGGAAAAGTTACAACAGACCATCAATGGTATATCCATTGTTTTAAAGAAGGTTTAAGTCAGGCCAAACAATGAGCGTTATGCCACATGGTTGATGGGTGTGGTCCCCATACAATTGTTCAGAATATGAGTCTTATAGTTACGGCCAGGCCGCACAAGGTGAACGGGCACCACCCAGGGGCGGAGCCAGGATTTATTGGTAGTGGGGTCAATTATTTACAATATATAAATTCTCTTTTTCGTACTTGATGATCTGGAAAAAAATTACACTGAAATGCCAAATAAAAAGGAATTTAAGTAATATATAATCATCTACAATTATGCTGCAAAAAATACACCGAAATGCCAAACATTTTATAAAGTAGTTTTAAGTAGAGCTAGGCATTGAACACGAAACACAATAAACACGACACGAACCAGACACAAAGTTAGCAGGTTAAGGTTGAACATTTCTGATACAAAACACGAAAATGACACGACTCGAGAAATACGAATTCTAAATGGGTCGGGGTCGGGGTCGGGGTCGGGTTGAACATGCGAGATATGAAATTGAAACGACTAACACGGTTACTAATATGTGTCACCCATTAACTCGAACACACACACACACACATATATATATATATATATATATGGTATATCTGTAATTCTGTATAAAGTTGAGCAACAGATACGATAACACGACACGAATCGGACAAAAAGTTAACGGGTTAGGGTTGAACATTTATGACACGAAACACGAAAATGACACGACTCGAGAAACACAAATTCTAAATGGGTTGGGTTCGGTTGTTTGTGACACAAACACGACCTGACACGACCTGTTACCCAAGTCTAGTTTTAAGTAAAAATCTATTCAAAATGTATAATCGCGTTTGACTATGTCAAACCCAACTAAGGGTTTCCAAGGTAGGGGAAGAAGACAAAAAAACTTGAGCTGTAAAAGGTAAGGTGCTATAATTTTTGCTACACTTTAGAGCACGAATACATCTTACATATTTGACAAGTCAATTAAATTTCAAAAGAAATTATACCTATCCAATGAAAACTTAACACCTCAGCGGGGTCAAGGGACCCCCTTGACCCTTACGGCCTGTTTGGATGCCGGATTTGCAGCCGGATTTGCCAAGAGCCCTGATTTCATCTCCCCCTCCTCCTCATCTGCGGTGTTTGGTTGCAAAAACCCCCACCCGGATTTGCTCCCGGTTAGGCTCGAACTGGATTTGTAATCCACCAGAAGGTGGATTTGGTAATGATGGGGGGAACCCTGTCGTTAGCTAATCCAGGTGTTTTGGGACGATTTTGCCCTCACAAATCTAGGTGAGGTGTCTTCCTCTCGTCATCTCCCCATGTGGATCTGTAACAACGGAGCTCGACAGAAGGGAGGGGGGGTAGAGAGAGAGACTTACTGCCGGAAAACTAGGCAGAGGGATGACTGGCCGCGGCGGGCAGACGGAGAAGACGAGGGGGTTGCAGAGGTCGGCGGCAGACGAGATCTGAGAAGGAGACGAGTGGGACTGAGGGAGGGTTGGGGAATATACACATACATATACGTTTTTAATGGCACTTGCATGCATGTACTCAACAAAACAGTATTCCTACCACATACATCTACTCCCTTACAATTACGTTTTTTATTTTTATTTTTTGGAAAAACATAAATTTTTTCTAATAAAAAACATGTTTTCAACATTTGTGTACTAAAATAAAATTGTTTTATCTTAAAATTAATGGTAAATATCAATTTATTCTAATTAATATGAAATAAATAAAATTTCAGCATTAAAAATCGAGGTGGGGCAATTTGGTCATTTGACATCTAATCTCATCATATCCACCTTTTATATCCTCCTTCTCAAAAAATCATTCAAACACTTCATTACAAATCCACCCTCCTTAAGCGGTAGGGCCACCCTTCTTAACGTATCACACCTCATTACATATTCATCTTCAAATCCACCCTCATTCTATATCCACCCAAAACAAATCCTCCATCCAAACGGGCCGTTAATCCCTCCGCCCTTATGTTGGTGATTTATTCCGAGTGTTTTGAGGTTTCTGGAAACAGAATTCAAATATTAGCAGATTGAAAAATGTGAACTTCGGCGAAATTGGCAAACTTACCCTTTTGGTTTGGACTTATTTGCGGATTGCTACTCAGTTTTAAAATAACTATTATATGCTTTGTAGACCAAACCAAAGTACACTGCTCGGTTGATATATTGTCATATTCTAGTACATCAGTTTTCAGCCTAACTTGAACAAAAATTGTGATTTTTTTTTGGGCAGCACTAATGCCACGACTGATTGTGTTAGTGCCACAAACTTTGATTTCAAATGACACTCTTAGCCCTCATTCAATCTGACAACCCTTCCCCCGTCTTTCTCGCCTCGTCTTCTACTACTCTGCTTTTGACAAATTCAATCAGGACCTCTAGATCGAGTCACTCCTTCACGAAATTAGGAGATTGGGTGTTTCGCATCATGTCAAAAGTGTGTCATACAGTCACCGGAAATTGGATTTAGTTTCTATTGAGCCTATGGAGTTTGAGCAACAAAGTTTACAAAGTAGTTTATATTTCTATCGAAATTTGGAAACACAATTAGTCTTGAATGACGAATTCATCCAAAAATTCTTGCCAGAAGAAAATAAAAATAGTAGTCCACAGGAAATCGGAAAATCTCTAGTCCATTGGAGCTCTGTTTTGGGCTGAGAGAGAAGTATGGATTTTGTTTCGATTTTGTGCGGAGCCGCAGAGGAATTCGTGGATGGGAACATTTTCACGGCAATACAGCAGCAGGGTCTAAATGGGAAAAAGAAGACACGAAGAGAGAGAGAGAGAGAGAGAGAGAGAGAGTTGGATAATTTTTTCCAGCTTTAAGAGGGCAAGGGTGTAAATTTAGTTCAATTGGTCGTGGCAGTAAAGTATGTAGTCGTGGCATTATCTACGCCCTTTTTTTTCAAACCAATTCTGAATTAATCTAACAACTACTAGCAGCATTCCAACAAAGTTTGTCCGGGCCGCAAAACAAAATTTGAAAACCACTGCATTTGTGTTAAACAAATTCAAACTTTTTTTTTCTCAATTTACTTAGACATTGATGAGTTTTTTTAACTTACAGAAAAAAAGAAGATGTTACATCTTTTCATTTACAAGAATGCATTCTTTTTAAGTTTTTATTTTGTAAATTGGACCACATTTTGGAATAGAGTTACGTAATTTTAAATTTAACAGCACCTTTGCACGTTTCTTTATATTCATGATATCAATGAAAATTACTGACAAACATGGTGAATTAAGAATTTTTGGGCTCTCTTGCCCATTGATGGTGCCACATTGGATTACAAATTTTATATGCACTGGCAGAACTAGATTTTAGTTAGGTGGGGTGGTCCCAAACTAATAATTTTCGGGCTCTTTTGCCCTTTGACGGTGCCACATTGGAGTACAAGTTTTATATATATGCACAGGCAGAACTAGATTTCAGATAGGTGGGCTACTGGCCCCAAATTAAGAATTTTCGGGCTCTTTTGCCCTTTGATGGTGCCACATTGGAGTACAAATTTTATATGCAGTGGCAGAACTAGATTTTAAATAGGGGTGGTTGCAAATTAAGAATTTGGTGGTCCAAGTTAGAAGGGACCAAAAAAAAAAAAAAAACCAATAATGTTTAATATTGCCATAACAAAAACCACCCATTCAGAAGATACACTAGAATTTCCTATGATGACTTTTCCAACCGTCCAAAGCCAATAAAATGAGGCATAATCAACCCGCTTCAGCTGGTATAGAAAATACCACCTTCTTCACTTCCCTCTCATTCCCATAATCCATCCATCTTTCTTCGTACATATTGAACAATTTCAATTTAACATGTTCAGACGGGAAATGCTACAATATACACTTCTTATTTAAATGTGTATTATATGCACCACCAAAATATTATGATTTATAAAAAAAAACGTTACGAATGGTATTGTTAAAAAGTTACGATTTTAGTATAAAAGTTACGAATGCATCAAAATGCAATGGCAGAACTAGATTTTAAATAGGAGCGATTATAAATTAAGAATTTGGTGGTCCAAGTTAGAAGCGACCAAAAAAAACCCCACTAATGGTTAATATTTACTTACCCATACAAAAGAAAAACCACCAAATTCAGAAGATACACTAGAATTTCCAATGATGACTTTTCCAACCATCCATATCCTATAAAAATGAGGCATAATCAACCCGTTTCAGATATAGAAAATACCACCTTCTTCACTTCCCTCTCATCATTCCCATAATCCATCCATCTTTCTTCCTACATACTGAACAATTTCTAAGTTAACATGTTCAGACAAAGCACAAGTAGGACCTTCAATGGAAGGATCAATGTGGCGTTCGTAAACATAACATCCTACAACATCTTGCAACAACGTCCCACGCCCACTGCCCAGCACACCGTTTTCGCCTTTCTGATTTCGACCCTCTGTAACTTCCTTCAACTGCAGTATCAGAACACCGGTACTGTTTCTCCATTCCAAACGCACCCCAAAACCATGTCGGTCGCACTTTTCAGTTTGCTCTTGTACTGCATTGCATACGAGGTTAAACCGAGCTTTATCCAAGTAGGTCGTGGTGGAATGGGGTTGTTTGGTTCGATTCTCTCAATATCTCTGGCCTCTATTCTTTTCCACAACTCTGTTTCTCTTGCTCTGTATTTTCTGTACGTGGCGTTTTCGAACAGAGAGATGTTGCGTTTAGGTATTGAAGTGTTATGGAGGTGGATCCATCAGAGAACGGTTGCCGATCCTTCGCGAGAAATACGGTTGATCAACAGGCGGTGGACCGCAATACCCGCCTCTGGGAACAGGGGAGGCCTCCTTCCACTGTGAACAGGGGACGCCTCTGTTTTTTAACTTGTGAACAGGGGATGCTTGTTATGTCGTCTTTGATCTCGGCGAGTAGAGTTGATGATTAGTGGGGATCTGAATTAAAGAGAGGGTCATGCAATAATAACAGATACCTATCTATTAACGGAGGTACTTACAAGAGGGAAATGCTTAAAACAGGTTTAAAAACAAAGAACAGAGAAATTTTTGTCACACATATATGTTAAGGGGTGACGGGTTCAAGAAGGGAATAACTCAAAACGAGAATAAAAATAGAAAATAGAAATTTTTGTCACACATATAACGTTATATGGTGGCGTGGTGGTGATGGAGGTGGAGTGGTGGTGGTGGCGGAGGTGGTGGTTGTAGTTGTGGGAAAAAAAAAAAAAAAAGAGAAATTTATCACATATAACATTATATGTTGGCGTTGTGGTGGTGCTTGCGGAGGTGGTGGCGGCGGTGGAGGTGGTGGTGGCGGTTACATTGTTGCAACAAGATCGGGAAAAAATGGAAAAATAGATTTTTTATGTTGCCAAACAAGGCCCTTGTTTCTTCTACATATGGTAGTTTTGTTATTGAAATTATTAGTGGACCAGAAAGGTTAAGAATTTTAGAAGTTAACTAGTGGGGTTAGAAACATGCTATATTGGACCTCCCAAAAATTCATACACCACTGTTGTAAAAATTTGTTTCTTCCAAATCAATTATGTTGTGATACGCCGCCATATTTTATTAATTGAGACCATTGTTTTGATGACGTGGCTCAATGTAATTGATTTCGAGGAAATGTTTATGATGCCGGTGTATATAATTTATTCTCGATTGAAAGAAGACATACCTTTTACAGATTCAGCTGTGCTATCCAAATTTGCACAGATTTTACACAGATTGTGATGTGGGGTCCACTATGAGTCCCCCACAAACGATCCAAGCCGTCCATTAAATTTACAATATTTTTTTCAAATGCCTTAGCCAAAAATCAACTCAATAAGGCTCCGTTCCAGAATAAGATATAAGTACTTATTTTTTAAGAAAGCAATTTTAAGCTCAAAAATCCTGTGTTTATACAAATAATTTTCCTATCAATATGGATCTTATTTGATAGATCTCATTGAGATCTTTAATACGGTGCAAAAAAAATTGAAAAATTATTTTTCGTTTACATTATTTTTGAGTTTAAAAATGTAAAATAAATACTTATTTTTTAAAGAGGTGTTCTGGAACGGGGGCCTAAAATACCTCCAAGTACTCGATCCAATCATATAAAGATTAGTATAAAATGCATACAAACTGATCCGAAATGTCTTGTATTATTAAAAAGAAAGTACAGAGAAGAACACTGACGACCGACCCATCCCCCACTTTTTTTTTTTTCTTTCTTTTTTAATCATCCTATCCCCCTATTTCAGCACATGTTTCAATTGCCAAAATCATTTAACTTCCGAGTTCGAAGGGAACACATAAACGCCGGAGGCGGGGGGCTGCTCCCCCTTGCTGCTGCCCCCCCCTTTCCGGGCCCACTCCGGTCTCGCTCCGATGATCTGAAACGTTCACTTTGTAGAGCTCGTCGAGTAGAACAACCATGTCAAAAATCAACTTGATTGGATATCATTAAGTACTTGATCGGAACCTTTTTATCTTAAAAAGAATGGATCCGAAACACTGGATCAAATCCATTGTAACCCATGGACCGAGAGTTATATGGGCTCCGATCAGGCACTTAATGATATCCAATCAAGCTGATTTTTGACATGGTTGTTCTACTCGACGAGCTCTACAAAATGAACGTTTCAGATCATCGTAGCGAGACCGGAGTGGGCCCGGAAAGGGGGGGCAGCAGCAAGGGGAGCAGCAAGGGGGGAGCACCCCCCCCCCCCCCCCCCCTAGATCGAGTGAACCTTCCGGGAATACTAACAAAATGGTCATTTTCTAAACCTTCAAGGAAATTAATAGAGGTTTTTAGGAAATAGATATTCACGCTCCACTTTTTATTGATGACGCTCCAATTGTGAAGTTACTAATAACTTTATGAATAAAATGGAAATCCATTAGTAAAAAGTAGAGCACGAAAATCAATTTTCAGGTTTTTAATGTCATTATGCGGCATTCTTTAATCTCTCAAGTCATTTAACTAATAAATTCAGAGCCCTTACAACTTAAATCAGTGAGAAGCCATCAAGATCCGATGACGATGCCCAATTATGCAAGGACAAGTTTTTCTTTTAGACCATCTTTTGTTTTATACGTGGCACGTACACAGAAATCGACCACAAATCCGACCACGAATAGTTTTGTAGCTGTCTAATGCACGTGAGACACACAACATCAGACGGGTATAGAGCCATCTGTAGTCTGTATATGTATCATTTTTATTTTTTATAACCAGATGTCCTCGACTAATTGCGGGACCTTGAAGTTCACGACTAAACAAACCCTCCAGTGCCCCCGCGAATTGAAATATCTGGCCCTCGTGAGATTTGAATTTGCAACCTCATGCACCCATGTGATGCCATTGGATTATGAAAGAAGAAAAAGACCCATGTGGTTAAGCGGTATAAAGGAAGTGGATCCTCTCCAATCTAAGTTTTGGATTGGAAAAGACCATCAAAATTTTGATCGTCCAATATTGCAATCAATGATTTAGATCTGCTCAGAAACTCTTCGCCTGAAGAATTGAATTTTTCTCGCAAAGAGTTTGTGAGCAGATTTGAGCCTTTGATCTACCCAATTTGCAGTCCATAAACTTTGGAATTGATTTTGACGCTCCACTTGTTGAAGCGCCAGTCAATCATTTTTGGAATACTAAAATCAATATTCAAATTGCTCTTTTGGTCTTATATTTCCAAAGGTAGGTCACTTTCTTTGTTTTATTTTTTATTTTTTATTTTGATTAGTCAAGAAAGGTCACTTTCTTTGTTAGAAACTTAACTTAAATCTGAAAAATTTTTTTATTTGAATTTTTTTGTATTTGTTAGATTGAATTTCAAAGTTTTCACATGCACCAATCCACAATGGTAGCTCAACAGATTAAACAATGAAGACAGCAGTAGTAGCTCAGATTCATTGGGTGTTTCCGGCAGTGAAAAATTTATAAGTTTTTATTTGTGGTTAAGAAATTGTTTGGTATTTTCGGTAGTGAATAAGTTGTTGATAAATGTCAAGTTGTTTCCAGTAATGAATAAATTGTTGAAAAATGTCAAGTTGTTTTCGGTAGTGAATAAGTTGTTGATAGATTTGTGAGTAGAGTTATTGTAGCAAAAAGAGTTTTTGTTGCCAATTTTTTTGTTAGTGGAAACGAGATGGTAAAATACTGAAATTTTTTTGTTAGTGAAAATAAGATGATAAAATGCGTTAAGTTTTTAATACTGTATTTTTTTTAATGGAAACACCCAGAACATCTCTTCTCCTCTCTGCTTGCTATCCCTCCCTCTCTCTCTCTCTCTCTCTACAGTTGTTCATATGGAGCTGTGAGTTTTGTATTGAAAGTTTGAAACCAAGAACTAATGAAAAAGGCCGATTTAATTTTTGAGAACATAATCTAAATAAAGCTACTAGTGTTAACTTTGGTGAGGTGTTTCGTCCGTCATCTGAATCTACTCTCAGTAGGAGTGGGTTTGATTGATCGGAATGATTCAACTAGTGATTTGGGGCCGTTGCTTCGTTTTACTCAAAGTTGTGACTCTGTTAAAAATGAAAAGAAAAAAGGAATAAAATTCATTTTGTTGTTCAATTAGTAGTATTAGGCATCAAACATGTACTAATCTAGTAGTAGTAAATAATTACATTCCTTAATTAGTTTCATCCACAGATATATAACAAATTAAACGCGATAGGAGATTGTTTTTATAGTCTCTCAGAGTAGATTACCAATTGGAATCCCCCTCACTTGTGCTCTGTTCTTGAGCAAACGAAACAGGGGTCGACAACAGCACAACAGCAGCTCCCTCTTCCATCGCAGCAAAGAACAAATGGAGAACGGATAGTGGATGAATATGAGTTAGTACCTGTCCCGATCCCCACCCCACTAGCCTACTATGTAAATACATAAGTTAGGGTTTCTAACTTCCCACTTCCCAGTCGCCACTCCAGACACTTACGTCTCCAATCTCCATGCAGTTCTAGACTTCCATTCTAGTCCCCTCTCTCTCTCTCTCTCTCTCTCTCTCTCTCTCTCTCTCTTTCATCTTAATTCTTGACTGAACATTTTTTCTTTTTGAATTTAATTTTATGGTTTGAAGTTGGCAGGTGACTTTTTTTTTTGCTAGTAAACCCCTAGCTACATAAAGGCATGCAATGTCTATGTACTGGAAGTTTACAACATAAACAAAGGCCAACTAATATAATGAAACCTTACTCCGTCTTATTCAGTAGTATAAGGTCAAGTAAATACGGTGATCATGGTATGCTAGCCAATTACTTGTTAAAAGATTTATAAATTTTAAAGTGAAGTTTCAAAACTTAAAAAGTTTTGGAATCTTTAGATCCCCGATTCTCCGTGGGGATCCTCGTTCCCCATTTAGGGCGGGGATGGAGGGTGAAAATAAATCTCCGGTGGGGATTAGGTCAAGGATGAAGAGGGATTTGGGTTTAGGGATCAGGGACAGGGACGGAAATAGTGGTATCCACCCCCGACCCGGCCCATTGCATTCCCTACTGCTGCTTGGACATGTACTGGGATATTTTGACTTGCAGAACAGTTGTCATCTTCCAATTGGGTCACGGGTACCATAAGGGTGCCACGTGGTACCCTTCCCGTACCTAAAAATTTCTCGTATAGTATATAGTATTGGTTGGATAAAGTCATCATCTGTGGGGCCGCCATGCTTAAAAGGGAATGAACATCCTTTGAAGATGTATCCTTGTTTCATTTGTGGGGAAATTAATCTCCCTGTGGACATGAAAGAACTGTAGAGATAAGAAAATGGAACATTATTATTATTAGTTGGAAAAAAGAAGACCGACTGTCGTTTGTGTGTGGATAAACAAATAGAACCTTCATTAAGATTTCTCAAATTAAATACAGTACACGCCCTTGCCTTTTGCCCTACATTAATCACCCATCCAATTCATTGTTCCTAATGCCCAAAAATAAATGGATATGATTTTGTCACTCCCTTTTTTGTTAACGTCACTCTTCTGCAAGTGTGGCGTTAACAAAAGAGAGAGTGGCAAAATCAGCAGCCAAAATAAATTTATGCTGTGTTTGGATGACAAGTTTGGAAATTTTGAAAAGAATTTTTTAAGTTCATTAATAAAGAGGATAAAAGTTAGAAAAAAAAAAGAAGATAAATGAACTATTCTGGATGTTTTCAATTTTGATAAAAAAAAAAAAAAAAGATAAAATGAATGCATTCTTTTTAAGTTCTTATTTTGTAAATTGGACCACAATTTTGGAACAGAGTTATGTAATTTTAAATTTAACAGCACCTTTACACGTTTCTTTATATTCATGATATCAACGAAAATTACTGACAAACATGGTGAATTAAGAATTTTTGGGCTCTTTTGCCCATTGATGGTGCCACATTGGACTACAAATCTTATATGCACTGCAGAACTAGATTTTAGTTAGGTGGGGTGGTCCCAAATTAAGAATTTGGTGGTCTAAGTTAGAAGGGACAAAAAACAAAAAGAAAAACTCACTAATGAGTTTTGAGTCTTCACCTGCCTGCCGTCATCCGATCTTCTGATTTATATATAGGAAACTGATTTTC
Organism: Rhododendron mucronatum var. ripense; assembly: GCA_019656295.1. Lineage (NCBI taxonomy): Eukaryota > Viridiplantae > Streptophyta > Magnoliopsida > Ericales > Ericaceae > Rhododendron > Rhododendron mucronatum. The sequence continues at coordinate 802,841 of BPLT01000206.1, forward strand.
GAGGTCCACTTTTTACTGATGACCTTCCAATTTTATCGTGAAGTTACTAGTAATTTTGTGAACAAAATAGAGCGTCATCAGTAAAAAGTGGAACACGAATATCAATTTCCTAATATATATATATATATATATATATATATATATATAGGGAAATGGATCCACAAAACTAAACAAATGCTGGAGTATAATTAACATTAGGGCTGTTACTCGAAACCGGAAAGTCGATCGAAACCGGAAAAACCGGATCGGACCGAATTTTTTAAACCGGTTGAATAATTTCGGAAAAATAATTTCGATCCGGTTTATGTGTTTTAAAAACCGGTTGAAACCGGACCGGTTATATATATGTATAATATATATATATATATATATATATAAACATAGGGGAGAGGTTGAATTATGGGTTTTTGGTTGATATTTTATAGTATATATTGGTCTAATAAATATATTTATTATATAAAAACTGTTTTTATGGGCTTAATTATGTTTTTATGAGTTTTTTTTTTATGTATTGGGCTCAAAATTGATCCTTTTTTGTTGGGCAAAAAAAAAAAAAGGTTGAATTATAGATTTTTTGTTGATATTTTATAGGTTAAATTGTGAATTTTTTTGATGTGTTGGGCCTAAAATATGGCTCATGAATGAAAACCGGATAAATCGGACCCGAACCGGTTGAGCCGGTCGAAATCGGAACCGGTTTATCTCAACCGGTTTCGATTTCTAAAAATCTCAAACCGGATAACCGGTTTCAACCGAAAAATACACCCAAACCGGTCGAAATCGGACCAGTATCACCCCTAATTAACATCATTAAAATGATGTTAGTTAGTAGTTGTCCAAAGTATTTTTCGCTTGACCAAAAAATAAGGGGTATCAAAGTACAGGTAAATAGAAAGCGACAGGAAAAGACCCGCATAGTAAAGGGACCCCACGCAAACCAGAAAATGCTGTAGAATTTCCAATGAGAAGTTTTCCACCAGCAAAACTCTTAAAAAGGAGGCACAAACAACCCCATTTCAGTTATGTTTTCTTCACTTCCCTCTCATTCCCATCCATCTTTCTTCATAGAGCCTGAACAACTTTCTAATAATGTTCAGATCAAGCACAAGTAGGACCTTCAATGGAAGGATCAACATGGCCTTCGTAAACATAAGATCATACAATTACGTCTTGCAACCAACTCCCGCGCCCACTCCCGGCCGGCACACCATTTTCGCCTTCCTGATTACGGCCCTCTTTAACTTCCTCCAACTGCAGTATCAGAGCGCCAGTACTATTTCTCCATTCCAAACACACCCCAAAACGATGTGGGTTGCACTTTTCAGTTTGCTCTTGTATTGCATTGCATACGAGGTCGAACCAAACTTCATACTAATGGGTCAAGGTGGAATATTGGGGTTGTTTGGTTCAATCCTCTCTCTATCACTGGCCTCTGTTCTTTTCCATAACTCCGTTTCTCTTGCTCTTTATTTCCTCTGCATCCTGTTTTTGAACAGGGAGATATTGTGCTCCGCAATTTCTGTGTTTTGGAACTGGATCCATCAGAGAATTGTAGCTCCTGTCTCTTCCAACACCAGGGGAGGCCTACTACCACTGTAACAAGTGCGGGTGCTAGCTGTGTTCATTTTCTGCTGCTCACCAAAGTGAAAATATGGGGGAGTTTTGAGAGTTGAAGGAGAAGAGTTGAACCCAATAAATTAGTCTGCTAGCTGTTCATTTTCTCCCCTGTTTTATCCACTGAATGTTGTGTTTTGATGGTGGTGGTGTTGTGTGTATGTGATCGGATCTCAGCTAATACAATTGGAAAATCTTAATGAGTATGGTGTGTTGATCAGAGAAGGCCGCGTATTCCCTTATATTTATGGCACTTATAAGATTACGCCTTATTTATGGGCAGTAATTTTCACCCTCATTCCATTAGCTTTCATTTTTAATTTTCTCTCTACTTTTGCTAATTTACAACATTCTTCTTTCAGTTTTTCATTTTTGACACATGAAGGGGTAATATAAAGAGGTGTCAAACGGGCCGGATTGACACAGCATGACACAAAATGGTTTTAGATGGGCACAGCATGGAAGTGGGCTGAGCATGGCACGGCATGACACAACACAATCTTAGACAGGCATGACACAACACAATCTTAGACAAGCATGACATGACACAGTTCTAAATGGGCGCGGCACAGACACGAAAGGGCATGGCACACTTACCCAAAAAATTATTAATTTTCTATTTTACACTGTAACATAACATTTTACACTTTTTGTGTAGATAAATATTTTTCCCTTTTTGGAGTTTTTCCCTTTTCGACGAAACTCGATTGGAGATGTGCCGATATGGGCACGGTATGACACGATTAAAAAATGGCATGGCACGATTAAGTAAACGAACACTACACGATTATAAAATGGCACAATAAAGAAAACGGATCAGCATGACACGACACGACACGAAACACGATTGGGACAGAGCTAAATGGGTTGGGCCAGCACGACCCGGCCAGTTTGACATCTATAGTAATATGGGATAGGATGATATGATGAGGAGTTTAAAAAAAAAAAAAAAAGACTTCGAATGTTGTAATGGAAAGAGCAGAAATTCATAAATAGAGAAAGTCCTAATTATACAACTTCTCAGAACTTTCTTTATTTACGATGAAAAGAAAGTAGGGAATGACTTATTGAAGCAAAACCTTTAGAAATCGGTTGATAAACTTCCTTCGGATCAAAGAGAAATTATATTCGCACCCTCTATTCAGCCTATGAGTTCAGTTTCTTATTGGCATTTTCGGAGTGAGAAATTAAAGTGTTATGTTTTTTTGTTTTTTTTTTTAATAATGAATTATATTGTAACGCGGATACTACCATTCTGTTCTCAAAATAAGACAGCATGGCTAGAAGATATATTAATCATGCATCCTTAACCCTGCTCTATTGACAAACATGTGCAAGACATGTGCCAAGAAGTGTATAAAACTTTTACCAAATAAACTAGTTAGTCCACAAGATAAATCTCTTGGGCCAAATGTTATTGGGCTAACAAAACTATTGGGCCTTCACAAAATAACGGCCGAGAACGTGTTTTGATAATTAATACTCGTCAAGAACATTTTTAGTATTAACAAATGTTCTTAACTTATTCTTGACAGGTATTAATTATCAAAATACATCCTAGACTGTCATTTTCCCGGGAAAAAAAAATGAGGGAAAAGCCCGACAATAAAAGGGTACATGTACACCTAAAAACCGGAACATGTTCATCTACTTGGTGTATACTCCCTCCCCTCACATGCCTACGTGTGGGTTCCGAGTGAGCTTCACATATTATGTGAGAGGATGGAGCATGCACTGGGAGTATTGAATCATTTTCCGTTCATCTAAGATGCAAGGGGATTTACCAAGTGATTTGACTACTCTCACACCATTGAGCTCCATAGATAAGATCAACCCTGTCCCGATTTCTCAGCCACCCAATTAAGCACAGGTGGGGGAAAATAACGGCAACCCATCTGAATTTTTTTAACAAATTAATGTAGCAAATTTAAGTTATAATATCTATCCCGCATCTAGATTTGACTGTGTATGATATACACCCCTTGAATATAATTTTTCATAACATCAAACCTTCAATTCATAATTCACGAATACCATGACTTTTAACTTGATGTTATGAATTCTCATTTGATTATTTTAACTTTAAGGTGGAATGTTTATTATTTTTTTGGAGAGTGAATCAGGGGGTGTTCCGGTTTCTCCGAAAAGAAACCTTTTGAAAAAGAATACAATTTTAAGCTAAAAAAGCATGTGTTTACGCAAATAATTTTCTTACCGATATAGATCTTGTTTGATAGATTTCACTAAAATCTTTTAAACGGTGTAAAAAAAATTGAAAAAATATTTTTCATTTTTATTATATTTAAATTTGAAATTATCTTCGTTTGAAAAAAAAATATTTTTTTTTAAAAAGGAACACCACCATATTCATTGCTAAGCTGCAAGGTCGACCATTTTCTTCCCATCTTAGTAATTTTAAGGTTAGTTTAAATTGAGGAGTGTACATCCGAGCATGAGGTGTATATTAAAAAATAAAAACTCTCTTTTTGATTGATGACAAGATTCCATATGATTTTAGAAAGAAAAAAAAAAGAAAAAGAAAAGAAAAAGTGTACTACCTTCCTGTACTTTTTGTATTTAGGTGCCGAATAGCACAATCAGTTTCTAATGTACCCCATTAATTAGAAGGGGTGTGTGAGAATACCCCACAACTGTAATTACGACTTACGAGTGGTCGAATTAATAAATGATCATCGCGCACAGTATTGCTCAGATCGAGATTTGTATCAACCTAGCTATTTAACCCTTTAATTAGGGAGAAAACTGATACTTCGATCTCATGAGTCATATCTCCAACTCCGAAACTGCAAGCTAAATCACTTACGTGGGTGTTTTGTTGGTTTTTTTTTTTTTTTTTTGTCACTTATCTGATGTGGCACTGAATGTAGATATGTTCCATATGTTTTATGCATTTGGTTGTGTGAGATTCTGAATGTTCTGCGTGGTGTTTAGGCCTCATTTATAATTCACTACAACAAAAAACACCAATGGTGACACCCTTTGACACCATTTGGTGACAAAAAAATGGTATTGTCACGGAATATATTCAATGGTGACAAAAAATTTGACTGCATGTCACTGAAAACCTTTGAGTAATCAGGTCCTGGGCGCGAAATAATGATGGGATTTGGTGACAGAAAATTTGTCACTGAAGACAAGTTTCAGTGACAAGCATAATGTTGTCACTGAAAGGTCTGAAAATTTGTCACCGATGACGTTTTTCGGTGACAATCGTAAGGTTGTCACTGAAAGGTCCGAATTTTCGCACCTCCCGAGCTGGTAATAACTTGGCGCGCTTATGAAAAGTTAAATTTTTTTTTTTTTTTTTCACTCAAAACCACGTTAGTTTTTCTTGTCACCAAAAACAAGCAACCATGCTACTTGTATAGATGTTTTTCACATATTATGCATGTATATTTTTGTGGAGTCCATATCGGAATCGTACAAAATGATCGGAATCGCTAATCTTTTTGAAAAAATTTGTAGGAGGGTTTGTATAAGAAATCAGCTCCAACAGATATCAGTGAGGGCTTTCTCAGAAATTGTAGGATGAATCATTCTGTTTTGCCGTACGATTTTTGAGAAAGCCCTTGCTGATATCTGTTGAAGTTGGTTTTTTACAAAAACATTCCAAAAAATATTTTTTAAAAAATGAACGGTTTGGATTATTTTGTGAGATACTGATATGGGTCCCACAAAAATATATGTGCATCCTGATATGTGAAAAACATTTGTGTGGAATCATTGCTAAAAAACCAGCCCTAATTTTACTCCAACTTTACTCTCTCCGCTTACTCTGCCTCTATCCACTCCCGTCTCTCCACTCCCGCAGCCACACGGCCCATTCCAAAACGAGGACTTTCAGCAGCGACGGCGACCGCGACCCTGACCACAAACCGGCGGACGTTGGTCCGATCAGCCAAGGTATTTTGCTGTCCCTCTCAATATCTCGCCTCGTCATTTTCTCTCTCCATCACAAAATGTCTCTGTCTCGCTCGATCTCTCTCTTACTTTGTATAACATGTTTTTTTATCCTATCTTCACTGAGAAGGCGACACACCTCATCTCCACTCCGTTCCTCACCAGCCCGAACTCGCCAGCGCCACCACCACACTCTGTGAGTTCTGGTATTCCTCCACTCTCCAATCTTCCGATTTCTTGGATTTTTTGTTTTGCATGTGAGTTTTTAATTCAAATTTGTTGATTAAAGTTCGAATCGGAAGCTTCCAAGTCTCGTTGGTTTCCGTAGAGGGATCGAAATCTGGTTTTTGGTTGCTTTTTTAGTGGCAATGTTCTAATAGGCTTTGGTCCTAGGGTTGTTTTTTTTAATCTGCAAACAGAAATGTGATTGGTTGTTGTTTTACCTTGTTGTCAATGGTCATAGCAAGATATTAAAAAAAATCTATACCTACACCAATCTTTTGTACTTTCCTCACTTTCGAAATCTTTTTCCCTATATTTTACTACTAAGTGCTGAAAGCTGAAATTTAGAGGGAGTTTAATATTATGATTCCCCCTTTTTAAATAATGTTAGCATTTAGAATTATGACTAATCATTTAGAATTATGATTCCCCCTTTTTAAATAATGTTTTACCTTGTTGTCAATGGTCTAGCTATTTATATCACTAGCATTTAGAATTATGAAATATTGCTATGGAATCTATATGACTAATCATTCACACTACTCGAAAATATAATTGAGAGAGGAACCAAAAGTTGAGTACATAAGGTCGCCAGTGCACTTGTGCAAAATCTGTTTTGCACATTTCTGATTATCTTGCTTCGCATCAATTTGGCATATTTCTTATCATTCTTGTCTTAAAATATAGAAGACATTGAAAATTATGGTGGCAGGATGGTATGTTGAAATGCTCATAAAGGCTCAAATTCAACCACCTTTTGAGAAGAAATGGTGCCAAGTTGTTTCCGTTTGAGTTCCTTAAGAAAAATAAAAAAATCTTGTTCCTATGCTTTGCAGCACTCAAAAACTTAATTTTTCTTGTATTACTTCATGTAAAGCAGACAGATCTGCTTGATTTTAGAGTAGTGCTGCTACATTGTTGTATGCGGCGTCCAAAGAAAGGGGAACCACTTCATACACAGTCAGAAATGTACTTTACCATGTCAAAAATCCTATGTTGGTGATATTGTTTATGGCCTTCCATAACCAAAGGCTTTTTGTTCCCTTTTGGTTCGAAGTGGAGCAAATTATGGTTACGGATTATGAACAACTACTTGAGATCCAACTTTGTAGATTTTAGGGGTAAAACCTAGAAGGGTGTGTTGAAACTTCATTTGCTGATTTTGTGTTGACCCTTTTTTTTGGCCCTGTTACGGCTTAGAACTTCAAAAGTTCCTCATGTTAGAGTTTTCCAACCATTTTTCCCAGTCTTGAGTCTTGGTTCCAGATTCTTGTTTGTCAAGAAGTGTTCTAAGCGTGCTAGAGGAGTTCTAAAATAATTTTCATGCTTCAGTAAATGGTACTTTGTTAATGACTTAAAATTTTCTGCTTTGGTATGTTGTGGTACATTGTAATTTAGACTATTTCTTTGAATGTTGCTTGTTTGTCGTTTGCTTTCTTGTCCACAACTTTAGATTGTGCCTTTTGAGCATTTTGGATGCCTGGGTTCACCAGCTTCTGGCATTTTCTTTTGTCAAATGAGGGAGACATGTGACGTGAACCTTCTTTAAGGAAACAGAAAAAATATTCTTCCTGCATGGTAACTTATACTAGAAACTCTTGAGTCATGGTAGTTTTAGGAGTTAACATGAACTGCCAGTAGCTCTAGCCTCCAAGCAAATAATTTAATAATTAGAAGGCAAAATTGAACTAGTAGAGCAGTAATATAAACAAAAGTGTCAACAAAGAAAGCAGTGATCCATGTTGGGAATAGACTAATCTATCTACACGAAGCAGATGAGTTTCTTCCAGAACTGGTTCTCTTGACTCAAAATTTGTGAGAGAGCAATGATGAAAGACAGTTGCACTGGAATGCCTTGCAATTGTTGTCATCAGCTGTGTTTGGATAAAAAGTTACAGAATAAACTTGGTTTTCTGAATTCATATTTTCCTTTCCCCCATGGATACCTTTAATCCTTGATTCAAGCACAATCTCTATAAAAAAATTCACCATTGCAGGTTCTCAGAATATATAAGTCAGAACGCTGAGTGAGTGAGAACTACTGACATATCTTGATTAGTCATTGAGAAACCGCGAAACCCTGACAATGTCTAGTCTTGGACATTAACATCACTTAAAAGTAAATAAGGCCGTAACTAAACCAAGGTTGTAAAGACACTAAATTCTCCACAAGTTTCCAATACAAATTACCCTCGAAGAAATTGTCTCTTTGGAAATTTAACCTCTATTTAGTCTTTACAATGTAATAGTGTGCGACTTCTGCGTTTACACATCACTTTTGCATTTACCCATTTGTTATTTTCCTTAATAGAATTATACTCGAGAATGGGACCTTTTTGAAGACATTCTTCACAGACAATCATTTAAAAGACATACAAGGGAACAAATGTTTCAGAGGAGAAAAAAGACCATACAACAGTAGAACTAACCAGATCCAGGGATGTAATTTGTGCTTTGTGATTTGGTTCTATTGTTGTGAAGTGAGAAGATATGAAACAATCTACTAGTGCTTAAGTGGGCTCCTTATCTATAACCTGTGAAACAAATGGAGTATTATTTTAATTTGTGATTAAGGCTTGTAAGTTGTAATGTACATGCAATTTCTTAGGAATATCTAAATGAAACTTGGGATTCAGAGTCAATCAAAAGACACACCACTAACCTCTTAAGCCAGAAATTCATGTTGTTAGCTTAGTCTTATCCAGGACATACTTTGAGCAACGGTTGTACTGACATAATCGGAAAGAAGCAATTTGAATGTATCCTATGTACAAATGTTTATTGTACTTTTTAACTAGATCTAGATGTTATTCAAGTAAAAGGAATCTATCTCCACATTCGAACTACCGATAACTTCAATACATATATGAACCTTATGTCTTTACGTAATAAGGGAAGGCAGTGCCTTGCACAAAAAGTTCTTTGTGATATCAGACAATTTAGCTTTAGCACAAATTTCCGTTAAAGCCTTGATTCTAGTAACCTTAGGGACTGTCAAATCTTTCATGAACTGAGCAAATGAAGGACTTCTCTTTGAAGCCTCAACAAGGTCTAGAAGCTCAGATTCTACCTTTTCCGGTGCATTAGCTTTTACTGCTGAAAGGTACAATGCAGAGGCAAAACAATCATAATCAGAACGGTATTTGATCCATACTGTCCAGCTCTTCTGTGGGCATATCATTTGTTTCATGCTGTCTAGCTATTTATAATTTGGTTCTGAATCCTTGATTTAGGCATACTGGTCTTTGGGTAACCAGAATGGTATTTGATTTTAGTTCTGTTTCTAGTTCAATTGTTTTGGTTTTTTGGAAGCTATGAGTAGCATTGGTTCTGTGTGCTGTATCTGTATTGCTGTTTTCTGTTTCTGCAGTATTTTGTAACTTGTACACTGCTAGTTTTGAAATTACTATGACTGCTATTGAGCTGCTTTGAATATTTTGCTGCTTTGGATGTGTCTGCTACTACTTTCAATGCTCTGCTGTTTTCGGTAGTGCTGACCAAACAGCTGTGTTAGAGCTTACCACTTTAATGATTGCTGGCCCATATGGTATGGAAGCAAGAAATGATTTTAGATCTGTTCGGAGGAGTATTGAATGGTCAGAGGAGTATTCCTAAGAGTCTATTTGAGGAATGGTCATCTCTCTACTCGTGTGTGTTGACTCCATATTTTCCCTTCTCTAATTGCATGTCTGAGCATAAAGTTTAAGAGCAAGAGAGAGAAACCACTTGCATCTGGTTTTGATAAAATAGAGCAAGTTGCTCGTACAACGAAAGTAGCCTGTGTTAGAGCTTACCACTTTAAAGATTGCTGGCCCATATGGTCTGGAAGCAAGAAATGATTTTAGATCTGTTCGGAGGAGTATTGAATGGTCAGAGGAGTATTCCTGAGAGTCTATCTGAGGAATGGTCATCTCTCTACTCATGTGTGTGTTGACTTCATATTTTCCCTTCTCCAATTGTATGTCTGAGCATAAAGTTTAAGAGCAAGAGAGAGAAACCACTTGCGTTTGGTTTTCCATAGCCTCAAAGGAAAACTAGGGGTGATATTCATATAAGTCTTGGATCCAACAAGCTTATACTCTAATGGATCCAAGTATGTCAATTATATTTATGTAATTTCCACTTGAAGCTTGATTTGTGAAGAACATGATAGTTCTAGATCTTGAATTAAAAGCGTGTTTCAATATGTAACTCCATTAAGAAAATACTTATAGCGTGTAACCTTGTCTATGTCCACTCCTCCAAAGTCCAACCTTTTCAAGTAGGATGAAAATTCAATCCAGATATTTATAAAATTTATCGTGCTTTTTGGAATCAAGCTTCAAAAGTGTGATAAAGCTTGAATTAATGTTGTTCATGTGTCACACACGTGTCTGAAGTGTGTCCGGGGCGTGTCCATGTGTCGGACTTTGTTACATATATAATTACTCTTTTTTTTTTTTTGCAACTTTGTACAGGTAAGTAAGGAGATGGAGTTGCTTTTTGGAAGCTAACCAAGATGGAGTTGAAGACTTTTGATAGTTATTTTTGGAAGCTAACCAAGATGGAGTTGAAGACTTTTTGGTAGTTATTTTTTAAGCTAACCAAGATGGAGTAAATGGATCACTTGTTTTGAGTTCTTTTTGGAAATGGATGTTTTGTAGTTTTGGTAATGTTAAGTTTGAAGTGGTTATTGTTGGAGGATGAATGTTTTGAAACGCTTTGAAGTTGGATGATGAATGTTGACTTAATGGATATTTGATTTGAATAATATTTTGCTTCTTCGCAATTTAAGTTTTGTTAAGTTGAATTATAAGATCCAAAAAAATCTGAAATTTAATTTGTAAGCAGGTGAAAATAATATATGGAATAAATTGTATTGCTGCTAAAGTCCTCTTTTTGGTGACAAAAGAGATTGTCACTGTTGTATGTTTATTACTACAAAAGGTTTTTGGTGACACACAATCGGTTGTCATGGTTAGTACTTTTAGTGACAACCTTTGTCACAGAATAATTCCTCTTCCGTGACAATATGGTGCTGTCATTGTTACTATCTGTGACATAATCACCTTTGTCACAGAAAATCTTTTTTCCGTGACACCATATTGTTGTCACTGTTACTTTCGGTGACAACTGTGTCACGGAAAATTTGTCTTCCGTGACACCAAATTTTTGTCACTGTTGACAACATTCCGTGACAACTTTACAATTTTGTCACCATTGACTTTCAGTGTCATGGATACAATGACACCTCTTCTTGTGTCACCAAAAACAATAGGTGACAAAATTTGGACATTTGGTGACATTTTTTCATGTCACCGAATGTGTTTTTTGTTGTAGTGATTGTTATACCCCATCTCTTGGGATGGCTTTCCGTTCTCTATATTTTCTTAATTATTATCAATAAAGGATTCTATCATTTGGGGGAAAAAAAATGCAAGCTAAAATCCTCAAAAGAGCAGGTAAGTTGTAACAATTAATGAAAAATCAAACCTAAATATGTCAAACTTCGTTGGACAATTGTGACGCGCGTATGTTATGGTCATAAGGTTCATGTGCTTTTAATAATTCTACCTACGTAATGGGTCCACAAAATTATTGTTTAATTTGAGATATAGGTTATACCAACAGATTTGTAGGAGATGTTGCTGGATAATTTAGATTCTCACTCGTTTTTCGATTCAATTCAAGTGATTATATATGTATCAATGTTTTTGGATACCTCGAGGCTGCCTCGAACAGTTCAGGTGTATCTTGACTAGTTTTTCGGTGAACAATCCCTCCATCCTCTATCGAGGACCCACTAAAAGTTGGAGCAATGCTCCATATGAGCTGACTCCAAATGAGCTGATATCACTCAAGCGATTTCGAACATGAGACCTTAGAAGTGAGTAACTTAAGTTCCAGACCATCACCACCTGCCCTACCCCGAGTCAATAGAACAAAGAAGTGAATGAGCGATTTCAAACATGAGACCTTTGCCGGGAGCAACCCAAGTTCCAAACTATGACCACCCGGCCTACCCCATCATTGATCAATACATACCATACACTTGTTTTTATAGAAAAAATGATACCATACTCTTCCCAAACCTTGGGGCCATTTGAAATTATGCCCAGTTGTTATTTTCAGGATCTCAAAATTAGTCGAAGTACGCACAACTGATCCGAACATCCGTTTATCAAAAATACCATACAAATATCACCACCGTAGATAAACTACCCCCGTCAATAGATAGGCAGCTGGAGTATTATTACATGACCCTCTCCTCAATTGAGATCCCCACTAATCATCGACTCTACTAGTTACCACACACTGCACGTAGTCATTCTTCATATTATCGGCATCAACGACAAATGTATCACAAACATGCATGAAATTCCTAAAATTTCGGCTAGTGGTAGGCCACTTTCTTTGTCAGAGCTGGCGTCAGTGGTTTACATAGAATATTGGTTTAAGTCATCATCTGTGGGGCCCTCCATGCCTACAAGAGAATATCCTTCGAAGATGGATCCTTGTTTCATTTTTTGGGAATTAGAAAAGCGACTTTTTGTGTGTGTGTGTGTGTAATTTGCAAAGGGAAATATACTATGACTAGGTATTCGTGATGAGGCGCAGCTTGCCATGGATCATAGTTGGGAGAATATCATTGTGGTTACCGACGCCTTAACTGTTTTGAATTTCATTCAAGACACAAATTTAGTGGGATCTCATCCGTTGAGTGCTATAAATATCCTTGATTGCAGGTATTTATTAGCAGGCTTATCAACGGCGAGGATCATACATGACCCAAGACAAGCGAATATGGGCGCGAAAATCTTGGCGAAGAACGTTAATCTTAGTCACCCTCTTAGGTTTATTTCGTTTTCAGTTGTTCCTTCTATTATGTGTTTTAATTTTCATAAAGACTTTGTAAGTATTAAATATTTCAGGCTTATTCGTAGTTTACTAGTTTTTAATCTATGCTAGTATCTTTATTACAAATAAAAAATAAAAAATGAAAGAACCGCAGAGATAAGAAATCCATGTGCTATATATATGGACCGATTACAAGTTAAATTCCAGTAAAGATATGGAAGATTATTAATTAGTTGGAAAAAAGAAAAAGAAAACAGCTTCATTAAGATTTTGTCAAATAAAAAATACAGTAAACTCCCTTCCTTTTTGCTTGCTGTAATCATATTCTCCCTCTGTTACTACTATTCCGTTATGACGTCTAAATGCCAGTGTGCCAACTGAACACCTTTTTTTTTTTGTACGGGAAAGAGTAATTAATACGAGAAAGTACAGTACGTGTTCTAATATTAATCATACTAAGTACCTGGTTTTACAAGTTAAATTCATCCCTCAATAATATTTAAACAATAGACATTAGGATTGATGGGGGATTAATTATAAATGTGAAGCAAACTTGTTGTACTATTATTTTTGGCTTTGTTACGAGAGCCTGCTACGTGCTAATGCATTTTTCTCTATTACTTTTGAACATTATGTGCATGTATTGGGTGCCTAGTGGTCCTCTTAAAGAATCTCATTGTTGTGGAACTTTGTAGCATTTGGATGTGCATCTGCTCCTCTACATTTCCACTAATAAGTATGGGATCTTGATACGTAATTTGTGAGCAAAAAAAAAATTTACCGAAACCCGACTATTTGACCCAACTTTTATCTTTTCCAAAAAGAATTTTATTGTTTTTTTTTTCCTTTCTCGATCTAGACCAGTGATAAAGGATGTGCATGACTCCCAGTTGCAAAATTAATTTTTGTACTTCATTTATTTTGGGAGACACATTGGATAAAGGAATATCAAACTATGAAGTCTTGCTTCTCAGGAAAGTATTGAGGAAAGGAACTCTGGAACTCTGTTTCCATTGGTTTGCTTTCTATATTTTGTAATTCTGTTTTTGCTAATTCAACTTGATTGTTGGATGTTTTGTTCTTCTTATTTCTCTTACTTGATGTACCCTTGTCAAAATTTTCAATACAGAAAAATTTGGCCGATCCAAAAAAATATTCCCACCAACCTCTCATGATTTCTGCTTTTCCGTCTATTTTGACGGAATTGTTAACAGTGCCAATTTAGTCTATAGTTAAGGGGATTTATTAGTTTAAAAATGGAATATAAGGGGTGTAGTTGCAACTTGGTCAAAGTACAAGGGTGTAAGAAAATTTGGCCTTATCTTCAATCCACGTAGAAAAAGATAAATACTACTCCCTTCGTACGGATTTAATTATCTCTAGTTCTATTGTAACCGGCTAAAAAACAGGTTATATCTTTAAATTCGTAATGAATTTTATATCGAATATGAATCTTGTTTGACAGATCTCGATTAGTTTTATAATTCAATGTTTTTGAAATCACGTAAAACGTTATAAATTGAAAGATATAATCGATTGAAAAATTATTCGAATTCTAAAAAAGAATTATTAAATCCGAATGGAGGGAATATAAGTAACTTATTCATAACGCATGGAGAATAGTCAAGTGCTATGAGATTTGCTTGGCCTTACTGTTTTTGATTGTGGAAGATACTGCAAAATGGAGAATAGTCAAGTGCAATGAGATTTGCTTGGCCTTACTGTTTTTGATAGTGAAAGACATGCACTGCAAAATGAGAATAGTCAAGTGCTATGAGATTTGCTTGGTCTTACTGTTTTTGATGGTTTAAGATACTGCAACATTGGGATTCGGGAAAGCTCCCCCTTTTGCATCACCGCCGAATGTTCACTTCTTTAGTTGAAAATTAAAAGCAATCATAAAAATTTCAATTTATTAACCATACATGGAAGTGTTCATTTACAAAACTTGTCAAGAAGGTTTTTTTTTTTTTTTTTCCAATCAGTAGAAGATCATTACATCATGTATAAAGTACAAATCACGGGACACTGCTGAATCAACAGTTTAATGGTACTAATATGGACATAGTGTTCTGCTATAAAATTATCACGGTAGAAGATTAACCTATTTTAAGCGCCTACAGTATATAGTTTACAATAGTTTAAAAGGTATATATGTTATATTCCCTCCGTCCGGATTTAATAGTCTTTTTTTTAAGTTCGGGTCATTTTTCAATCGATTATATCTTCCAATTTATAACGGTTTACGTGATTTCGAAAATGTTGTATCATAGAATTAATCGAGATCTATTAAACAAGATCCATATTTGATATAAAATTCATTACGCATTCAAAGATATAACCCGGTCATTTTTTAACCAGTTAAAATAGAACTAGAATAATTAAATTCGGACGGAAGGAGTATATGCATTTACAATACATTTCTGGTGTTGGAGGGTGGGTGTGGCTTTCGTAGTAAAGGGATTGTGATTGCTTAAAGTGGATTACATGTGCAAAACCCAATTTTCTCCATACACAAAAAAACACCACTTTTTCCACTGATGCAGGCTTATGCTTTCGAAAACCCCATGAAATTTCCTTCCCACAGAGTCGGCCGAGGCAAACCGGTTTCTCATACTACTCCCACTTTCAGAAAAAAACAAGAACAAAGTACTCTATAAATAAGAGAGCACGGCCCTAAACATTCAAACCATTAACCACCTTCGAAACACAGGTATAAACACCTCTCTCTCTCTCTCTCTCTCTCTCTCTCTCTCTCTCTCTCCACTTTGCAATTACACATTTAATTTATGATCGCATTCTATCTTTGTGTTTTCTATCTAGCTTATTCATAATATGTTCAGACCAAGTGCTGGTATGAGCATTCATGGAGGAATCAAAATCAAATTTGTAAGCATAAGATGCTGCATCTTGCAACAAATGCCAACAACTCCCACTCCGCCCCACGCTATTCTCGCCTTTCTCTTGCCGGTACTCGTTAATTTTCTCCAATTGCAGTACCAGGGGAAGGTTTTCTCTCCATTCGAAACACACCCCAAAACCATGTGGGTTGCCGTCGTTAGTTTGTTCTTGTACTGCTTGGCATATGACAGTGACCGGAGACTTTCCTCGAGCAGCGTTAGACCGGCTTATTATGCCCGAGTTGTTCGTGGTGGAATGGGGTTGTCCGGTTCACTTCTCTCCGTATCCCTTGCCTCGCTTCTTTTCCAAGACTCTGTTTGGCTGCTTCTTTATTTTCTGTACATCGTGTTATTGAATCGACAAATGATGTGCCACAGACTTGATGTGCTGTGGAGCTGGGTCCGTGAGAAAATCATGGCCGGTCTTCGGTGTGGACCGCACCGTCCGGAAAGGCGCCTACTTCCAGTTTAACCACCAAGTATACGTTCGTATACACATGCATGTATGAGTCCTGCAAAGAGTCAGAAAGCTATGTGTTATTGTCTTGTTTAGAGTCTCCTCGATCTGTACTTCATTTTTGTGGGTGATGGGTTTCGTACGGGATCGCTTACGTGTGATTATCCGTGAGCTGGAGAGGTGCGATTGGTTGATGACTAGTCAAAGGGAGAGAAGGGAGGTCTCGCGGGGTGGAGGAATGTGAGCAAGAAGCACGGGAAGAACAGAGGCAGCGTGTCTCCTTTGTTTTCCGCGGGGCATTCAACCTTTTCCGGGCTCTGGCCAGTGAGGTCACACGTTTTCTCTGAGGAAGAATGTTCTCGTTCCTCAAATTCAGTGCTCACTCACCTTTTTTTCCAGAAAAAAGGTCCCCCCTGATCATTGGGAATGTCAGGGGTATTTATAGGGCACCTGGGCCTATGTCAGGCCCAGAACGGCGCTCCTATTAGTTCCCGACACGTGTCCCTCCTGTACTTCTTGGCCTTGGGAAAGCTCGCCTTCCCGCGGACGATTTTTCCGCAGGAGGGCTCGTTTACCCGTGGCGTCACCTCCCATTCCAAGCCGCCAAACCACAAGAAACCCCCAAATTCCCGCCAAGCGAGGTCGCGACCTGCGGCGATCGTTATTTCCCCGCGGAGGCCCGCCCGGACCCCGCCTCTGGGCCTCAGGTAGGGGTCCGCGAAGATTTCGCGAGATAAAGACTTGATAATTATGACATTTTTCAGGGAGTGGCGCGCGGGGTCTCGACGTAAACCAACTGATGGGGCCCGCGGAAGTGAATTCCGCGGTGGATCCTCTGTTCCCGCGGACGACTCCCGCTGTCATATCGCTTCGATCCGCCGCTCCACGCGTCACTATCCCATTGGTTGGTCAGCGTTTCCAGCTGTTGCCGCGTGTCCGCCCGCAATTGGAGAGTCAAATAGTCGCTTCCTCAGGTTTCAACCTATTTACTTTGACCGCGCCTACAATTTTCTTTCCCTTCTTAGTCCATTTTGTTGTTTGCATGTCAAGTGAAGCTTCGTGGTTATGTTGTTTTAAGATCTTACTTGAAATAGCTCCTATAATAGTAGATACCACTGAGACATTCAGCTAGCAAGCATATTTTTATGAGGGTAAATTTTAGAAATAGTCCCTCTTGTTTGCATCAATTCTCATTTTTGTCCCCCTAGTTTAATAGTTTCAAAACCCTTTAGTTTATATCCTGTCTCAATTTCATCCCTTTTGTTGGCGGCGTAAATTAAACAGACGGAATTGAAGTTGTCATTTCCCTTCACAGAGGGACGAAATTGAGATTTTATGTAAATTAGAGGGACTATTTGTAAAATTTTACATTTTACTTTCATTTTTGCAAATAAAAATAAAAAACACCGCATGTAGTATATTTGGCACTTGAATTATTTTTTATAAGGTAATTCAAATATGTTGAGAAAATTTTAAATATATATTTTTTAAAAGAAATAAGCACTTATTGATAATTTTCAAGTTTAAAAATAATGGGCTTACTGAAATATAAAAATATACAATATGAATCTTATTTGATGAATATCAATGAGATCTTTTGAATGATACAAAAAAAAATTGAAAAATTATTTCATAAGCCTATTATTTTTAAGCTTGAAAATATGTACTTATTTTTTAAGTACTTATTGGAGTTAGCAGAATGGGGCATTAATGACTTTATCTTATTTTTTAAAATCTCCTCTCTCTCTCTCTCTCTCTCTCTCTCTCTCTCTCTCTCCCCGCCGAATTAAAAGAAATTGTTCAATACCATTTAATGTCACGACCCAACCATTTCAAGTTTCACGACCGAACCATGTAAAAGAAATTGTTAAAATCACCATCATTGAAATAGCCAACTTAACACGCAGTGATTTGAAATGTGTGTGCACAAAATCATTTCAAGTGAGAATTACGATATACAGAGGTTCCACAACTATATGAAATAATCTGATAGAAACAGAGCATAACCAAATATCGAATTTGATTTTTTTTAAACAAAAAAATTGGTCATCACATTTAGTTAATCTTGTAATCGTTAATTTAAGAACTAGCACTATTGAATAATAAATAAGCGAGTACATTTTCGATTTTGGGGTGATGTCGTAAGCGAACTCACAATTTCCATATTTCATAAATTTTTTATTTGCAAAATAAAGAGTACAAGATAAAAATCTAAAAAACAGTCCCTCTAGTTTGCATAAAATCTCAATTTAGTCCCTCTATGAGGATAAATGACAATTTTGTCCTTCAATTCCATTTGTTTCATTGACGCCGTCGGTGAGAGGGAAAAAATTGAGACGCAATGTAAACTATGGGGGTTAAGATTGACACAATTAATACTAAAGGGATGAAAATGAGAATTCGTACAAACTAGAGGGACTATTCTAAAGTTTACCCTTTTATAATATACTCCCTCCGTCCCTTTTTTATAGTCCGGTATTCCATTTTGGCATGTATCTTAATAAGTGTCCATTTTATAAAGTTAGTGGGTAAAAGTTGGTGCATTGTCTATTTTGTTCCTAAAAGTAGATTCCATTTTAAAAAGTTAGTGAGTAAAAGTGTAATGATGATGGGTAAGTAGGAAAAGTGGAGGAAAAAGTTGATGTGAAAGGTATAATGATGATGTCTTTTTAATAAGTTCGAATTACGAAGTAGGACACTTAAAAAGGGACGGAGGGAGTATGTTTTAACCTATCAAGAAGGGAAAAAATTGCTTACGTTATGCACGAAATGTCCTAAGAAATATTGATCGGACTAAGGAATCCCCGTGTTCTTAAGAAATAAATTAGATAAATCTGACACCTGAAACATACCAGCACCCAACATTCGTATCTCAAATTTAGTGTGTGAAAATTAGATAAAACTAACACTTTGATACATACCCGCACCCAACACTTGTATATCGGGTTTGTTGTGTGAAAGGAAAGTGCGACATTGCTTAGATAAGAAAAATGAAACACCTTGGCAACATTTTGTCTCATGTGAAATTATAAAATAGTCTAGGAGTACTCCCACATGGTATTTCAGACCATTTTATAACCATTTATTCTGTGGGGTAGTGGTAGACTCCACAGGAATGTGTGGTTGTAAAGTGGTCCGGAATTCCACATAACAGTACTCTCAGACTATTGAATAATTACTCTTGTCTCACATCAACTATATAAATAAAAAAGGGAATTTATTTCTACGGTCAATTTTTTGATAACCACACTTCTTTTTTTGTATTTTAGTATTGAAAGTGTATTTTTTTTTGTTAAAAGATCAAAAAAAAAGAATGTGAATATCAAAAAATAAAGTGTCGAAATCAATTCCCAAGAAAAATTCTAGACCATATATGTAAAAAAGTTGACAGAAAATTTCTCCGACCATGTATATGAGTGGACTACCTTTACCAAGGCGATATAAAGGTACAGTTTACCCAAAATGAACTCTAAACGTGAAAAGGGCACACTAGATGATAGTTTATGAACAATCATACAGAAGTCCTCCAGTCCGAGATATTTATATGGCGTTTATACAGTTAATCGTGAAGCCGCGAAAATATGTGGTGTTGATCGTGAAGCCATGAGAATGTGTGGTGTTGAATCACCACGTGGCTGTGTGTTGGGAACATGAATAATTACCCTAGTTTAACTCAATGTTTTACCTCTTTTCGAACTTCGAAGATTACAAAGACAGTAAGAAATACCACCATGAGCTAAACATTGACTTTGCTATAAAAGGGTTACACCACCAACACGTGATCAAATCCATCTGACCACACTAAACAAAAAGAGCATATAGTAGTAAAATCCACAGTATCCAATATCAGGGTCGCTAACATGTCTATTACACAACAAAATGCCTCTTGTTGTTCATCAATTAGCAAACAGAGCAACACCTCTGACCAGAGCAACAATTCAGAGTGAAGATGATGATGGGCTTGGATATTGCTCAAGGTAATCAAACATGTCAGCTGGTAATTCATCGAAGAGGTCCGGGATTGCGATTTTCTCGTTTTCGAGAAACGGTGACCCGAAATCGAGATGTGGCACAGTTTCGAGTTCAGAGGCCAAAAAGTTGTTGGCTTCACCGAGCCCCAAGGCAGAATCTTGGCTTTCTGGCAACAGAGGAAGCTCTGATTTAGGGTTTGGGAGTAGTTGATCAGTGAAGGAGAGCTGGAATGGGGTTTCAGTTGAAGGGTTTTTCTGGTCAGGCTTTACGATGTCAAGTGAGGGTAGAAGTGAATCTATGTTGTTCAAGTTTGTGGTTATCAAATCGGGGAGTGGCATTAGCGTTTTCATCATTTGTGGGTCCCCCATGGTAGAAGAGGAGCAAGATTGACGATGCATTGAAGATAATCCTTCAGTCTCTGGTGCCTGATAGCATAGTTGCATAGTTCAGGAGAGTTTGGGGATATAGAAATGCAACTGGAGTCCATTATTTTTAACAAAACAAGACATTAAACTGAAATTTCAAGCAGAGAAACCAACCAAAACTCTACGTATCCAAAAAAAATACCCGGAAATTACTTCGGATCAGTGTGGTGAAAAAGGGGTGGTCTGGGGCACCAAAGTGACGGATGGGTCGTATTCCGGGTCTATTAGTGTGATCCAAATACTTGATTTATTATGTTTTTGTCTTGTCGAGTTTGTTGTCCATGCTAAAAATGAATTTGAACGAATATCGTCACTGACATAAACCAAACACATTCTTCTAGAAGTTTATTAAACCATAGCTATCCATATTCCATCAAGGAAAAACCAGTTTTCTCGGTATCGATATTCGATCATTTTCATTCTTGGCATGACCGACAAACTCAAACTGCTAAACAGAATCAATGGTTCGAATCACACTCATAAACCAACAACGAAACCATTCTGACAGCACAAAACCCTGCTGTGCCAGAGCACCCCGCTTCGCTTCGAAAACAAATAAGTTCTAGTTACCTGAGAAGTGGCCATTTCAGGAACAGCCAAGGCTTTTCCTTTGTTCCTCTGCGAATTGCTCGGTTTCGGAGGTGACTGCAGAATTCTGGCCAACCTCTTCTGCCTACTACTCCAAAAGTTCTTCACGTCGTTGTCAGTTCTCCCGGGCAAATAGGAGGCTATACTGGCCCACTTGTTCCCAAACCTCGCCTGCAAATCTATCACCACTCTCTCTTCCTCTGCTGAAAACTTGCACCCACTTCTCCCATTGTTTACCCAAATTTAGACAATCGTTATTCACACTCACTAGCTATAGCACAACAAACAAGCAATACATACATAGATGGAAAAAAAAAAAAAAAAAAAACCCTCAAATGCTCATTTTCATAAAATTTCGCTATGGTATTCAGAAACTCCTTTTAATCATATTAGAATTTGATAACTTATTAGGATCTGACAAATGGGCTCCGATGGGAATGTCTAACATGCAGTAATACATAACGCATATGTATCCACTAGCATGTGATTCTTTTGTCTCAAGTTCCAAAATATTACCAGTCGCACAATGGCAAGTTTGAGAGTTCGTCGGAGCAACCGAACATCGCATTTTCTGTATAAAAATACCCGAAAAAAGAAGAAGTCTGGTGCGTATAGCAATAAGCTCTATATTGCATATGGAGATTTAACACAAAGAGGTTCAATTTTCCCACCTTGTTTTGTGGCTTAAAGCACATTACCCAGAAGGGCACGAAATTTGTCGCTTAAAGCACATATAGACATGACTTGGAAATGGTGATGTGAGAGAGAGAGAGAGAGAGAGAGATGTTACATTTTCAAATTGGGTCGGAGCTTGTTAACCCACCGGAGACGGCAAGATTTTCCAGTCCTCGGCAAGAGACCCATGGATCGAATGGAGCTCCAATCTCTTGGACCATAATTGTTGACGAAATTTAGAAGCACTTCATCTTCCTCCGCTGTCCACGGCCCTTTTTTGATCACTTCTTGGGATCTCTGTCTTTCCATTAAAAAGGAGGAATTGTTTCTAGGGTTTTAATTTTCGAACCCTTTTCAAGTCATGGGTAGAGAGCAATGTCCTGAATTTCGTGTTTTTCAAAATTTGTTGGGGGAGTGTTGGGTTTGAAAGTGGCGGTTAAAACGGTTAGAGGCAAGACCCCATTACACCACGTTCCCGATTTCCTCTCGCCAATTCAAAACAGACCAAAATTACAATGATATCCCTGAATTGCCAAAGCATTTTCTCCATCAATTTTGTACTACTTTCCCTGATGACAGAGACTTACCATCGAATCATGGGTGAGAAAATTTATGCTATAATAACAGGTAAAAGTATTCTCTCTAATTTTTGTTTTGGGACACGACGATTCTGTTTCTTTTCTACTATTTTTTAAAATAATTAGGTTTCGAGTCAGCTTACACGCACATCGACTTAACTATCGAGAACGATAAATCAATAGTTTTGTTGGGCTGGCTCTTTGTATGCCTTATTCGGATTCACTATTGATATTGTTCACTTTATGGAGCTCGTCGAGAATATCAATAACTAGATTGGAATTTATTTTGAGGAATAATGATTGATATGCTAACATAATTTTCACATAATGGCATTCCTTTCACGGTCAC
This sequence comes from Rhododendron mucronatum var. ripense, assembly GCA_019656295.1. Lineage (NCBI taxonomy): Eukaryota > Viridiplantae > Streptophyta > Magnoliopsida > Ericales > Ericaceae > Rhododendron > Rhododendron mucronatum. The sequence continues at coordinate 825,379 of BPLT01000206.1, forward strand.
TGGCGGGCCTAGCGGCTTCAGAAATTTATAGTAAGGTGTTTAGAAATTACGTTAATTCTACTATCGGATCTATTAACTGATATATATATATATATATATATATATGTACAAAACCTCATATATTAGTATGAATAGTGCGGTCAAAAAATATAACGTCTATTCTAAAAAAAATTAATTACAAGGTGAAATGAGTAATTAAAATATATATTTTATATTTGTTAACAAAAAAATTAATTTTTTTGATAGTTGTTGAATAGAGTAGTAGCAGAAACTGTCTTGAGAATGGAGGGAGTAAGAATTTACAGTTGTCTTAGAGGAATTCTCATATTTCATGCCAACGTTTAACCCAGCAGCGGAGTCAGGATTTAACTAAGGGAGTAGTACTGTTCAATTAGCGTTCAGTAGTATATGTTAGTTTTTTGATAAAGCAGGATGTCCCTGACCAGCTGTACGCATCTCAAACTAATCCCTTCACCCCTCCCACAACCATTTTACATGCTTGCACGTGGGGATAAGGTTGGCTCGAAAATTGCTGACAGGGAGAATCAAATCTTAGACCTTAGGAATGAGCAAACTCTTAAGTCATAGGTCAAGACCACTTGGATAACTCCTTGGGGTTTCGCTAGTATATATGTTACATGTTATTGATAGCAATACAAAGAGAAAAGTTCAATGTGAAACGGGACTTTGTCTTGGGCTTTATTTTTTTGTTAAAAGAATTTAAGGCCTGACTCAACTATCTTGTAGTCTTTGAATGAAAATCATTGAAATATTATTTTATGATCCGAACTGTTTAATTTTTTTTTTGGTATTTTTTCATTATCTTAGTGAAAAATCAAGTCATTTAGCTACCAATAAATACCTAATTGAATACCTTTAGTGTGAAATTATTTTCTTCCCCGGAGCCGGAGGTGGCATGTGCCACCTCCAGTCCCATACACCTCCTCCCCTGATTTAACCGGCATATTAATTTACTAAAATCCTTTTGAGAAATTGTAGCGAGTAAGTTGGCGCATACCATTTCAAAAATATGTTGTTTATTTTGATGACTTGATGAGATTTTCTCATAGTTTTAAATTTAAAAGAATATTATTCAAGTTAACAAGGTTTCGCAATGTAATTGAATTTTTTTAAAGTTTTGTGCGTAATTCTATAAGCTAAGTAGACAAAATAAATAAATAAAATAAGGTAGTTATTGTCATGAATGCGAAATTAAGACATTCGACAATAGAGATGGAGAGAAAATTTAACATAGAACATGATACTTACACAATAGATTATCCTGTTTCTCTTACTTTTTTTCAATTTTTTTTGTAGTAATTGTGAGCATTATTTGATGTAATGTGTTAAGTGTTCAAATATGAATTATTTATGCCTTGTTCTCTTCCCTTTTCAAAAAGAATTTTTCAAAAAATTCCCCCTAGATTCTCCCTACTTCTAACATTTCTCTCTCTATCTCTCTCCACTTATTTGTTGGGATTTGTCCCACATCGGTTATTTATCTCCTCCAAGACTAGTATATAAGCCTGGGCAGCCTCTCCACTCTTTGCCAATTGGTTTGGAGTTGGACGCTTTAACATGGTATCAAAGCGTCCAACTCCAAACCAATTGGCAAAGAGTGGAGAGGCTGCCCAGGCTTATATACTAGTCTTGGAGGAGATAAATAACCGATGTGGGACAAATCCCAACATTTAACAATATATATAGTACAAGCATTTACAAGGAAAGAATAAGAATACAGGGAAACGTCCTATAATTAAGGAAGAAAATAAAAATACTTACGGAATTAAGGATATTGACCGTATCAAATCCTTAATTCTAGCAATATCAAATCCTTGATTCTAACACTCCCCCTCAAGTTGGAGCATGGATATCACACATGCCTAACTTGTCTAAAGAGTCACACAAAACATTGCTGGCTACAGCTTTCGTAAGAACATTAGCTAGGTTATCTTCAGACTTCACAAATGGAAAAATAATTATCCCAGCATCAAGTTTTTCCTTAATGAAGTGTCTGTCAACCTCTACATGCTTCGTTCGATCGTGTTGAACTGGATTGTGAGCAATCTCTATAGCTGAAGTGTTATCACAATACAACTTCATTGCGTTCTGAGAGTCAACACCCAAATCCATTAGCAAGTTCCTCAACCATAGTAACTCACATACTCCAAAAGCCATGCCTCTATACTCAGCTTCTGCACTTGACCTTGCTACTACCGGTTGCTTTTTACTCCTCCAAGTCACAAGGTTTCCCCCAACAAAAGTAAAGTATCCTGACGTAGATTTTCTGTCATCTGCTGAACCAGCCCAATCTGCATCAGTGTAACCTTCTACCTTCAAGTGATTATTCTTGGTGAACAATAACCCTTTACCTGGAGCAGACTTCAAATACCTCAATATACGTTCCACAGCATCCATGTGAGGTTTACGAGGATCATGCATAAATTGGCTCACTACACACACTGAATAAGCAATATCTGGCCTAGTGTGGGACAAATAAATCAATTTTCCCACAAGTCTTTGATACCTTGCTTTATCAGTAGAAGTTGCATTCAAACAGTGGAACAATTTATGATTTTGTTCAATAGGAGTATTCGCAGGCTTACATCCAAGCATACCAGTTTCAGTTAACAAATCAAGAATGTATTTCCGTTGAGATAAGAAAATACCATTCTTTGAGCGAGCTACCTCAATCCCAAGAAAGTACTTCAAGTCTCCAAGTTGTTTCATTTCAAACTCCGAGGCCAAGTGTTGCTGTAAGCTCTCAATTTCATCTTGATCATCACCTGTCACCACCATATCATCAACATAGATAATTAAAGCAGTAATTCTACCCTTTTGATGCTTTAAAAACAAAGTGTGATCTGAGTTGCTTTGTTTATATCCGAAATTCTTCATTGACTTGGTGAATCTGCCAAACCAAGCTCTTGGAGATTGCTTTAACCCATATAATGCCTTCTTGAGTTTGCACACCGTTGTAACATTTGAATACTTATCTATACCCGGAGGAGGATCCATATACACTTCTTCTGCAAGCTCTCCATGTAAGAAAGCATTTTTTACATCAAATTGAAGAAGTGGCCAATCCCGGTTTGCCGCCAAAGACAAGAGCACTCTAACTGTATTAAGTTTGGCAACCGGTGCAAAAGTATCTTGATAGTCAATCCCATAAGATTGTGTATATCCTTTTGCAACCAATCGAGCTTTATACCTTTCAACAGTCCCATCTGCCTTGTGCTTGACTGTAAACACCCATCTACATCCCACGGTCTTCTTTCCCTTTGGTAAAGGCACAAGCTCCCAAGTAGAATTTTTTTCAAGTGCTGACATTTCTTCTGCCATGGCTTGAATCCATTTATCATCTGCTAAAGCTTCCTGCATTCTACTAGGAATAGGAATAGACGATAACTGTAGTACATAAGATGCATATGACTTGGACAGTTTTTGGAAAGACACATGATTGCTAATGGGATATTTTGCTTTGGATTTAAGATCAGGCTCATATTTAATGGGTGGTATACCACGATTAGAACGAGGTGGAAGACGATATTGTGACACTTGAGATTCAAAAATAGTACCATCATCAAAAATAGAATTAGGATTAGTGGGTACCTCTAAAGGAATCTCAGAAAAAGATTGGCCCAATGTTTGTGTTGGATTGTTAGGAGACATTGTACTATCATGGAGAGGACTATCTTCGGCATTAGAAGTCGTTGGATCATCATTTTGTAACTTTTCCCGTTCATCCGTAAATTCACCCTTGTCAGTAGCATCTCTGGATGAAGAATTATTTTCTAAAATTCTTGGAAAAAATGCCTCCAATTCTTCATAATTTATCACTTCTTCTTGATTCTCCCCCTGAAGTGGTAAATCAGTAGTCGGTGACTTGAAAAAAAGTTCTTGCTCATGAAAGGTAACGTCCATGGAAACATAAAGTCTCCGAGAAGATGGATCATAACACTTGTAACCCTTTTGATTGCTCCCATATCCCACAAAAACACACTTCAAAGCCCGAGACTCAAGCTTAGTCCGTTGGTGCGAATGCAAATGGACATAGACTACACACCCAAAAATTCGGGGAGGTAAAAAGACTACCGGCGGAAGAGTGCAGTGATCAGAGAGAGCATCCAACGGTCTTCTAAAATTGAGAACACTAGATGGCGTACGATTTATTAGGTAGACCGCCGAATTCAAAGCTTCACCCCACAAGTAAACAGGAACATGACCCCCAATTAAGAGAGACCGAGTTACCTCCAATAAATGTCTATTTTTTCGCTCTGCAACACCATTTTGTTGAGGGGAACCTGGACAAGTTGTTTGGTGAATAATCCCTACTGAGTGCATGAAGTCCAATAAATCTTGCTTGACGTATTCTCCACCGTTATCAGAACGAAGGACTTTTATTGGAATGCCAAACTGAGTAGTCACCATTTGATGGAACATGCGAAAAATTGAGCAAACATCACTCTTGTGCTTCAATTGATAAACCCAAGTCATTCGAGTGCAATCATCCACAAAAGATACAAACCACCTCATCCCATTAAGAGTAGAAATTGGTGCCGGTCCCCAAACATCCGAATGAACCAATGAAAAAGGAAAATTTGCTTTATTATTACTCAAATGGAAAGTAGTACGGTGACTTTTTGCCCGCACACAAGTTTCGCAAATAAAATCTGAAACATTAAATCCACTAAACAAAGAGGGGAATAATCTCCTAAGATAGCTAAAAGAGGGATGTCCTAGTCTCCTATGCCACAGCCAAATTTCCTCCTGTTTCTTTTTTACCAAATCTTCATTCACCACGTGAGCTTGCCCATTTTTTTCGGAATGTTGGAACCCATCCTCCAGATAGTACAATCCTCCAATTTGTTTACCACTGCCAATCTTCTCCCGAGTATGGATGTTCTGAAAGATACAGTGAGTAGGAAAAAATAGAGCAACACAATTATGAGATTTGGTTAATTGAGTTACAGAGAGAAGATTACAATTTAATGATGGCACAAGTAAGACATCTTTGATAGCTAATGTGGGAGATAAAGGAACTGTACCAACTCCGATAACAGGAGATGATACACCATTGGCATTGGTAATGGTGGTTTTGGAACATTTAGGAGATAAGTGACTAAACCTATAACGATCACAAGTCATATGGTCCGTTGCACCAGAGTCAATTATCCAATCACTATTACTAGTAAAAGACATACCAGACTTTGCAGTAAATCCAGGAGTTGTGGCTAGGTTCCCCATCGAATCGAACTCCTTAACATTGGAAGACACATAAGACGCCTTCTTGCCTTTTGGATGCCAATCTGGATACCCATGGAGTTGAAAGCATGTCTCTATGGTATGACCAGTACCATTACAGTGAGTACACTTTCGATCCTTCTTTGAGGCAGGCATCTTCCGAGAAGCCATCACAGCCCCTTCTCCAATATGTCCTCCAAGCATAGCCTCTTGGCGATTAGCTTCCGCACAAACCATAGCATAAATAGCTTGTATATTGGGAAGTGGTTTGGTAGCAAGTACGCGGCCTCGAACCCCATCTAATTGAGGGTCAAGACCAGCCAAAAACAGATACACACGTTGGGAATTAACCTTCGTGTTATATGTCACAATATCATTGGCACACTCCATAATACAATCATCAATATCATCAAGTTCCTGCCATATTTTTTGCAGTTTGCCAAAATAAGAAATAACAGAACCTCCATTCTGGCGAACAGAAATTACCTCACAGTGTAGTTGATAAACCTTTGATGCATCTTGGTCAACAGAATATGTCTGTTTAACCGCCTCCCATATCTCTTTCGCCGTAGCCAATCGAAGAAAAAGAGAACGGATATCCTTTGTCATCGCATCAAATAGCCATGATTTGACCAAGCAATTTTCATCTTCCCATGCTTCATATTCCTCCGATTTAACATCTGTTGGAGCAGCCTTAGTACCCGAAATAAAACCCCAACGTTTTCTCCCACGGATTTTATTTTGAGCGTTCAAAGACCACTCAACATAATTGGTACCATCAAGCGGTTCCGGAGTGATTCGAGAAGAAGTTTCTTGCATATGAAAACCAGTTGATATAGTAATAGATTCGTTCTTTTTTTTAGAGACATCACCACTTACTTCAGTCATAGTGGTAAATACACTAAAAAAAAATATTTCGCAGCGGAATAGTAAGAACAAAAACAACAATTGTGAATACAGGACCAAAACTTCAATTCCTAGGGTAAAGAAGAGGAGATTGAAGGAGGCTTTGATACCATGTTAAAGCATCCAACTCCAAACCAATTGGTTTGGAGTTGGATGCTTTAACATGGTATCAGAGCTAGGCTTTCGGAGGCTTTTCCCCTTTGTTTGTGCCATAGTTGCACTTTGTTTCATTGTGATCCGTGTGTTCCGGATCCTTTGTTAACCTCTCCACGTGCGAATCAGGGGTCGCACGTGCGGGGGAGTGTTGGGATTTGTCCCACATCGGTTATTTATCTCCTCCAAGACTAGTATATAAGCCTGGGCAGCCTCTCCACTCTTTGCCAATTGGTTTGGAGTTGGACGCTTTAACATTATTACCCCTACAATTTTTCAAAAAAAATTTTAAAACACAAACCAAACAAAACATTAGATTGATAGATTGTAATTTATTTATTTTTTGTGAGCAATTTTTTTTTTCTTTCTTGAATGTCCATTTGACCATTGTTCTCTCGTTGTGCAACCATCTCTGTTTCCTCTTATAAAATTAATTTAAATACATCAAGTAGAAGAACAACTGCGGTGTCGTCGAGTAGCGCGACAACTACGTAGCTTTATGATTGGTACAGCTAGCAGTGGCCTTCTGTTTCGGTAGCTTGCGGTACTAGAAGTAGTCTATAAAAATAGATTCGGAAATGCTATGACTGGTGCTTTTGCGAATCGCTTATGTGGCCCAAAAAGCCACTGACAAGGAACCATTAATCAAGTAGTACCAGGCTTTTTCTTCTGACGCGACAGAAAAGTTGTGCATATCTACTTTTTGAGTACTAGGAGGCAAATCTCTTCTCGCGCCCCCCTGACACACGCCCCTCCCGGACCCCACCGCCCTTGACGAAAATACCCTCGGTAGAAATACCCCAACCCATTTTCTTTTATTTCTCATTTTATTTATTTAATAACCTTTATATCTTTTTTCACTTTTTATTTATTTAATATTATTTAAGTGTTCCGATTTTCAATCCGGTTGAATCTGTGCAAAGATCTTTTTTTTATCATTTTATCTTCAATGGTCGTAATGAATTTTTTACTCTAAAGCTTTTCAACAAACATCCTAAAGCTCCTTATGTAGTTTCAGGTCTTTTTTACGGTGCTCATTGAAAAATTTTAGAGTCAAAAATTTATTACGACCATTTAGGATGAAATTATAAGAAAAATAAGATATTTGAACCGGTTGAAATGAATTAAAAATTGGAACACTTATTTTTTTTACTCTTTACATATATTTTTAAATTATTTAATATTATATACGTGAGTAATTTTTTTTAAATTTAATAATTCTTTTATGTTATTGAATTTATTAATTTTTTATTTATTTATATCTTTTATCTATTTTATTTCTAACCACTTATTCATATTAGTCCAAGAGCGCATTAAGATAGCTATTGCCCGTATTGGAAATAATCACTTTGTGCAATTTTTCTTGCAGCCTCATTACCATGTACCTCCCTTCCCAATATGGTGATATGGTGGAGGGACAATGCAACAAACCAAGCTAAAAGATGGGTTGCTCGTTATGCAACACGAATTAGTTTGTAGAAAGAAATAATAGATATAAGACCAAGTGGGGCAGGAGTAGAATTTGGTAGAAATATTGATTAGAAATTGGATTTTTTTCACTCTTCGGCGAAATTAGTACAAGTTATATTTTAATTAATTATTTATTTATTAAAATTACTACAAGTTATGTCAGTACAAGTTGTGTTTTAATTATTCATTTATTGATTAAAATTATAGTGAGAAGTCTTTTAAAAGTAAAACAAAAAAATTAGTAAAAGTAAAACAAAAAAAAAAACTAGTAAAATTTTTTTAAAAAAACTAAAACAGTAATTAAAGTATTTTAAAAGTAAAAAAAAAACTTGTAAAATTAAAAAAAATAAGTCAGTAATTAAAGTCTTTTAAAAGCAAAAAAAAATAAATCAGTACTTAAAGTCTTTTAAAAGTTAAAAAAAAAAAAAACTAAGTAAAAGTAATAAAAAAAAATTCTAAAACTGGGTGGGCAGGGGAAAGAGGGGTAGGGGGGAAAGGTGGTGGGGCCGGAGGGAGGGGGGTGTGTCAGGGGGGTGCGAAAAGAGGCTCTCACTAGGAATATTACGCTTTTAGCCTTGCTTCGTTCCGTATTTATTCTATCATTGGGGCTGTTTTCAATTTAAAGTTTGGATCAAAAAGTAAAGTAGATTTTTTTTGTATTTATTAATTTTTAGTTTTTTTAAAAAAATTATGAGTTTCGATCACAATTTTTTACTTTTTCGATTACTTTCGTAGAGACAAATCAATAAATCAAAAAAATTTGACGAAAAACTAACCAATACAAAAGAAAAAAATGAATAAAAAAAGTTGCATTGACCTTTTAATCGAAATCCAAATTTGAGAAAAAAAAATGTAGGCATTTTTATCATTTTGTTCACACTAATCAACAAGTTTTGGTTTTTTAGTTCGTTGTTCATACTAACAACTTGTTAGCAACCTATTTCTCAACAATTTTTTCATGCATATATTCATCTACAATTTTTTTTTTTTTTTTTGGAAAACGCCAGTTCTCATTACCAAATCAACGAGAATCCTTACATAAGATAGCATTTAACTCGGGCAAAAAACAACCCGTACTAGAATTAATTTTCCTATCTACACAACTAGTAGCAATCCAATGGGCCACTTTGTTCTTTGATTGACAACTCTAGACAATTTATTCACTACCACAATTACTTGACAAAGATACTAGGGGATGTAAGTGTCACAAGAGAAAAAATGTATACAACTTTTAGATACAAATTGGTATTCCCTTTATAATTTTTGGGATGAAATTGATACTATTGAAAATTGCAGTGGGGTCCATGCCCCCACTGGTCTCACTGTGGCTAACTACACGACCCTCACACACATTCATATTCTGGTCCAATCTCTTGGACCATAATTGTTCACAAATTTACAAGCACTTCATCTTCTTCTACCATGGCCCTCTTTTTATCACTTCTTCGGATTGGTGTCTTTCCATTAAAACAAAATCATCGCTCCTTTCCTTTCTCACTGAATGAATACCCGGTAGGAATGGTTTCTAGGGTTTTCAAAATCTTTTTAGTTTGTTGAATATTTAAATAATTTTGTTTTTTTAAAGTTGCCATATTTGCTTGTAAAATGCATGAGGAGCTCCACTTTTTTAAATTTGCCTTGGACCCTACAAATATCGGATCCGGGGGACCTATGGTGACCGAAGTCATCACAGGAGTGTATAATAATAATACCATAGCGTGCCCTAGGAGTGTTGGATTTGAAAGCGGTGGTTGAAACAGTTAATAGGATAATCTCATCACTTCACAGCACCTTCCCGGCTTTCGCTCCCCAATTCGAAATAGACTGAAAATTACTCCACTGACAATAATGCACCTGGATTGCGAAAGTGCGCGCAATTCTCCATTAATTTAATTTTGTAAGATGATGATATCTAAATGATGACGCAGACAATTATTACCTCGGTGTCTTGGGTGACAAGACTTGTGCAATAATTTTATCGAAAGCAAAATAGTTTTTAAATACAAACACGGGTTCAGATCCCGTCCAGTATAGTTACCTCCAGTCCGGTCCAGTTCGGCTTTTTATGGGCCTTTTTCGGGCCTACAACAATGATCGGAACCGTTCACATTTTAGAGCTCGTCGAGACCAACGACCATACAAAAAATCACGTTGATCGGATACTGTTTGATATCATTTCAAAATGCATTAATGTTGTCTAAAAAAATGTGTGAAACACATGATTACAACCCTTCAACACATTTTTTCGAAACTTAATACATTTTGAAATGATACCAAACGGTATCCGATCAACGTGATTTTCGGTATGGTCGTTGGTCTCGATGAGCTCTAAAATGTAAACGGTTCCGATCATTGTTGTGGGCCCGAAAAGGGCCAACAAAAGGCCAAACTGGACTGGACTGGAGGGTAACCCCAAACTGGACAGGATCTGACTCCTACAAACACATACGCACAAACTCACTCACATTACGGCTATATTCTTGTAAATTTATAAATCTGAAACTTATTTCTTATTTTTTGTAACTCTTTGTTTAGTTTTTTATCGTAATTTTTGGAATTACTCATTCGTCTTGACAAAATGAATCGAAAAAGTCTATTGATAAAAATATGAACTAATGTTGAAAAAGTGGAGCCACTCATTTAAGTGCACAAAGAAATACACAAACCCACTCACTTCAAGTGCACAAAGAAATACACAAACCCGGCCACTCACTTTAAGTGCATGTGCGATAGTATTGGTGTATTTATTTGTGCACGTATCTGTGAGCCTAAAAGGTGTGTAAGTGTATATGGTGCTAGCAAGGTTGTATAAATTCTCGACATCAGCGGTTCTATGGTAGTACTGCACTAGAATTGAGACCAAGAAAACATTTCAAAAATTGATTTCTCCACATCAGCGGTTTTTGTTTTTTTCTTTTCTTGGACAGATAAGTAAAATCAGAACCAAATAACTCAATAACAATCCTACAACCACATCCACTAGATCTACACACCCAAATACATACCTACACATACAAGTGTGTGGAGCCAGTGTGTAAATGGATGTGATTGTATTATTTTAGGATACTCAACAAGTCTACACACCCATAAACAAACACACAAATACTACACACATTCACAAGGCATGTGGGGCCCACACGTTGTACACTTTCAATGTGTGGCCACTGCTTCGTACTGCTTCGTGAGTGTGTTTGTGCGCATGTTGTTTATGGTTCTAGACTTTTTGCTAGGAGCCGTGCTACTTGCACCGACCAAACCCTACCGATGGGGTACCGACGAGCATGCAGGGCCCACTCCGAGTCCCATACAGATAATCTGAGCTGTTCAATAAATTTTTAAAAAAATGAATGGGCTCGTGAAAAATCAGCCTAATCCGATATATGAAGATACTCCATCCAATCTTCTATTTTTTCATTCAGATTACAGAAATTCCTGAAATCTGAGAAAAAACAAAAGATTGGATTGAACACATACACATATCGGATTGAGCTAATTTTTCATGCGCCTATTGATTTTTTTTAATTATTAATTGAACTGCTCGGATCATCTGTGCGGAACCCAAAATGAGCCCCGCATTTCCATCGGTAGGGGTTTGGTCGGTGAAAGTAGCTTTTTCGTTTAGCTAGGACACTAGCGTTGTCCATTTCCGCAAGTCAAAGGGGAAGTATAGTTGGTCTGCTCCCTGGATTCCCACGGAGCAACTTCCGTAGACTCAGCAACAAATCTCCTGCCAACCAAAGCAGGCACAGCATTGGGGCTAGGGAGTCCGGGAACAGAATGGACGCCAGAGATGCCATGGAGAGGCAACAAAACACCGCCATCGCACGGGCAGGAATCCACGAGTAAGTCGGCCGTGATCGCGACGGTACTGAAGAAATCGCTCTGGCTTCGGCATCGTGTGCCAAGCAATACAAGAGCAAGCTAACGACGGCGAAACCCATGGATTTCGGGTGAGTTGCGAAAGGGGATGTTTGGTTCCCCTGGTACTTGAGTTGGATGAGGTTGATGAGCACCGGAATAATGAAGGCGAGTATAACGTGACAGGAGGAAGTGGACGGTAGAATTTGTTGTCGGCGGCGGTGGTGGTGGTGGTGGTGGTGGTACTGTTGTTGTGAGAAGTTGTATGTGATGTTGACAACTGTGAGATTGAGATAAGGACTTATTGTTGTTCTAGCACTAATTCTAGTGTTATCGGCCATTTGATTTTAGTGGATCGAGTAGCAATTAATAGCAAAAGTGTACCTGGCCGGGAAGAGAGATGAGAGAAGACCCGGATGCCAACAATAATATGCACGACTAAAGGCAAATCTTTCCCCTATTATATACTTATGCTGCAAATGAATGGGAAAATAACAGCATCCATCATTGCCATGTCGACTTCTCATGTTCGTCTTTTTTGCAAAACATATAGTATATTAATAAAATATCATTGTTCTTTATTTTTGGTTTTGGTCAAGTAACGCGATCGTGATCTTTTTAAATTAATAATATTTTCTTTATTTTTGTTTGTCTCTTTTTGTATGTATTGTCAACACTTAAATGCATATATTTAGTTTCATTTCATATCATAATATATTTATATATATAAATATATATATATATGTATGTATTTATATATATATATATATATATATATATATATATATATATATTGTTTTTCTTGGTGTACCTGGACGCGGAGATAGGAAGTGGTATTGTTGTACCTGGATGGACGCGGAGATAGGAAGGGGTTTGATCTCCTCTGTTCTGAAAATTTCTGTGTCCAAGGATTTTTCGGCCGTTGGGTTGTTGATTTTTTCGGGCGGAGCAAAAAAGGCCCGAATGGACGTAGGCTGTCCACGACTAACCCAAAAAAAGAGTTCTGATCCATCAGAGGGTTAAAGCGGAGGGGATTAGAGATGCTTCCCCTGTCCTTCGTCCTTGGCTTGTGATGTTGAGGATCGGTTCGGCTCCCCTTTTCGTCCTCCCCTTTCCCATCCGATCCGATTGTTTATCCTCTTCTCGGGTTGAAAATGGTCTGTTTTATGTTTTAGGATTGTGTTTTGCTAACTTGTTGCAGTTACTGGCTGAGGTGCTCGGAGGCCCCTTTGCCCATTGTCGTTGACTTAGGTTCTAGGTTTCGCTGCTATTTGCGTTTCCTACCGATGTGGTCCTTGTTTAGATGCATTTCGTTTTTTTAGTTCACACATTGTGTTCCGTTCCTTGGGACTTTTGTTGGCCTTCGCTTGTTATCGGCACACTTATATCTTCTGGCGATAGCATAGTTTTTGTGTCTTTTGTGTTTTGCAGATAAGTATTTTGTATTTTGTTCTTAGGAGTTCAATCGGTTCAGAGTTTAATTCGGTGGTGGTTTGTTTGCTTTTTAGTAATTTATGTTCAATAACCACAGTTGTGTTCGTTTTTTCCGCATTTTCTCCACCGATTTCTCCGTTGTAGTTGGTTTCTCGGTCATCTAGTTGCATGAGGTGTTTTTCCATGCACACGGTGCTCTCTACCTAAATTGCCAAAGTCACTTAGTTGGTATCTATCGGTCTATGTAGGAAGCCTCATCAATTGTTGAACTACCGTGACAGCTACATATTGACAAATTACATGCGTTGCTCTAATATCTAACCATCTGATCAATTTATCGTTGGTTTTGACCTTCATTTGATTAATTTTTATGTGTTATTTATCTCACTCGTGTGCGATAGATCTTTTTATGAATTGTATTAGATACGCACTGTGGTTGTAATACTTCATAGTAGTGAATATCTTGCCCTTCCACTTTAGGGCATGTTCTTCCAAAAAAAAAGAGTAGAGGCTCGACTTAAGACTATGAATGGATGGACTTTTCCGATAGAAGAATAATTATGGCACTCCATATTTTCATCACCACACTTTAATAGTTGTCATTTATTAGTGTTCAAAATACACATAGTACAATTTCAAAACAAACTAAAAGTTATAATTTGAAATGTAATTATCAAAACATGAAGTGTCAACAACAATTCCCTTTTAAAATGGTAAATACATAGTCTTAGATATGAGGCTATTCGACTACGATCCTAATCTCGGATCACCTACCAAGGTAATTTGTCAAGGACAATCTACCAAACCACTATAAAGAAATGAATGATATATGTGACCTAATACAATTTTTTTTTCTTTCTAGAACCAACAGATACAAGATATAACAATGGTTATTATCTGAATTCAGTAATGGACTCAACACAAACACTTCAAGCAATATATCTTTCTGAACTTGTTATAGTCCAGAAGTATCCATATTTGGCGAACAAAATGCTACGATTCCTACGAACACATATGGAAGTGCACATATTCATAAACAGATATGTTCAAAATCATCAGATGTGTGTGGACCCCACATTTACTATGAGATACCTACATGAATTGAACAGTTTCAAACACATCTACTTCCACATCTAGGGCTTCCATTTGTGTTTGTTGTTCGACAAATTGCTTCTATGTCTTAAAAGGTAGAGTTTTGAAAAATAATGTCTTTAAGGACTTGACAGGCCAGTTTGCTCAGTTGTGAACTCTTCTCGGGCTCACTTCAATGATTGGACCGTTCATATTGTTGATCCCCACAAGACCATGAACATTACCAAAAAAAACTTATTGATTGGTTACCAACAAATACGATTTGCGAAACAAATTTATCTTGAAGTATAATTCTTCATCACACTGGATTGAATCCAATTTTATCAAGGTAAGTAGAGATCATGTTTCCATTGGTATCCAATCAATATGGATTTTAACGTGATTACTATACTTGATGAGATCCAAAGAAGGAATGGTTCTAATCGTTAAAGTAACCCCGAAAAGAGTATACAAAATCCTTTCTAGAAAAATAATCAAGACCATAAACGTGGGGCGATCAAGAAAAGACACATAAATTTGGCTTGAGCCAAAATTTTGTAATAATTCAACCAATGATCTTACAAAGCTATATTTCCCCATGAATTCGACTTACAATTGGAGATGCTTTTCCGTTCGTTTTTCAATTGCACCGAATTATTTTGAATTTCGTGAAATATTTGATAGAGGTTGGGAGATGCTCTAATACTAGATCATTTACTACTGTAATACAAACAAGTAAACATGATATTTGATGAAATGGGTGATGGAATGGCAGAGCAGGGGAGTCAACTGTATAGGAAAATAGTCGAGGGATTATTTAAAAAGCAAAAGCAATTTAAAAAGCCTATAACAACAATAGCTTGACAAGTACTTGCCCAAACAAACAAAAAAAAAAGATCCAATAGCTTGACAAGTAATGAGAAAATTCAGGATATAACCGTAGCACCAGGGCAAAGCCATTGCACCGACATTTTGCAACGGTTTTGTTGAAGAGTTCAATGCAAAAATATTAGGGCTTGTATGGGAGGCCCACACAATTTGGAAAGGGGGGGCTCAAACACTAACGTCAAATAAGGAGCATTGCTTCTGGAGCACAATATTTCTCCGATTTTCTTAGTGGCAGACTATTGTGAACTTTCCAAGGCTTACCCAGTTCGTCAATAAGCAGCCAAAGCTAAAATCACCCCATTCCCTTCTTTTGTTTTCTGCGTTGTGTGCCCTAGCCAAAGCGTTGCAGTTCACCGCATGCTTCCCATCAATAAAACAGGTGCCCTTCTACCAAAAAGCCATGAAGATCAGTAGCTGAAGTACCACTATCTCAAGAAAGGGTGGGAGAAGAAAAAGAAAACTTCAAATGGCAACAGCTAATGAATTTTTTTCTGCAAATAATACACCAAAATTTTGGGGAACTCTACATGGATAGTTTTCCCGGACACCACAAATTTAACAAGGGTTAAAAAAAACATGGAAACAGTCAATTAAACCTGCGATCAACTTTACCCGGAAACAGCCCCTTCGGCAAACCACATACACATAATTGGACATAATTGAAAGCGTCCAACACAATTTTCTATCCTACAAGTTGGAAACTTCCACTGTTTCCAGACGTTAGTCTCTCACATCTAATCTTCTGACAGGACATATCAAAGAAGCAAAGTCTTTAATTAGGGCCACAATATACCGGCAGAGGTCGCGCAGCGCATCCGGGTGAGAATCTGATCATCCTGGCACAGGATACGAGTCTCACTCATCCACTCCTATAAGCTCCATCATCTTTGGGCTAACCTGCTTCTTCTTACTCCCCTCGTAGGTTTTGAATAAGAAGCAGGTCCAGTGAGTCTATCTGGAGTCTCTAGTTCATCTTCACTGGTGTCATCTGACCTCCATCTTGGTCCACCATTTGCATTCTGTTCCTCAATGAAAGTCTTCTCTCCTTTGCTGAAAACAACAAAAGTATACAACATACAAAATGATAACTACTTGTGTAACAGAACAATATTGACTCGTACACATTCCCTAAACCAATGACAAATAGAGTGACTGTTAATGCTGTTTTTGGATCTTGAATTTGTAGAGAAATTTGTTGAGAGATACGAAATTAAAAATGGCATTCAAACGACACTTTTTCTTCCCATATTATCCTCTTCCTTTTTCTTTGTTCCCAATATATCCCCCAAGAAACACAAATTACAAACACAGCCTTTCTGTTAGGAAGAAAGGGAAAGAAAGTTTACCTCAAAGAGATGTCCATTGGATCATCTGACGGGATAATCTTCCAAGGGGTGTGGGGTTTTGATGGGACCCTTTTACCTGCTGAATTTAGATAATTATCTCTACTGGGTTCTTTTAGTAAGAGACTGCTGCCGCTTGATGAGGTTACTGGATCAGCTCCAACCCCAAGGGAATATGGTCTGGTACTTTGAAATCTGGGAACGAACCCATTTTCTTCCTTCAGTGGAGAAACCTCCTCATCCAATTGATGATCTTCAAAGCTGCGATTCTGAGGCACACTTCTTTTGAACTCTTTAAGTGGGGTTGCCCTCATTGGACTAACACGACGAATACCAGGAGTCCTGATATCGTCAAACTTGAACTTCTTGTTGACACCACTTTGAGGCTTGGGAACTCTTTCCGAATCCCTAAAGAAACTCCCATGCGGAATTGAGGGAGAGCCATGATTCCCAAGGTCAAGATGGGAATTGCTAGCAAATTCACCAGGTTTTGACGGAGTTTCAAGCACTGAAAGTTTGGAAGACGTGATTGTCTCGTTCTTCCGTGAAAAAATGGAAGAATCAACAGATGTGGGAACCAATAAACTCGTCGAAATTGGTGGTTGTAGTTTGGCAAGATCAGGTATTGCAGGAATTTCAACTTCATTGGCAGGAGAAACAACATTATCAAGCAATTTTCCGGTCTTTGCTTCTTGTCGTTGGACTTCTGGGAGCAACTCTAATCCCTTCTCCTGTTAAAAGCACATTAGCATAAGCACCCCACTTCTTCACTCTCTTCTTTAAAATGGAAATAGTCGTAATAAATGGTAATACCACTTTTGGAAACAGTCGTAATAAAATGAAAATAGACCAAAAAAGCAGACATTCTCCTCCATGCAATTCCGCTTTTGCGTCAGCTATGTATAACCCAATGACTCTATTCAAAAAAAGATTAGAAACCAATGACTCTGTTGGTGTACCGCCAAAGGATTTATGGGAGCAGCAATGAGCCATGGCAAGTACTATTCACCTCTACGCGATAATGAGGGGTTGGAGTCACAGGGATCAACCTATCCAAAAAAAAAATGTGTGCATCTAAACCCTCTACTAGAGACTCTACTGAAGGAGTTAATTGGACTTTTCATAGAATAGGCCCCCAACCACCAAAATAAGTAAAAAAAACAAACAAACAAAAAATAGGAAAATAGACAAGATGCATAAGAAGTAAAAACACAAAACAGATATACAATACTCTATTACATCAACCCTCGAAAAAGAGTCAGAAAAATATGTTCCATAAACAATACTCTCCATCGCCAGACTACACTTTGATTAAGAGAGACCCAACAAAGGGTATCTGAAAATTTTCTACATGCAAATAAGGGATGCCAAGTTGATGATTGCCTTAAATGGTCCAATTCCTACCAATGCGTTTCACATGTTGAGATGCAAAGGCTGTACTCTGAAGGAGAATGGATAAAGCACACAGAAGCACACATCTTGCTCATGATTCCTAAGTCCTGCATGAGGTGGATAACTCAACCACCGTAAAATGGAGAACAGGAAGAGTCCACACGGACAGTGGAAGTTAGATACATATTGATGCAGTCTTCGAACAAGCAGTTCTTTTTTCCACCAATTATCAAGGGCGAGTGGTAAGCTGCTTTTCATGAGCCGTTTGAGGCCACGGGTAGTATGAAATTTACAAAACTGATTTAGCAAAAGAAATGTATAACCAATTTAAATTTTAAAATACTTACAACCAACCCCGCTCTCCAGTGACTTGCTGATTTCATTCTAAATAAGACTTCTTCCCCGACAGAATTATTTGCAATGAAGTCCTGCTCCACACTCTGAAGTTTACGATCAACTTGATATGCCTCAACATATCGATAGCGCTGAATGGAAGGGGAAAAAAGAACAATTAATGAACAATCGATAGGCATACCAGTCACAACTCACGGACATCTGTTAAAATGACAGTTATCAAATAAAAAAATCTGACACGTGCTAAATATATCCCGTAACATGTGTCTAGAAATAAATGTGCAACACAAGTATAACATCCTGTACATGGACCTCCCACCTGAAGAATTGCCTGAATTGATAGCAGGACATCATTTATTTGACGTCTTCAGACTGAATCGATAAATAATGTTTTTTCTAAATGGATATTTATCCTCAGAATGTAGTACAAACATTTCATATCGAACGCACTCCAAAGCTGATTACAAGCACAATTGTTCATTTTCCCTCAACTCTAAAGTTTGGTGTTCTACATCCATCTCCAAGTCATCTCTGTCAACCCTGGCTTGTTTCTGTTGTAGACGTGGGTATGCCTTAACATCCAATAGTGAACCAACATTGCCTACATAAGACAACGTTGTTGTTGCCTATCATGTGCAGTTAAATAACACTTTTGTAGTCATCTGAAGAAAAAAGGAAGTCTTGGTTGGTTCTACTGTGGAAGGGGGAAACTCTAACAGTCCATGAACAGAATTTTCCACAGGCAGGACAGTGTGCCCCTACTCTCTGACATGATTCTTTTAACTTCTTATTCATCTCTTCCATCTCTTTTTCCACGGAACGGGGACACAAAACTTGTCAATCTGATTCAGATAGCGTTTTACTGGCATTTAATTTCACTATAGGTAAGTCAACAAATGGAGCCGAGAACCAACACACAGCATCCATCCACTCAACCTGCAATTGGCAGCAGCAGAAACAACCCTAATTGGTCTTTCAGCGTAGTTATAACTAAACAGGGACCATACCCTTGATGCATCTTATGGCTTAACAACCCGAGTCACTACTACTAGTTTGCAGAGCTATGTTGTCCTCCACGAAAAAAACAGTTGCCCTTTGTGACCTGTATCCCATCATAACTTCCATCCTAAGTTGGGTGCGCTCAAACATTTATTTATTCACCGCACGCCCAGTAAGAATTTTGCAGACTGACGAAGCAACTAAGAAAATGTTCCAATCAACGAGAAAAAAGGGTTGTCATCGATGAGGCCAACTTCAAACAATGACCGAGGCAAAGGAACTATAAGGACCAGGGTCATAGATGGAGTCAACTTCAACCGACACATAACTGCAAGCTGGCTAAGAATCTATTATTTGGAAAGAAGAAATATTAAATAAGTCATCTACGTAAAATACACACTTCGTCCCAAACAAAACTGTACAACTGAATCAAATTATGGCCGCAACATCACCAACTGACCACTTGAAGATGACAATAGGTCACAAAAAAATGGAATGCAAAAATAAAAAATTCCAATTAAAACCAAATTAGCAGTTACTTTCACTTGTCTCAATTCACCATGAGACTCATAAGGAGATAATGGCTTCAATGTACTCCCAGATGTCATGAATCACAAAGAATACAAGTTCTTCAAGAAAGATTAAAAAACCTAATCAAGCGGTCATCGTATCAGCTTTTTCTACACGGGGCAAATGGACAAGTTACCTGAAGATAGAAAACCACAAGCAGACTTCCAATTGTTGTTGATGGGTCATCCACAGCAAAATCTAAGAGGCTCTTGTGGAGATACTTCTCTTCTAATGAATTCCAAGGCAATTCTATCATTCGCTCTACCAAGTTTCTCCTGATGCAGAGAAAACAGATTTCAGTCACCAGTGCATCCACCCACTCCGCCCAAGTCCTGGACTCGTCTATTAAGACGTTTGATGATTGTTGAGATGAAACAGGCTTCAACATCTTTTCCTTAACTTTCATGCAAAGCGTTCTCTGGTACATAAATGCTTCGGTCAGAAGTCCACATTCCACTCTCACTCTAACTGCAGTGACAGCCTCAGCCAGTGAAACCAACTGTGCTCCTCCATCACGGCCACACCACCTTAGAACCATAAGAGCAGCATCAGGATTTTGCCTTTCTAACAGAACTTGGGCGACCTTGGGATGAGTTGTTGGACCCGAAATTTCTGGAAGAAGGCGACAAGCTTCCTATATGACAAAACATGTGAAGAACTATAAGCATGTGCAATAATGTTTTGGTGGACACATCCAAGTTAACAGGGACATTATGAGACCACACAAAAGAATACATAGGGTTTTTTTTGTCTTGATAACTCAGGCGTCCGGGCAAGCATACACACACCTCGACTAGTCCGGGGCACGGGCCAGCTTACGCTGAATATAACATACAGAACACATGTCTGAGACTCTGAATACTAACCCATTATCACATATAGACTATCAAAAGAAATCAACAAGCTCTACTACTGCAACTACACTCCAACCATATCACTCTACAAGTCCACATGGAAGGAGGAAAACATACCAAGATTGCTAGGTTTAATATCATACACAAGGTTCAAGAGACAGCAAAATTTCCGTATACTTATATTAAAGCTACCATAAAATATCATACCTGAAGAGCATCATCAGTGTGGTCATCTAGTAGATAAAAACTAAAAGACTCCACTAAGGAATGCCTGGTTAGATTAAATGATGCAGCAAAGTCATCTATAATGTATCTCCAATCCTTTTCCGGCATGGTCCAGTGCCGGTCAAACAGGTAATACAGAAACTGAGATAAAATTAAGGAAACAGAACGAAATACTCAACTAACTGCAAATATCTGACGTCAGCAGAAGCGCCAATACAATATATAAAAAAGGATACTATTGCTTGCTTTGCTACCACCAAATCAGAAGTCCCATGCAAAAAAAGCATGTCAGCAGCAGCTCGCAAACTTTCAAATGGATAGCATCCTGCCATCCCCTCTATCTTAGACCTGAAAAACAGTGAGCTTCCATCCTTCTGCAAAGATGCAATTTCAAGTTCCCCTCCCATTCCATCTGCATGCTCCTGTTCTGTCTCAATATTGGACAGTGCATCTTCTATAAAGAGTGTAGAACCATTGGTCTTCGTGGAGCCCGCAGAGTGGTTTACCGACTCAGGCCAAGCACGTGTACTTGCAGCTGATTTCCTTTCATGGACAAAAGAACGCCATGCTGCGAAATTTGTATAACGAGACCCAACATTCTCGAGAAAGTTATGCCTTATGAGCCATATCATTATATCCATATGCTGGAACACAAAATGTATGGGAGAAAGGATTACCAACAATTTAAACAGAATCGAAGCAATTTTGTTCAACTTAACTTTAAACCTGAAATTTTTCAATAACCTCAGAACCAACAACGAAACTACCCAGAGAAAGAAAATATTGGTAAAATCATTGCAAGCCAATAAAGGTCAACAAATTAAAACACACAGCGATAGGTACATGCAACCAAATGTGCATTCTCACAAAATGTGCATTGTCTGTCAAAAGACTCAAAACTCAAGGAAACTCAAAGTACTTAAGAATGAAATAACTGCATGAGGTGAAAAATCGTATTTATCATGCGCTACATTTTCATGGAAAAGGGACTGCTATCGTAGGACATTTCATAACTTTCACAAAGAAGACTACCACCTCAAAAAGTTACACACATACAAGTATTTAAATATCAACGTATATAAAGAGTGGTAATTTGAAGAATAAAAAACATGCGGTGATCATACCTGCTTTGTCATTAATATGCTTTCTTGAAGGTGGTGCAGATCATGGAGCTGAGCTGAAAGAGTACCCTTAAATGATGATTCTAAAACTTCCAGAACATTGGAAATGCCAACAAGCTTAACTGAAAACCTTAGAAGTGAACTCAACTTTGTTTTCATCTGCTGTACTGTGTGATTATTATTATCTTTTAAAAGAGTGAAGGATTACAGACCAAATTATGGAAATAATAAAACAGGCAAATGAGAAGAAATTCTTTATAAATGAACAAAGGCAATAGGGTTGAGCTATAGGCATAAGGATACACAAGTCTTGAAGTTCTGTAAGAATGTTTTTGAAGGTCCGCCTGCACCAATCCTTGACAACCACTTCATCCAACAAGAAAGCAATGACAGGATCGCTAGACACAGCACTTTCATCCATACAAACATCCGTAACATCTATTGGTCCTTCTGTTGAAGAAAACTGAAATACCGAATCCCAATATAAAGGAAATGTAGCAACAATAAAACAAAAGATATGCAAAAGGTTTATTTTTGACAAAGGGGAAAAACCACTTTCGCAAAAGGTATATTTTTGACAAAGGGAAAAAACACTATGGCAAAAGGTTTATTTTTTTTCACCAATTTTCCTCGACAGGAAATTCTTGAACGGTTTTAATTATCAGAGCATTTAAGCAGTAACCCCAACTACTAAATTCAGAAGAATAAGGGACGGTGTATGGATACAGTGGCTAATCAAAGAAACCAAGTTGTTCTCCATGGCAACATCAAACAAAGAATAAAGCCGTTCAATATCAGCAGAAATTTGCTTCTCCCGATCTTCTTTTTCTTGAAATCTGTCATCACATTTCTTAGAGATAAGACCAGCCTCTATGCACTCATAGTAAAGGCGAAGGCGAAGTCTATTGCCATTCTTCGGTATTGGAATTCTACAAATTGGGCAAATATCACACCGCTGACAACACTCTGTACATAAGGAGGCATGTCCACATGAATTCAATACACTTTCTACATAGCGTCCACAGCTACTCAAGTCTCTAGTAGCCCGACAACGCTCAACTTTTGCTTCATTGCACAATTCAATCAAATCAATACATGCCAAGTGTTCCAATGCTTCCTGAAGTTGAAAAAAGAAGCAGAAAATGATTACTAGTACAACAAGTGCTGAAGAAACTGACAGCCAAAGGTTGTAACTCACAGGACTGTGAACTATAATGGTGTTAGGTAATCAAATGCAATTTCACCTATAATAGGTGGTCTCCAACTACCCTCTGATCTGATCAAAGAAAAGAACCCAAGAGTGCAGTGGATGCAAATTTTCGATAACCATTTACCCCAAACTCCTAAACTTAAGAGATGGCATTATGCCAATAAGTATTCAACATCTGCGTTATAGTTCCAAGGAACAAAGTTCTATTTAGTCTGTCATCCTCTAGGGATCTAGGCAACAGATGCTTCCTGACCACCTTATATCAATGGATGAATAAAAACTAAATCATAATACAAGAAAGGAAAGTCTAGACTTATGCAACATTGCAACTAACCTAAAAAATGCGTAAAAGATGGAAACATTATCCATGAATCTCACTACCTGCACGATAAAAAAAGTTTTCTTTTCTTTGTAAATGAAAAAATTGTCGGGATTAGCTCGATCCCATCCGCAACGGAAGCGTGAAGGATAAACACTCACAAAAAAGACACAATATTACATGGTTCGGCCTCAAATCTCAGATGCCTACTCCACGGGAAAGAGAAACTCTTGAACTGGCTAGAAGATTCTTGAAGTCAAGCATCACAATTGCTCTTTGGGTCTAGGAACATGCATAGCCGGCAATTACCACCAACTCAATGAATAAATTTACTACAGCCATTTAATGCATAACAAACCAACATTTTTCCTTTTCTTTAATAAAAAAATTGCATTAACACATGGGCAAAAGCCCAACAAAAATCCTAGAAGGGAAAGCTCAAAAGCTTGCTGCAATGCCATTTGTTGTGAATAGGTGCATACCAATAATACAACCCCAAGTACAGATGTACTGCCTCTATATCACTTCACTGCAGAGTAGAGAGGGTCCAGAGGGACATGTAGCTTCCAGCATTGCTTAATGCTGGTGTCATGGTTTTCCAAAGTTCTCTACTTCTCTAGCAGAGTTTCTCCAAGGAAGGAGAGAACTGAGATAGGGAGAAAGAAGACAATCTTGTCGAATACGGTTCTTCTTTTTCTTACGTTGTCTATTTTGAGTGGACAAAAAACCATAGATCTTAACAAAGAGTGGAAAAGTCTATTCAAAAATTAAAGATCAGGCTTCTAATTGAGTCGGTGAGTTTGGGCAATACGTAGGAACCTCCTCCAAGTAATATACCTAGGAGAAACATGAATCCTAAGTTTCTAAGTTCACAATGATCCACGGGAATGCATGTAACAAGACTTCTGCTAGCCCTCTTCACATACCATGTACCTATGTGAAAGAATTTGCAATACTGATTCAACGCCACTCCTCCAAAATTCGTCTTTTACACATTCATTATTCCTAGTTTCAAACTGCAACCCCTAAAAAAAACTGTGGGCGTCCAATCTAGCTTTAGTTCCAAAAAAATTCATAAGTGAACAGTCCAGAGTAAAAAAAGAATCAGCTTTTTCAGGTACTTTTATCACAAAAGACGAGAAGAGAAGCCAAGCCAACAGCCTAACAGATTGGCTGGCTCAACTTCTGAAACTAGGAAAAATCTCAAATTTTGGTACTTCAGCTGCAAAAAGCCGTCTCTGTGATATAAACCGGAGGCCCCGCATGTTGTTGAACGTCTACAGTTAACCACAAGTCCCCATCCATCCCGTTAACAGCCATTGGGTACAGAATTTTACTGAAACCCTAACCATGAAAAGAAAGCAAATTCAAATTCCAGAACAAACCTGACATTTTCACTCCAAAGCATCAAATAAAATTCAAAGCCCTAGCTAAATTTCCAGTCTTGGTGAAACCAATACGAACGAGGGAACATGTAGGGTTTATGAAATTGAAATCACGAAGTAACAGCGAGTATAAGATAATTGAAGTGCATATAAGTACGCGTAGGGACCTGAACGCGAGTGGCGTTGTAGTTTGGTAGCCTAGAAGGCGCTGCGGCGGCGGCGTTGGGGGTGGAGTTGGAAGGCACGGCGGCGGCTGCTTGGAATCTGGTGTCCGTTTGTTGACGAGATTGAGAGAGAGAGTTGGAGGTGGGGAGACGGTGTCGTGAGCCCGGTGAGAAGTGGAGGTTGGAGCTCATTGAAGGAGTTTTACTTCTGATTGGTAATTTGCTCGCAATGTGAAAGGAGCTCCGCTGCGTGTGTGTGTGTGCGTGAGAGAGAGAGAGAGAGAGAGAGAGAGAGAGAGGGGGTTTCGACTTTGGAAGAGGGTTTAAAAGCTGGGGAGGGGAGTCAATTGAATCTCACCCCTCTAGACTCATGGGTACTCCTCTGGCTCCAGAAAGCACGACGCACTGGCTTTGATCTCACGAGCCTGCTTCATATACATATATTTTATCAAAATGTATAAATATTATATCGTGAGTTTTTGCTTTTCAAAAAAATACATTTGTATATTAAAATGATTATAACTTAATGCGTTAGGGGCCGATTGGATGCCGTATATGTTTTGGGTGTATTATTTATGAAGGGGTGATAAGATAGTACGGGGTATTAGTTAAGAAGGGAGGGCCCACATCGATGTGATATTTATAGAGGGC
Source organism: Rhododendron mucronatum var. ripense (assembly GCA_019656295.1). Classification (NCBI taxonomy): domain Eukaryota; kingdom Viridiplantae; phylum Streptophyta; class Magnoliopsida; order Ericales; family Ericaceae; genus Rhododendron; species Rhododendron mucronatum. The sequence continues at coordinate 850,990 of BPLT01000206.1, forward strand.
GTATTAAAAAGTAGATAGTTTGGATGATGTATTAGAAGGAATGGTGTATAATGTAAAAAACTGTCAAATGACTCTTTTGTCCTTTTGCAGTCCAAACTTTATTATGCCTACATTAATTATATAATTGCAAAACTTAATATGTTTAATGATTTTTTGACAATTGTAAGTTATAATAATTTACTATACCAATAAATTAAATAATATAAAAATTTTTTAAAATATAAATTTTATTTACTCCGTATATAAAAAAAACTTAGAATGTTATTTAGTTTTAAAAAAAATTTCAATTTGTTCCAGCCATCTATTTTTTCCATCCAGCCGTCCATTTTTTCATTTTGCTGTGTTCCAATACACCAAAGCATATTTCCTTTTTCCCCTCGTTCGTATAACAGAGAGAGGGAGAGAGAGAGAGAGAGAGAACCAGACGGAAACGAAGAAGAAAAAGAAAAGAAGAAGAAAAAAGGAGCAGCAGCGGCGGCGGCAACGGCCGCTGGTCCTCGCTCTCCGATCGTCTCTCTCTGTTTCTCCGATCGTCTCTCTCCGTCTCTCCGATTGTCTCTCCGACTCTCCGATGATGTCTCTCTCCGATATGTACCGAACCCAGGTACGTCTCTCTCTGGTCTTTACATATACATACATATTTTGTGTGTGTGTTTTTGTGGTGGTGTCGGCCTGTTCTTCTTCGCTATCTCTGTTAGCAGAGAGAGAGAGAGCCGTTGGGGGAGGAGATGAGGAGGGGTGTTTTGGTCAAAAATTAGATGAATACACCCGGATTAGCTATTGCTACCTGGGAGGGTAGCAATAATTTATGGCTGTTCTGGGTGTATTAGTGAATACGGGGATTAGTTAATACAGGGGAAGAAATGGATGCCAAATGGTATTAACTCCTCATCCGGGTGTATTGTGTAATACACCCACAGAATACATCATCCAATCGAGCCCTTAAAGTATGTCAATTATTTTATTTTACTTCAAGCTACTCCAAATGTCACGTATTTAATTTTTTATTTATGAAAGAAATTAAAAAATGAGAATGTAAAATAATTGGTTGTTTATCAAATCAAACCAAAGCAAAATTATTAAGATTGCAAGTATCTATACATGAATAATTATCAATAATATTCAAAGTCGGGTATATAAAAAATTAAAATTTTAAAACTCGACCGCTCAGGGAGTCGGGCCCCTGTCCCCGGGCCCCAACATAACTCCGCCCCTAACATGAGGTTTTGACTCCAGAGTAGTGGGGAATGCAGAAATTTTGAAGGAAAAGATGTTAAATGTCAAAGTATTTTTATTGTTAATGCCTTGTTTGATTCGCGAATTAATAGGGATAAAAATAACTGTACCTAATTCCAAGTAACTTCACGTTTATTTTCCGAAATGATTGTCTAGATTATCAATTCCGGTATTAATTTTCTCCCTATAACGGTCCGTTTGGATGCAGGAAAAGAATTGGGAGTATTAGTTGATAGGGGGATAAGATAGTATGGGGTATTAGTTAATAAGGGGATGAGCCACATTGATATGATGTTTATAGAGGGGGATTAAACAGTAAGTTGTTTGGATGAGGTATTAAAGAATGAGAATTAAATAATATTTCGTTTGAATGTAGGATTAATAGGAAGTATAAGGAGGGTGGATGATATAAAAAGCTATCAAATGACCCTTTTGCCCTTGTGTAGTCCCTAAATTATTATGTATTATGTTTTATATGTAATTGCAAATTTAATTATTCTTTCACAATTTAAGCCGTAATATTTATTTCTACTAACAAATTAACGAATTTAGTATTATTATTAAATAAATTTTCTTTTATAAAATTTGGTTTTTTTAAAAAAATTAAGTGTTCTAAATTTCAATCCGTTTGAACTGGTGGAAAGATTTTAGTTTTCTGATCAATTTATCATAAATGGTGATGATTAAACTTTGACTCTAGGGCTCTCGTTGATTACCCTTAAGAAAGTCATAGAATCAAATATCTTTTAGGGCTAATCAACAAGAGCAATAGAGTTAAAATTTAATTATGACCATTTAGGATAAAATGATCAGAAAACTAAGATTTTTGCACCGGTTCAAACGGATTGAAATTTGGAACACTTATTTTTTTACACCGTTTATATATTAAAAAATATAGTTAAAAATTAAGTGTTCTAATTTTCAATCTGTTTGAACCGATGCGAAGATCTTATTTTTCTGATAATTTTATCTTAAATAGTCATAATGAATTTTTGGCTCTAAAACTTTTCAATGAACACCCTAAGAGAGCTCTGAAACTGATTTATTCGTTATTCTAACTTCTAGTTATGAACTTTTTTTTATTCCTAAATTATCTTATTTATATTCTCAATAGTGTTTGACTATAGATGTTCCTTTGACAGCTAGTCATTTTGTCCTTGCTCAAAGGACTAGGAAGACGAGTTATGCGTGTTGAGGATGTTAAGTCGTTGCTCTCTGAAATTTTGGAAAGATGTCGTTGGTATCATTTTGGGAAAGGAAAGTCATTCAAAAAACTAAATAAGGAGTCTTAAAAAATTTTTGAATGGAAAATATGATTTTGGGTAGAATGAAGAGTAGAAGTTGGTTGAATGGTGGATGAAGAAAGGGGATAACAAGGGGTATTTTCGTCCACAAAACACCCCTCCAAATCCGAATTATTTTTGGGGAACTCAAGAGGAGCCAAAAAATAAGACCGGACAATCCCTACAACCGGTAAAAATGAAGAGGGGGTAAGAAATAATAAGGGACAAATTGGGATGCCAAACGGGGAAAAATGGCTGGGCCCCTTGCCATATACCCCTTCTTATTTTTCCTCCCTCCTTTTTCCTTCATCCAAGCAAGGGCTAAGGGTACTAAATAATCCCAAACGAGGCCTCAAGGAATTAGAGAATAACTTAGAAGTGGCGGGCCTATGAAAATTCTGCTGGATATATAAGGAGGTTTTTTTCGTAAAATCCGTTGCGGGGAACACCCCACGGCTTGTTTGTGTTGCCTTCATTCTTGATTTGTCATGCATCTGCGACCCCATTTTAGAACGCAAAAAAAATTTTCATTTTTTAAAAAGATAATTTCAAGTTTAAAAATTATATGCTTATTAAAATTTTAAAATATGCAATATTGATCTTGTTTGAAAGATCTCATCGAAATCTTTTATACGATGTAAAAAAAATTGAAAAATTATTTTTCATTTACATTATTTTTGAGTTTGAAAATATGAAATAAACTGTTTATTTTTTAAGAAGGTTTCTGGAACGGGACCTGATTGCCATCGCTTGTTCCCCGGTTTTTGTTTTTATTTTTATTTTTTGAGAAATATAAATATTACTAAACATGTTTTTTATTTTTATTTTTATGAAAATATGAACCCATTTCTACTTTTAATTTTTTAAAAACAAAAAAACTGAAAATTGAAAAAGTTACTAAATGCACCCTAATCAACTGGACTAGTTACAACTATACTTGGAATAGCGATTGGTTTAAAAACCCAAAAGAGTACCCCGCATCAAAGTTTTGTGAAAACTTTAGAAGAAGTCCACAATTTAAGCGACTTGTTTTGTGGATGGCTGCTAGTTGCTTATTACTTCACTTTTTACAAACACAAATTGAGAAGCCTAATGATTTTCTTAATTTTCGAGAAGCAAGCATGAAAAATATACTGTTAGTCTCTAGAAATTGATTTTGGCACTCTCCAAATTGATAACCGCTATCTTAACAGGGAGTGTCAAAGTGGCACTCTTCAGGAGAGTGCCAAAAATAATTCTATATAGAGATTGATTTTGACACTCCCTGTTAGGAGAGCGATTATCAATTTAGGGAGTGCCAAATTCACCCCTAGTCTTTGTGTAGATTAACGGAAGTGCATGACTAGTGACTCATCATTGAAAGCAAGGGACTGCCCAAACACTAGGTATATTTAATAAGGCTAAAAGTTCTGTCCGGATCAACCGGACAAGGGGTTGTCCGGACAGCCCCGTGCGGGTTCCATTTGCACGTTTTTTGGAAAAATTCAAACCATGCATTTTGTAGGTCCCGCAAAATAATATATTTACGTAAAAAATTAATTTGTCTGAACATCGATAGGTATGTCAAAAGTTGAGTTTTTACACGGAAAAATAGACGATCGTGATCTGTCAACTGTTTTTAAAGTTAAACTGTTCATGGTCGTCCATTTTTCTGTGTAAAGACTCAACTTTTGACCGGACAAGCTGATTTTTTTGCGTAAATATATTATTTTGCGGGACCTACAAGATGCACGGTTCGCATTTAAAAAAAAAACGCACGAAGAGGGCCCAACCGGGGGCTGTCCGGACAGCCCCTTGTCCGGTTGATCCGGAAAGAACTTTTTCTCAACCTCCCAGAAATGCTACATACACTACCTAATTCCACTACATCTTTTGTAGGGCTCACTCCGGGTCCCACAAAAATACAAAAAAATACCCATAAATTTTAAAATAATATTTTATGGGGTCCTGTAAAAATTCAGCTCCAACGGATATATGCAAGTATTTTTTCTAGATTCATAGGAGCGAAACTGTTTAACTGCGCAGTTTCGCCCCTACGAATTCAAAAATACTATTTACCGATGTCCGTTGGAGCGGATTTTTTACAGGGCCCCATAAAATATTATTTAAAAATTTATGGATATTTTTTTGTATTTTTGTGGGAGCCAAAGTGGGCCCCACAAAAAATGTAGTGGATGGTGTAGTGGAATAAGGTAGTGTATGTAACATCTCTCGGGGTCATTTCATTCATGTATACTACTGTACAAGTTTTGGCTTTTTACAACTTATTTTAACAGATAAAAATGCCTCACTTATTTAAAAGGCCACCTAAAAAAATAGCTCTTTTCATGAGATTAATCTCCCACATGTCACAATTTTTTTTGTAAAGTACCAGTATACGCTAGAGATTAAGGCCTAGTTTTTCAAAATAAGCATAGAGTTTTTTATTTATTTATCCTTATTCAATATTTTTTCTGCATATATTGGATTTGCATCAAACTTTTGTCGATTGATGGTTCGTCTTAACGAATGAAATTGGAAAAGTAAAAAATTGTGCCTTTTATCCATTTCTTTTGGAAATATCCAAAATTTAACACTTTTAGCCCAAATTTGGATATTTTCAAATATGGATATCTAAAAGTGATAAAATTTAGATATTTGCAAAAATATTTGGGTAAAAGTCATAAATTTTAACTACCGGAAACTAATATATGCGAAAAAAATTTGAATAAGAAAAAAGAAGAAGAAGAAGCTCCAAAACTCATTTTGGGAAACTAAAGTATTTCGTGAGTCACTTTTTTCAAAAGCCCCCCTAAAAAATACGTCCCAATTGATCGTTTCATGAGATTAGTCTCTCACCTATGTCACATTCTAATCTCACCTATGTCAAAATTTTTTTTTTTTGCGAAGTACAATGCTAGAGACTAGTATTTCGTGAGTAATAACTTTTCAAGCCCTCAAACTCAAATTTCGCCTTAGGACTCCAAATAGGTTGATCCGCCCTGTTGGAAGTTGACTTTATTTTGACAGCAAATTTACAATGCTATTGTATTTGTAGAAGGGATAATTTGAACAATGAGGGAAAATAACATTTTGCAGTACTCCTCCTGAGCTGACCTCAAATCCCTTGTGCTTAGATTTGCTTGTGCCAATGTTTCAGTCCATTTTCTCGTCACTGGATCCCGTGAAATCTCTCAAGATTCTCAAGCTTTGAGGTGCCTCTCAATTAACCAGTACATGAAGAAGTTAAAGAAAACCTGTTATTGACTGATATAGAAATATAAATTTCGAATGACAAGAAGTACACCAAGGGTGCACACATACCAAAAATTCTAAACACAACTATGTAGGAGCCGTTTGATGCCCGTAAGCATTGCTTGAGAGCTTCAAATCAAAAAAAAAAAATCAGCATATTGATGGAGTCATTTGCTGCTGACTTCATTCGGTATTAATTGGTTGCACAACAAGAACCAATTGAAAGCACGAAGAAGAAACGCCTATGTGATAATGGGAGAGTGTAACAAAGAACTAATCGAGTTGCTTATAGTTGTAAAACAATGCGAGAATTGCAAGCAGAAGGTCCTGAATCAGTATGGTGAATTCCAACCCAAAGCCCCAGGATACATAATCTAGGAGCACTGGCAACTGGTGACAGCCCACCCCGCACACAGAGAGACAAACAGAGAGGGCAGTGAAGCAACTCTTCGATAACCACCCACTCTGAAAGAAACCCAATAAACGCTAGAGGTATAGTGTGTGTGGGTCCCAACATGAATGTGAGGCATTTTTACAATGATTTTGCAGAGTGGAAAAGAAACAATAGGCCACCCATCAATGACGGAGGAATGAGCAGATTCTTTTCTTCCACGGCGCTTGTGAATTTAACAATAGCCAGCTACCCATAGTGATTAATTGAAAGACCAATGAAGTATTGATACTCATAACTTCATAACCAAGCCCTTTCTGCTTGTGAATTTAACCAAGTCAACTCTTTGCCTCACAAACATTTCACTGCACCATCAAAAGGTTGCAGCTAAACATGGATTATCTTACTAAACAAGAACATGAAAAAAGCCTTCCAGTGACGGTATAACAATGCAGAATGGCCCTCTGAAACAACCTAACTAGGAGTTAAAACACCCAATATGTGTTGCCTATATCTCCAAAGAAATAAAGAAAAACACGCATGAACTACCGAAAATCCGGAAAATTTCAGAAAGAATAGGGGAGATCAATAATCACACAACCTGGCAGCCTAATAGGGTTTAAACAATCACATAGCATACCTAAGTTCATGAGACAGAGACCATTGCTTCCGCTGGGGGGGAGGGGGTTACCAGAAACACGACCACTAAGTAAGAAGGAGATAACGGTTAATATTGCAGTAGTCTCATTTCAAATTAAAATGCTACTTTCAACCACAAAAATCAGAGCCAAAGGGGGGTTTTACCTGAAAAACCTCACATTAATAGTCACAAAATCCGCTGTTCAATCTCTTGAGTGGATGTGGGTCGGTTGATGAACACTTGGTGCTTCACTCGGGATGCTTTAGTAAAACTGACATCCAAGAAGTTCAAGTAAACCGTCCCAGAAGCTGTAGCAGGTTCGCTCCAAGAGAAACCATTAAATAACTGATCGATGGACCATAAAACCTCGATATTTAAGTTTGCACCACCAACTGCAGTAAGTTTTTACCTTGACATCAAAGTGGTTTCCCCACCGTACACAGTCTGGCTTGCACGTTTATAAAAGTCCGACTCGGAGGATGAGATTGGGAGACTACAAGCACAAAAGCGATCATCTGTATATAGTAGGTTAAGGTTCATCAATACCTGAGATTTTCGATGCATTGCCAAATGCAGACGAAGGAAATCAAGTTCTTGAGAAAACTATATGAACTTGAGCTGAAAACTCCAGACTATTTGCTAACAGTTTCAATTTAGGGTAATTTGCTAGCACTCAGTGCAATCCCCGACAAAAGAACAAAATCAATAATGCCATACTTGAACCTTGAATAACTCAACTAAGTTTGCATTGCCAAGATTGACGAACATACTCATATTATTGGGTCTGTTTTTCACATTGCACTCATCAAATCTATGTCCATACAGTCTTATTCTCTCAGATTTATAGAATATAACCACGGGGCTGTTTAGTTCTGCAACTCAAACAAAGAACAGAGGGAAATAAAACAGAGTAAGCCTTACAGAAAGCATTTTGGCAGTTGTTACATTTACTTGGTAATTCCCAAAAATACGACTACTGGAAGAGTAATAGTGAGTTGAAACCTATTCCAAACAAATTGAAAATAAAAAGAAAGGTATAGTAAGATAAAGGCGCATTAGACAAGGGAGTAAGTGACTCAATGTGGAGTGTGACTATCATTTTTCGATGAACAATCATTAGGTTCCAGAAAGTGCCATAAAAAGCTTCCCATCTTGAATGTTCATAGTGTAATACTTGCTATTGAATTTCTTATTGCTGGCACTTCTCCCTTTTCCATATATAATGTCCACATGGTTCTGTACAAAAGACTTGGAAGTGTAAGAGAACAGTTCTCGAGTAAATTTAATAAGCTTAAAGGAAATGCCAATAGGAACTCATTCCTAGCGTTGCTAACAGTGGACACTCAAGCATATCGAAAAAAACCCACTTGGTGACTTGATCAAGCCTTATAATCAACTCAACACAAAAGAAACAATGCAGAATGTTCAATTAAAAAACATCCAATCCCCATTTTCACAGCATCATAGAGTAGCATTTGAATATGCATTGTCTTTCCATTCACTAGTATGTTCGTGAACTATTATCACACAAGACAGGATCGTTCTTAGCCTTCAATCTGCTATAGCAACAGATATCATACTAATATGCAGGAAAAATATCAGAACCACTGAAAGAAATAAAGCAAACACATTCAAAACACACGTCTAAGTTGTCTCATGAGAAAAGAATATCACACAAATAAGGAAAGCAATTATCCTTGGAAGACTGGTTCACTTTGCATTACAGCATTGGTATGGAAAAAAAATCAATCTTCACCTCAACTGAATTTGCGGCCCGTAATCCACATTAAGCAAAAAGCTAAGCTAAGTGGAACAGTCTAAGGAGGGACAGGTCCATGCCAAAGACCTCTGACTTCCGGGAAGAAGTTGTCATATAAAAAATAACCCTCTCCCAGGGTTTCAATGAACCCATATAAATGACAGACAGAAATGGAGCAGATAATGTCAACCAACATCTATATTTGAACCTTATCAGGGTCGCGGTAGAACCATGGAAAGTGGAAACATCCTTCCCCAAAACAAAATAGCAACAAGGAGTTGTTTTTTTGGTAACACGGTCATTTCAGGTTTGCTAAGTAGGTGGACGTAAGCTGTGCCCCAAAACAAAGTCGGGAAGGCTGTCAAACATTACCAATTCAGTCAACAAATCCAAATTATTCTAAACTAAACAACATCAACACGCAAAAAAGCAAAGCCAGTGACTGGCATTGAGAAGTGAAAACAATTAATACTTCCTCTATTCACCCATAAACTTTCCTGTTTACATTTCAAACTATTAAGAGATACCTAAAAGTGCTCTTACATTGGGACAATGCACTGTACAAATGCGAAGTCAAGAGATTAGGTATATCATTGCTTTCCTCTTTCAATAATCCAGTGCCTTAATACCTCCACTTGAACACTCAATGTAGCAGTATCAAGCATCCCACAATCCTTTGTCTTCGCATCTACCTCTACAAATTACGTCCACTGACATTTAGCTCCATTGCATCCAGTGGTAGCATATTTTACCTCTGCAAAAGGAGAAAGATTGGAAGATTATTTCCATTCCTAAGTCCTGCATAGAACTATTCAATTCAATAACTTCAAATAAACCTGCAAAACACATGTATACAAATATGTATAAAACTATCCACTCAGTCACACACTCCGTGAATAGGATCCTCAGCTCCCGCTCGCAATCATCTCCTCACTCTCGCGAATTTTAAGTACCTTGGAACAAATATAAAATACGCTTTCACACTTGTTCTCGCGCCCTCGCATTCGCACACGCACAGGGGCGGTCCTAGGGGTGCATGGGGGGACCCCGGCCCTGCCCAATTCCAAATATTCTAGCGTATTATACTTAAATTTTTAGGTAAATTAGAAATATATCCAATGGAATTGGCCTCTACAAGTCCCTTAAGTGAATTTTTTTATTAAAATACTTATATGAGGGGGGTAAAAATTTCTAAATATTAAGTTATCAATCATTTTTCGATTGTGTCACTTCTGTGTGTAAAACTAAGCGGTGGCTATACACAAACACACAATATCGCCTCTTTTTCAGACCCTCCAAGTAGCAATATGCACTTATAAATATGTTTTTTTTTATTAAAATACACATAATTTGGGCCCTACTCAACACAAATCCTCCGTACATTACTGCACACGCATTATGTGTACGCCATTGTAGGAGAGAGAGAGAGAGAGAGAGAGAGAGAGAGAGAGAGAGAGAGAGGAAATCCATACCGGAGCATCATAAACGCGATAAGAGTCCGGAGTAATCCCCGTCAAATACAACCCCGGGAAAAGATTCTGCCAAAATACGCAGCGAAAAATTAAGCAAAATAACAGAACGATGCAACAAGACGAACACAAGAGAAGAAAGAATTAAATTAAAAAACACAAAAAGAATCCCTCACGTCGAGCTGCTTTTGGACGGTCTTGGGCCTCTTCTTGGGCCTCCGGGCGGGCTTCGACCCGGTCATCGCGTACACGTCCTCTTCGATCTCCTCCCGACACAACGCGATCCACAAGTACTTCCTCTTCTCCTCCTCCTCCTCCTTCTTCTTCAGACCTTCCACGTAACCTCTTAACCTCGTCGATTTCGGCAAGTTCTCCGAGAACGGCGCCGTTTCCGTCAACTCTCCTCCATTGCTCGGAATCCTCACGACGGCCTTCCTCGGCCTCAAATTCCACGGCTTCTCCTTCTCTCTATCCTCTTCTCTCTCTATAACAGCTTTCTGCGAAGAACAGGATGCCATCGGGAACCGGCTCATATCTCTATTGCCGCCGTAGGATTCCTGCTCCGACGGTGACGGGCTGTGGTGGTGGTTCTCCGCTGCCGCCGTAGGGGTGTCGGAGGGGCGACGGTAGCGCTGGTTGACGTGGGCGTGGCTTTTGTGGCCCCACCTCAGTTGGGGGAGGGAGAAGTTGTGGAGAGGCTGGGACTTCAACGGCGCAGTGGCCATAACAATCGTCAACCGGGGAAGACTAGTAGAAGTAGAAAACCCTAACGTAAAAAAATATGTGAGCAAAATTCGTAGAGCGAAGAGCTATGGAGGGAGGGAGGGAGAAGAGGTGGCGTAGGAGAAACAGGAGAGATGGTTTTTAGAGAGAGAGAGAGAGAGAGAGGGAGGGAGGGGAGAGTGTTTGTGCCATTTCTCGCCGTATATAGGTAAGTATTTTCCACTCGTTTCTAGTATACAAAATTCCACCGGGGAATTTTCCTGTGGTTTTGGGAAAAAACGTTTTCCAAATTAAAGGATTTTTTATTTTCATATAGTAATTTCAAAATTAAGATAGGGTTTTTGTGTAGATGATGTTGTCTCTTTTTCTTGCAATAGTTTTGGTAATTGTGATTTGATGACTTTTTTAGGAGACTATAATTTTAGAAAGAAATGTTTTTGTTTAGTTTTGATGACGACTCGGAATTGTTTTAACATGTCACGGTTATTGAATCTTTTGTGCCTAATCTAGATGCCATTTATGCAAGTAACCTTAACTTGAAGATTTGGATTACAAGATCCTGCAAAAGAATTTTAGTAGTACGAAATTGGAGATGTAAATAGATAATTTTGCATACAATTAATGAGCGAAACCAGTAATTCAGTAAAATAATGAGAGAAGATTGTTCGAGTAGAATTTGTTATGTAATCCGTGAATAAAACTTGGAATTGAACCGTGACTCACGGATTGGTTCAAAATCGGACCATAGAATTTTTGGTCTGGACATGAATTGCAATTTATTAGAACTGCAACTCGCGGTTCAGTCCTTTTCTTAAGAATCCTAACCAATTTAAACCGTGCGCAGCCACAATCACTAGCGCCTCCACCACCACCACCACCATCACGCCACCACTCCCACCATCACGCTGCCGCCGCCACCACCACAGCTCCAGTCTCCACCACCATCACAATTCACAACGAATACATGGTGACCATCAGTAAAATTATATTAAAAGAAAATCACTTTACATAATGAAATTAAAATTAAAATTTTTAATTTTAATTTAGTATTTAATATGTTTATCAAACAATTTTTCAATTTTTTTTGTCAACAAGGAAATTTTTATTAATCTGGTAGGCAAAAGCTTAAACATCAGACAGACAGGAACCTTATAGGGACAAAATGGACGTTCACAAACTGGACAAATCATTAGAAAGGACTTTTTGAACACACGTATATACAGCCCGATTACACTCATGCTTAACGAAAGTGAAATCATAGAAAATAAACAAATTCTTCAACGCAGAACAATCAACAAATTCTTCAGTGCTTAGTTTTCAGATTTCGATTTCTTTTTTCAATTTTATCAAAGCGTCAGCATCCGTTTTTCTTTCCCCTTTCAGCTAGATTTTGGTACGCCTATTGGATGTATAATTTCAACTTGAAAAAATTGCAATCTACTATCAAATTGCAAAACAAATGTTCTTAGTCGAACGACTGATATTCCAAGATTGACTTACAAATGATTTAAGGAAATTGATTTTTACACTCTCCTAATTGATGCAAGCACTCGTTTTTTGTCTTTTAGCGGATCCATTTACGAAACAGTCCCACATGCATGCACTTTTTACAAATTTCAAGAATTGTTTCGTAAATTTATCCACTAAAAGACAGAAAAAAGAGTGTGCTTCAATTAGGGAGCGTGAAAATCAATTTCCTTATTTAAATCATTCAAAAATTATACCCGCATAGAAAATGTGCACAGATTGCAGTGTGGGGCCCACTACGGGTCCCACACAATTGATTTTTTTTTTTCCAAAGATTAAGATAATATTATTATCAAGAAATCGATCAATACATCAGTTTGGGCCCTTATCCACACAAAGGGCGGAGTAAAGCCAAGGAGGTGGATAAAATTCTCAAGTACGAATCTCACTTAAGGGTCATCATTTGGCCCGGTGGCCCGCGACCCGTCCAAAGCCCGCCCGGCCCGCCTGGCTTTTACCCGGCCCGAGCCCGTAAAACGGGCGGGCTAGCCCGGCCCGTAGTTTGTAATGGGCAGGCTCGGGCCTATAGATTTTTACTCGGCCCGCCCGTGAGCCCGCCCGGCATACCCGTCCAAAAGCCCGCCAACGGGTCCGCCCATTAGCCCAAAATCCCAAAAAATCCTTTATTTTTTCCCTTGGTTTAGTTTTGCCCAAGGAAATTTAAGCCCGCCCGTTGGCCCGCCGGCCCGCCAATTGGGGTAGCCCGTGGGCCGGGCTTGGGCTTCAATTATGGTAGGTGGCCCGGCCCGCAAAAAAGAAAAAGCCCGAGCGGCCCGGCCCGTAGGCGGGCTTGGGCCGCGACTTGGCGGGCTGGGCCGGCCCGGCCCGATGATGACCCTTAATCTCACTCCCTCTCACAGCATTCTTGGCCACTAAGTGCGCCACCGAATTGTCAACTCTCCTAACAAATTAAACTCAATTTTGATCCATCAAACGAATCCCTCAATTTGTAAAATACTAAATGTAAAATATTTTTACAAGATTGTCAAAAAAAATCAACTCAATCTGATATGTAGAGGTGCTCAATTCAATAGATCATCTAACTTTTTATTATCCTGAAATTTGAATGAAAAGTTACACGATTGGATTGAGTATCCATAGATATCTGATTAAGCTGATTTTTTGCAAACATTCTTGAAAAAATATTTTGCATTTAATGAATGACTCGAATCATTTATGTAAAACACAAAATGAGTCTCACACCGCGATCTGTCCACGGAATCTATGCACATTTGGTGTGTGAGTAGCAGCGCTGTAAATCATTGCTATGATGTTTCCTATACGTTTGACAATTTACCGTCCAAACATCATGATCAATGAATGGTTCGAGGATGGGATTGACTAAATTGGTTAGATTGGATTGATCGTTGATTTAGTTCTAATCAAACCGAAAGATTGAGAAGACAATTTTGCACTAGATACATCCGGTTCAATGTTTTGTTATGAAGCACGTAAATCATTCTCAATTGGTTGTGACCATTCTTCATTACGTTGAATTAGTTTCGTAATAGTGAGCTTAGAACTTTAACGATTAATTTTACATCATATTTTTTTAAAGAAATTTCTAGAAGTTTCTAGAATCGATACTTACGAAAAAATTTCATGTACAAACAACAGTTAACATATTGACAGTACAATTTAGAGGTGGCAATCTCAACCCATATTTTTTAACCCACCCAAATATGTTCACTTATAACTCAACCACTACAACACAGAAGGCCTATTGCGAGGAAATATGGTGAGTAAAATAGATTTCGTCACTAAAAGTACACAATCTTTTTTGGAAATTCAATTTCGTCGCTAAAAAGTTACATTTAGCGAGAAAATTATTATTTCCTCGCCAAATGTAACCCTTTTGTTAGGAAATCTGTTTTCCCTGTTAAATGTAACCTTTTGGCGAGAAAATATTTTGTCACCCGTTTTAGGACTCATGAAATTTTTTATAAGTCATTATTAATTATGTTCATGTATCTTTAATACTGTCACGATGGTAAGGGATAATCAACTACATAGTTCAATATCATTTGCAAATTTATTAAAATAAAAAAGTGATAAAAGGAAAAAATAGTTTCCTCGCCAATCACATTGAGTTGATGAAATAAAAAATATGTTTCTCACGAATCATATGAATTCACTTTTTCCCAATTGAAATTAATTCTTAACAATGTCAATACGTTCAAATTTTACTAAAATTTATTGTTTGAATACAAACATTTTTAAGGACATGCTAAAAAAAAGTTCATCACATAGTTATTGTCAACCAATCAGTGCAAATGATCAGTTGATCAAGAAAAGAGGTCCTCTCGCAAGCAACGCACTGTTGCTCACTCTTCAACTAAATCCAAGTGCAAGGCTATTGTGGATGTGGCCGCCAAATTAACTTGGGTTCAGTCACTCCTCTTCGAACTTGGTCTTTCTATCTCTGCCACTCCACTACTGTGGTGTGATAATATTGGTGCAACATATCTTACAGTCAATCCCGTCTTCCATGCCCGCACAAAGCATGTTGAAATTGATTATCATTTGTGGTGATAAAGTCGCTCGGGGTGATTTAACTGTCCAATATATTAGCACCAAGGATCAAATTGCCGATATTTTTACAAAAGGACTTGCGTCTTCCCGCATTCGGACACTGCGTTTCAATCTGACGGTCATGCCGACCATCAACTTGCGGGGAGATGTCAACCAATCAGTGCAAATTAGTTGATCAAGAAGAGAAGTCCCGATAATATTAGCCATTTCAATCGTTATATTTTATCATTTGCAATATCATTTGTAAAGCTTATCACTTGTAACCGTATTTGTATATAAATACCCAAATAGAACACTCTAGGTAACAGAGTGCATTCATCAATTCTATCGTATTGTTCTTTTGACTGTTATAAACAAAAAAAAAAAAGGACTGGACATAGGGATTATAAGTTTGTGGATGAATGATATGTTTTTCAGAAAAAGAATGCATGGGATATATGGACTGCTTTTCGTAGAGATAACTGATTATTAATTCATACAAAAAAAATTAAGGAAAAGCTAAACAAAAGATAAAGTACTTAATAATTGCGAAATGTATTTTCAAAATATCACTAATCTATTTTCAAAATATATAAGGTTAACCCCATTTAAAAAGAAACATAACAAATTATTACTATTGTAATATTGTAGTTGAGTTAAAATTGTTATGAACGCATATACACAGTAAGAACAGATTAACCCACCAAAAAAAAATATTGTATTTGCAGAAATTTAAAGTGCTCAAACTAATTTAAGGACTACAAAAGTTTATTAAACTTAGAGAGAATTAAAACAAAGTATAAAACAAACAAATTTAGAAAGGTATAAAGATTTATATATAAAAGATATATAACAAAACATTAAATTATAAAAAAAAATTCAAAAAAAGCGAATAATGTTAATGATTTAAAAAACAAGTTTAAAGAAACACTACGAATGGACTAAAATTAGAGAGAAATGTTTAAAGAAGCAAATTTAGAGAGATGAAAGGATGTACAAAAGGTTTATATATAAAAAAGGCAAAGGTTTGAACTGGAAAGGAAGTTGGTGTGATGGATGGAGTGAATGCCTCCATACATGAGGCCACGGTTTGAATTCGTGTGGAAGCAAACGAGCTGGAGAACTCCCTTTTTTTAGTTTAAAGAGTTTTAGCGAGGAAAAATTTCCTCCCCAATTTTGTAAACATTACATAAGTCTAGTGAGAAAAACTATAGCAAGGAAAAAATTCCTCGCTAATTGTGTTAGAATAAGCGAGGAAATTTTTTTCCTCGCAAATTCTTTTTGAGAGGAAAACGGGCGAGGAAAAATTTCCTCGCAAATATGTTTTGCGAGGAAATGAGCTGTTTTGGCGAGGAAACTAATTCTCGCTACAAGCCTTTCGTGTTGTAGTGAACCCAACCCGCCCATATATTCTACATAATAAGAGAAAAGGGTTTTTGAATCTTATCTCTCTATAAATCTTAACCATTGATTTGCCACATAAATCCTACGGCTCTCCCTCTTCCTCTCAAACAATATTAATTGCACAATTGTCACTAATTAGATCTCATGTTGCGTCGTGCCTTCAGGCACTGGCAAACCCTAGTTGATTGATATCCGGTGAACAGGATTTTTGGTACAAATAAAGTTCTCGACGAGATCTACAAAGTGAAAGATTCAGACTATCAAACGAACCCACATCAAGTCTGAAATTGCGCAAACTGTAAGGCAATATGCGCAAACCCGCACATATTATATAATGGGTTGATATGAGTTCAACCCATATTTAAGTGGATTTAGATGGATTGAAAATGAGTTTAATATGGGTTGAATGGAAAAACCCAAAAATTACAAAAGGCGTATTGGTGACTACTCCACGAAAACAAGACAGCGCAGGTTCGACCAAAACATACCTCCCTCAACTCACTTTATCACAACCTCGTCTTTGAAATCGAAAAAATTACTGCTCCAATAAACACCTTTATATTTCAAGGAACTGTTTGGTTCATGCTTATTTTTAGAAAAAAATAAAAAGAAAAATAAAAGAAACTTCTTTTGATTTCGTCTCCCAAACAGATCGTCTATCCAAGATGCCTCTTAATGTAGAACATATGCAGGCCCAATTTCATGTTCAATTGGATCGGATGAAGCCTCGAAAGCCCAAACGATGTTTAATTTCGAATTATCCAATTTGGCAAAATTCGGACAAGCTTTGAATGGGCCAAAACTTAGTGGGCCGAAAAGACTTTCTTTGTTACTGTTGCTAATACCAATGGTGCATATAGTGGTGCTTATATGCACTCAAAGGCAGGCTATTCACATTGGCACTAAGAAATTTACAAAAAATTACTCCCTCTGTTCCAATTTAATTGTTCTTTTTGGAAGTTTGTGCCACTTTTAATTGATTATATATATCCATCACCAACCCACGAAAGTCCCTTGCAAATCATAATTTTGAATAAAGACGAAATTAAGTTAAAAATTCTATCTTTTTGACTTATTTTCGTTCTTATTCAAAATAAATAAATTTTAATTTTAATTTTTTATTTTTCAAATTCCTCTTATTTGAGACAAATCAGAAGGAAGGGGGAAAATTGAGGGGGGGGGGGGGGGGGGGGGGGGGGGGAGAAGAGGGGCGAAAAGGAGAAAAGAAAAAGGGAAAGAAAAAACGGAATGGGGCGGGTTGGTTTGACTTGACCCATATTCAACCCGATCCGCTTCAACCTGTTTACTATTTGGCCCTTATATGACCTGCCCCACATTTGACCCGTGACCCATTTCAACCCGTCCAAATTCACCCAAACCCACTTATTTGCCACCTCTAGTACAACTTCACTCGAGTTAAGTTGGTTTGATTCCAATAACCAAGCATGTAAAACGAGTTAAGGTCAATTTGGCTCCTTCAACTGGAGCTAGTGTAACCAGAGGTCCTCCAGTTTTCAAACGATAGAAGCGGAAGGACCCAAGAAACATTTTGTGGACAAAACTGCCCACAAACATGAGCCATGCCATTGCCTTCCTCCATTGACGTTGCCGCCTCCAACCACCAACGGTGTTGGGCATTCACTCTCCTTCCTCTGACTTCCAGCTTCACCGTCGCCTTCGATCTTAATTGGTTTCTCGGTGACAAACTAGTTAGATCTAGTTCTCTCTCTCTCTCCCCCCTTACGAAAGCTAGCTAAATATAACCTATTACTACATATTTACAGAGTTATTTCAAAACAAGCAAAGTACACTTTTCCCAAATGTTGGTGAATGTTCACTAATTATAATCTCGGGTATATTCACGAAGTTTAATGCCAGACTTACAAAACAGGCGCAACACACTTTTTTCAAAAAATTAATGTACTTTCACTAAATATGACCACCTCGATCCTGCATATTTACTAAGTTTTCATGCCAGACTTTTGGAGTGTTTTCAAAAGCAAAGCCAAAGGTTAGTGGATGAACACTCGCTTTCATGCATAGCCAAAAAATAACTAGGGCATACCCAAATTTTTAGTGTGAATTCCTTAAGTTTCAAATGCAAAGATATAAAAGGTTAATGCATGTATACTAGCTTTCTTGCATAGCCAAAAATAACCGAAGCATACCCAAAATATTGCTTATTTTCTATTCACTACCTTTAAAAAGCAAAGCTAAAAGGTCAGTGAATGTATGCTAACTTTCATGCATAGCCAAAAACATCAAGACCTTCCCAAAGTTTTACTATATATGTATTCACTAAAACTTTCAAATGTAAAGCTGAATGCACACTAACTTTTTATGACGATAATTTTGTTCATCCTCTTTTAAAGATGGTGAATATTATTCTTCTTATGATTGGTGGAAATTGTTTGGGTCTTATAACAAACTAACTTATTATTATCAAACAGTGTATTGATTCCGTAGACCCTATACAATTTCTATCAATCGCGGAGAGGGTAATGTGCACTCTTCTTTTGTTGAAATAGAGGCTACATTTGCTATTCCCATTGATTACTCGTCTTTCTTTCTTTACCTCAACGAATGCTTTTAACTTAGTTTCAACCCTTTCTTCATCTTCACCTTCCAGTACTAATCTCTCCTTCTGGGGAAAGACCCTTCACCTGACCAGGGAGCCCGCCGTGCTCTTGCCCGAGTAGTGACTTCTTTCGCGAGTGAAAGCTCCTTTCTTCCTTCTTCTTTGCTTTCAAAGTGAAAGATATATAAATAAGGTACATCAAGTTGCAGCTATGAACATGTTTAAGGTCTCTAAGAACCTAGCAGGCATTGAACCTTTGAACGGTTCTAATTACGGTTCATGAAAAATGAACCTGGACATTATGCTGGGTTGCATGGACTATGGCTTTGTATTCACAGAGCCCAAGGCTCCTACAGACAAGTCTTCAGCTACAGAGCCCTCTTTGAAAGAGGATAAAGAAAATTGTTATCAACTTTAATTCATAGCCAAAAACCTAGATCAACAGCTATTTGGTTGGCAATAGAAGAGTATGAGAAAAAGGACTAAAATATGTTAGATCAGCGCCGTCTTCGATCTACAAGATCCATCTTGTAGAACAAGGTAGCAGATTTGGTGTCGGAGACAACATCAGGAGCCGTTTTTTGATGGTGAATTTGGGCTAGGCGTTGGCAAGGGTAGACAACATGGATGAGGATGATGAAAGTATGAAGGTCGCCGATGGAGGTGGGAGAGTGAGTGTGTTTGTGTGTCTGTGTGAGAGAGAGGAAGGGGGGGTGGGGTTGGCGGTGGAAACGATAATTTTTCTATAGACGGCAGTTTGGTAATCTTTCATAGTGCTTGTCTTTCATAGTGATTGTGTTTGGTTGTGTCCTTCTCCTAAAAACTAATAAAAAAATATTATGTTGTATTTTTTGCTAATTCGATGAAGGTGATTTTTGTTTCAATCTTCTCAACAAGCTCACCATTTTAAACCATTCCTATTATCGAACGACAAAGGTTAGGGTAAACATTCCTAAAAATTGGTATATGATATGGTACGCCTTTTTCGTATTTTGAGCCATAGAATCTCATGATTGACTACTAAAAAATTTGTGTATTGGATCGCAAAAATTCAAAAACTTGAGCCGCCTTCTTTGACCTTGTGCCCTCTTTCGTAAACAAAAAATTCACAAACACCACCTCAAAAATCAACACAACAATAATTCAAAAAATAGACCAGCACAAATTTTATATCTCGGGCCACATAAATTCATAAAATGGGCCACAGAAATTTGTAAAGGATTGTACCATGCACCCAAAAATAAAATGAACCAAAAAAATTGTATAAAATGAGCCACAAAGTTTCATTGAAAATGGTCAATATAGAATAGACCCAACATGCCAAAACCCGGACCTTTCTGGTCCATTGTGGTTACTGCGCATATAAATTTGAACATTTTATTTGGGTTTGTAAAGGGTTGAATTCGAAGTATGGAATTTGGGCCTGTACCTATCAGTGATTTACATAAGATTCTATGTTCATTTTCACGGCCAATATCCATTGCCGCACGGCCCAGGCCTACTGATGAATAACCATTTTAAACTGATGTGAAATGGTTGCTGTTGTATTAAAAAAAACTCAACCTATTTTGATCATGGGGAAAATGACCATCCTTCTCTTATGATATGGACCAACTGATAATTAAATAACCATTTTCGTAGTATGTTTTAGAATATTAATTATTTCTTGGCGACAGAATTTTCTATCGACTCATCTGTCACCCATACAAGGCCTTATGGATAAGGACTAGTACATACAATCACCCTCAAAAATCACATGTAGTACGTAGTATCAGTTAATCACGAGTGATTTTGTGGCCATGCGCGAACAGTATCGAACACGAGACCTCCAAGATTACCTCATAATAGAGATCTCACACTCAACTAGCCCATCAACCACTAGCTAGGCACATTGTGGGTTTGCCATAACATTATTGTTATTTTGATATCCCGGAGTTGGGTAAAAAACTAAGGGATCGACAATCTCCATTCAAATTTTGTTTTTTTAAATCAGCAGGATTACTTGGGATATCACGTGAACTACTCCATGTTAAGGGTCCCTGTGGTAGTCTTTACTCATTTGCTTTTTTTTTTTTGCATAACCCTGTATTCAAATCAAGATGAAAAATACGAAAGAATTCAGAACCAAATAAGCCAAAAATAGTAATATACTAGCTCACGCAAATTTATTGTTTTCTTGTGTTGAAAGAAATTTAGATAAGTAGCTGGGTCCATTTAACCTCTGTGAGTGTGTGCAAAATATGTGTGGTCATATAGTTTTCTGGAAATGGGATATGTTGCCGGGCATCCCCTGCAAAACAGGTGCAGAGCGGTCGATTCTGCCGTTCATTTCGACAATCAACGGCTCGGATCTTAACCAAGTAATGGCCGTCCATGTCGAGATAAACAGCCGGATCGACCGCTCAGCACCGCTCTACAGGGAGATGCTTGGCAGCAAATTATGTTGGTTAGAAACTTAGAAACATCACTACAAGGTGTTTGTTTGAGCAAAAACTCTACAACCACACTCAAAATCACACCCCCCAAATACACACCCTCTCACAAAATACAAGGGTCCCACACGCACAGTGTGTATGGGACCCTTGTGTTTTGTGAGAGAATATGTATTTGGATGCGATTTTGAATGTGGTTGTTGCATCTCTCCTGTTTTAATACAAAATGATTACTCCTGAAGAAAGTATGGCCCTGTTTGCTGAATTGACAAGGAGCAATAACTCCATACACCAACAGAACCACAGAAAACATACTGAAACAAGCAAAGCAAAGATATCAATGCCATGGTCCACAATGTTTCCCAAACCACTGAACAAAAACTAGGTGAGTCATTATGAACTGGCCTCAAAATTCTGATCACATCATCATACCATGTAAATTGTAAGTGAAATATCATGTACAAGGCTGCCCCAAGTACCACCCAGAACAAAAATATTTATCAAATTATAGATTCTTCGTACTATTATATAACTGGAAAAAATAAACCATCATTTGAAGCAATGAAATGATTAGGTACGTATAACAGCTAAGCCAACATGAGATCTCTTAAATTAATTTATAACTGATTAAACTGTCTCGTGGCTGTAAAACGTCTGGCACGTACTCTCAATTTTTTAGAATAGTATTTTGTGAAGGATTTTTGTTCACCCTCGATCGCAAGGGCGTGCGTATTCGTTTCGAATCTCGCTTTCATGATCAAAACCTTTCATTTTGTCGATTCATTTGGTAGGAGACCCCTGCAAGGTTCATGAATACGGTTATCTGCTTTGGTTTGCGAAATCTGATTCGATCTAATTTGTGATTCGCTGATTATTCGGAGTTCGACCTATATTATATGTACTTGCTATACATGGCCGGCCAATGGATCTTGTACTCAATTTTTCATCGATACATACTAAAAATTTGTGTGAGAGACGTGAATGTACTCTCAACTACACCATTTTTTTTTTCCAAAATTGAAAAATCACATGAAGATGTCGCTTTCTTGCGTTCTTCACAATATGAAGAACTATTGTTTTTGTCCCACAATATGAGTGTGTTGCTTTGGTTAATTTCTCAACACCCACAACTACTGTTATCTCGCATTTCCCAAACTACCTTCTTTGTTTATCAAATAATCGTCAAAAATCAAAATACAAGTTGATTTGGATGGAAAGGGACTGGATATATTGGTCGCCACTCACGGCACTTTGTAGTTTTGAGCTAGATTTTTGTTGTTGGTGTTTTTTGGTTGGTTCCTCATCAACCACTTAGGGCGTTTGCAACCATATGATCATCGGTTGTGATGTATGTGTCAATTTAGTCGTGATATGCATTATATTCGTCCGTGATGCTTATGGCCTATGTCCATACTATTTTTTTGTAATTTCTTATTCAAGTGATAAAAATCTTTCTTCTTCTTATCAAAATAAAAAATTTACAAGTTGATCAATGATCAATGGTGGATTTCCATCGATCAAACCATTTCAATTGGTACAAAATCCAGCTGCGCACGAACAATCCAGCCGGCATCGGTTTCCTTGGACTTTTCGGAATCTATAATAATGTGCTGGTAGAATTTTTCGGAAACAGGCATCATCATATCCACGTACCCCGCACGTGCAAACCAAGCTTTATAGTTTTGGGTTGGGCATCGATTAAACTTAAACTGAAATACCGATTTGAAAAGCTGATAGATCTTAACGATTAACACATGGTGACCAGCTCAGCCAGTCACATGGCCCAGATACGTGGGGCCCACTTGCCCAATCACGCACTCGCACACGATCAACCCAGTCAAAAAGCTAAGTACCTCTTTCTTGGCAATGCCCTCACATGCACGTGCACGTGTGCACGTACCGTAATCAACGGTCCACCTATTTTTTTAGTAAGAGATGGCGAACTCGCCAACGAATTTGTAACTCAGTAACACTTTTTCTCCTCTTTCACATGAAATATGAGGTTTCATGCCGTGAGCGTGAGTACATGGTGTGGTGGTTGATGTTATCTGGGTTTTGACTTGCTCGCATGCCGCTAGCGGTACCCATTTTCCACCCCTTAAGAGTAGGCTAAACATCTATCAAGTTAAAAAAAAGGCCAACTCTAACCTTAGTTAGATGAGCCGTTGAGGTCCTTTGTGGGTTTTTGTGCCGGCTATTGAAATTATTAATTGTTTAAGTTTCTATTATATCGATCGGATGTTAATGCTTTTAATCTTTTATATTCATTTATTTAAAGATAAATATACATATCATTCCATCGTGTCTATATATGTTTAAAGTAAATAAGTTCTCAAATTGTATCACTAGATAACAATACACATGATTCAACATGACTATGTTCTCAATAACATTTGAAAAAACTAATGATTATATTCCCTCACTCTTATTTGTTTGCGTACAAGAATCCTAAATTATTAATGAAATTTTTTAAAAATGAAACGGCCCTTACACTTGTTCGCAAAAAATTATTTTTGCAGGGTTTTAGATTCTAGCTTCAAAAATCAGTTTAGAATGCTTGTAAAAAAT
This sequence comes from Rhododendron mucronatum var. ripense, assembly GCA_019656295.1. Lineage (NCBI taxonomy): Eukaryota > Viridiplantae > Streptophyta > Magnoliopsida > Ericales > Ericaceae > Rhododendron > Rhododendron mucronatum. The sequence goes on from BPLT01000206.1 coordinate 874,745, forward strand.
TCTACACAATTGATTTTTAGAATCTATGAATTTTAAAAAAAAATCTCAAATTTCACAACTGAGTTTGGAGAGCTTTGATTTTGCAACAGAAATTCTCAATAAATGGATGAAATTCTCATAATCTTGCAAGTGCAACAAACAAATTTTTCAACTTCTAAAATTTGAAATCTAAAATCTGCATCTACAATCGTAAACACACCTAATTCAATGGAGTTTAATATTTATGATAGCCGGTCGACAAAATATTTTAAAATTAATGAACATCTCAAACCATTTATTTATGTATCATTTGTTTGCAATTGCATAGATTGTGGGCAAAGAATCTTTTAAACCCATTTGTTTAAGGATTTTGAATTTTAGATTCTAGTCATTATTATATTTCTCTTAAATTATTACTTTCATTCTTCTCTTTATATCTCTCAAATTATTATTCTATTTCTCTCTGCACTTATTATCTACAAATTCAAATATAATATATGAAAATGAACGGAGTCTTATATTTGAGAGATTTAGCGGAAGAGAAGGCTACATACGCGATGAGAGACAACTGTCTTATGGTTCACCGGATCCACCGGTAAAAGAAAGGCAAGAGCACGATTTGATTAGTAAATAGTTGATGACCAAATGATGGAATTAGGTTTATAGGGATTCGGGAGTTTTGACCGTGGACCAGAATGCGTACAGCAAAGGCAAATGTTGAAGTAGCAGTTTTGACCGAAAAGTGCACGTGGGGGTACAGGCATACTATACGTGTGTTTTGCTGTCGTTGGGTGTACTACTAGTATAATGTATGGCGCACACACTTGTACACCACGTAGATCCCACATGAATGCCAATAATAGAAGAGCTCAGAGATATTGTTTGGACCCATTTTACAAGAGAGAGCTATCGACAACCCTCTTAGTTGTCAATATATAAAATAAATAAGAATACAAAAAATACAACTTTTGAATACAACAAGAATCTGTGAGGGGAGAGGCATTTCTAAATTAAAAAAAAAAAAATTGTCTTAAATCTATGTGAATTTCATAAGCCTGCAATCTATTAGTTTTGTAAGGTGTCAAATCCATTTTAAAAAGTTCATAGTAGGTCCAGTCCATTACCTAGAGTAAAGTAGGGTATCCTAGGATTTAGACACTTTCACAGGATTTTAGAGTGCACTGTCATATGATAGGATATGGTACTCTCGGGTTTAGGCACTTTCATAGGATTTTATAATACACTTTTCTATTATTGGATTTTAATGGTTTAGGCACTTTCATAGGATTTAGAGTTTTAAGCACTTTCATAGAGTATCCTAGGATTTAGGTTCCGCGTGTGGACTTGTAGGCTTACAAAATATTATGTTAGACTTGTGGGCTTATGAAATCTTTACAGTGGGACCTATCACCAAATTTCCCAACATAACTAACTTTTTATTTTTATTAGATGGGAATTGTGTGATACCCCAGGCAGTGGTGCAAGCTGTGAGATTGGGCGCACATCGCTTATCCGGATGCACAGGTCATTACTATGTACATAATAGATCGTGATCTTATCTTGTATAAGACCTTTTAATTTAAAACTGTAATGGGGGCCATTGAAATTTATGGTTAAGTGTGCCCATCCTGTAAGATTACAATAGTGAACGACATATTGTAAAATTCATTACGTTTGAGCGTCTAAAGCGGACAATATTATAAGAGGACCATCATAAGAGAGAACGCCTTGTTAGATGAGAATAGGCTTTTGCCCAACTACTTGACCATACCATTAGTGTTGCGGTCACCGCAATATGGAGTAGTATAAAAGTTGAGATTCCATAACGAAGACTTGACTGTTCCAAACTGAGAATACCGAGAAGTCTTATAATCAACTGAGTTGCTCCATTGGGACCCACCATTGGCACATCTAAGATATCCGTTCAAATGTGTACATAGGTATGGAAAAAAAATCCACCTACGATAGTTTAAATAGGGTTGCAAATAGGCCGAATCATTTGTAAACTGTTTGAAGTTTGATTGGGTGAAGACTCTTTCAAATTTGATTCGTTTACTAAATGAATTGAATTTAATAGCATTTAGTTCGATTAAACTTGTGAACATGTAATACATGTACGAGTCATAAAAATTTCATAAATAAGCTTGAATACGTACCGATTGTATAACTTGTATAGGTAATAAATTATATGTGCACACAATAAAATTGTTATACCTTACATGTATAAACTCTTATTAATATATGTTGTGTTTGGATAAGTATTTGAGTTTTTTTTACGAGCGTAATGATTGGAAGTAAATGTAATAAGTGGAGAGAGATGGAAAGAGAAATAAGAATAATGATTGGAGATAGGAGTAATGATTGAAAGTAAAGATATTTTGAGTTTGAATTTTCTTTTTTCCAAGAGGGAAACAAACTAAACATTTTAAACACTGTTCGATTCGGTTCATTTACAGCCGCACCCGTAAGACCGATACACAAGGATAAGACATTGTAGGGGTAGCATGGTAAATGGGATGGAACAAGATGATGGGAAGAAAATTATGGAAGGGGGACCGGGATCACGTGGAAATCACATGGGGGAAGGAAGAAAAGCCTCGTACGGTTGTGAGAAGAAAGAGGAGGGAAGGAGGGAGGGGAGGGGAGGGGATGGATGGATTAATGGGGGGATGATTGGTGTCGGGTGTTGAAAGCGTTAGCAGATCCATTATTGGGGTTAGGGAACACGTGGGACAGCTATCACGCACCCGTGGGGACACCTAATCATCACCCGACATCTTGTCGGACGGACCACTCTACGGAGTAGTAGTAGATTAGATTATTACCCCAAATAATCGGATCATCATCACCAATTTAAGGCCAAATTTATGCTAACCTGTAGGAGTAGTAATCAAAGTTCCAACTAGTTAGCTGTAATAATTACTAGTGTGTTTAATTGCGTGTGTTAAGATTTAGTAAATAAAAATATATTTTTTTGTGTTACAATACTTACATTAGCTTGTGCGTTAAATTTTGTAATGTGTTAACATGTGTGTCAAATTTGACAATTATGCTAATAAACAATAAGTGGATCTTACTTGTATAATTCAAACTCCAACTATAAAATATAAATGTCTATTACTCCTACTATATACTTTTTTTTTTTTATCAAACCACAAACATAACACTCCTAATATATACTTGTGAGAACCATTTTTTTTATCCTAATAACAAATATTTTAACACACAAATTTACCAAACTCATTGTGGATATTCTAACACACTCCTATGTTAACAATGTCTAACACACACTTATGAGACCCATTTTTATTCTAATACACATTTTAACACATAAATATACCAAATCTCATTGTGGATGCTCATACTACTATAATAATACTCCTTGATTATGGGTCCATTAACTTGAACATATGTCCCATTTGGTTCTTTGCAACCGACCCTGGGTGGATTAAGCCCTATGAGAATGTATTTTAAGAAAAAAAGAGTGATTTGGATCTTCTTTAAGGGACTCGAGGCAGGCCCCACAAAAAAAAAATTGTGCAAGATTTATGCTTCAATGTTTGTGTAAATGGACTTTTTGTTTTCTACGGATAGTAAAGCCGGTCTCATGATTATTTGGGCATATTTTTCTTATAACTCAAGTGTCCGACCAGTTTATGTGTATCTAGACTAATTCTTAAATCCATAAAAAAAAAAGAGACTAATCCTTAAAATACTTGGGCTAACTAATTAATACATTAACTATCCCTTCATATATATATATATATATATATATATATATATATATATATATATAAAGATTCAGGTTAGAAAATCAAGTGAATTGAGAAATGATAAGTGCTAAATTAATCGAATTATATTTTTTTTCAAGAAAAAAGGACTTTTACCTTACTAACTAATAAACAGGGGCGGACTCACGTGGGGTCACGTGCTCCCACACCTTTTTAAAAATAATAATAATAAAAATTTAGATATAAATACAAAAGAGTTTCCTATACTATTGGAAACCATCAGCATGGTGTTGTGCTCACTACAAGCTGTGAAGTTTCAAGTGACTGTGTTCGATTCCCGAGCTTCCCCATCCCCTGTTTGCTCTTTATTTCTCTATTTTTGTTCTACATCTTTCTTTTATTTCTCCATTTTTGTTTGACCTCTTTTCTTTTTCCTTCCCAATCCACATTATTATGAAAATAAAATTACTAAATATTACTATATCATTTAATTTACTTGCTCTTAACTTTGGTATTAATCTTACAGTTGTCACCACAACAGTTGAAAGGATATTTTCAGTCATGAAAATTGTGAAAAATCGGTTGCAGAACAGAATGGGTGATCAATTTTCAATGGTTGAACAATAATTTAATGGTATACATACAAAGAAATATTTTTAAGATTGTAAATAATAAGTGCCCCCAGTACATGAAATTTCCGGGTCCGCCAACTATTCATTTTTTTTTTGGAGACAAATCTTGTGTGTTGTGATGACTATTGATGTTAAATTAATTTAATAATCGAATGAATAGTTTACACGTTGAAATATTTACAAATGAACGAATAAAATCATCAAAATGAGATGGTAACGGGTCCTGCTCTCCACACAAAATTCGTGCCGCTAAAGTACTCTAAAGGGGTGTTTCCACTAACCAAAAAATACTAAAAATTTAATGCATTTTATCATTTAGTTTTCACTAACAAAAAAATTTCAATATTTTACCATTTACTTTTCATTAACAAAAAAGTTATCAATAAAAACATTTTTTTCTATAATAACCCTATTCACAAACTCATCAACTTATTTACTACCGGAAATAACTTGGCATTTTTCAATAACTTATTCACTAGCAGAAACATCAAACAACTTCTCAACCACAAATAAAAATTTACAAATTTTTCACTATCGAAAGCACCCCTAAATCTAAACAACTACCTAAAAGGATTGCAATAATACTCACCAAATGTTCAAGCGGCAACTGAGGTACTCTAGCTAGAACCAAGCAAAATATGTGTGCATGGTTGGATCACAAATGGAATCGTCAAATCATTACGAGGGCGCCCTTGTTTTTCTGATCAGAACGAACGAGAGTTGTGACAAATGATCAAGACTGTAGTTACACCTATAATGATAGAAACATTAGCTGCGGTAGTTATCACACCGACTTTAATTCTGTTTATATTTAATGGTGTAAGTGGGGATTAAATGAGTCTAGTCCTTTCCAGCATGTAACATAAATGTGATATCTACCCCATTTCCTTTTCTGTCAATAAGTGGATGTTGGGAGTTATTAAGCCCTACTTTAAACATTAATGTGGTGAAAATGCAGATATATATACATAAATGAATTACTGTAATTAATACTTGTGGGGTGGTGTTCAAGTTAGATCTCCTCTCGTGGATCTCTTGGATTGAATCTGGGTTGCGCTCCTTTCGCTCAACCTAGCTAGCTAGCTCTGCAAAATAGGGAACCACGTTAGCCCCTAGCTGACCGGAGTTGACCGATAAGCATTCTGATTGTTGACTAAGTCTCAGTTAAAGGAAGAAAAGTATAGACGGATCTCTTAAATTGAATCTGGACTGACATTTTTCCTCCCTACCTATCTCTACAAAATAGGGAACCACGTTAGAGCCCGTTCCAGAACACTTTCTTAAAAAATAAGTACTTATTTCACATTTTTAAACTAAAAAATAATGTAAATGAAAAATAATTTTTTGATTTTTTTTACACCGTATTAAAGATCCATATTGCATATTTTTAGATATCAATTGGCCCATCATTTTTGAGCTTAAAATTATCTTATTAGACAATAAGTACTTATTTCAAGTTTCGGAACAGGGGCCAATTACTGGGTAAGTCTCAGTTAAAGGAAGAAAAAGTACAAAGTAAGAGTGGGTAAGGAAGGTGTACCTCTGTGGAGTTTGCTACTATACCTGATAGAGAGTAATTCACTTATTTGTCTTGGCCTCCTAGTTAATTCGTGTTGAACTCGTGACTCCTAATTAGTTCGTCTAATTTGTAGGTCAAATTTCAAAAATCAAAGCAAAATGAACAGTGAATAAAAGCAAAATGAACTCATTAATATTTGCGGCCTTATTATTATATAAATAATAAAATTTGAGCTATGCTCCATCATGAGCAGTGAATAATCTAATCTTTCTTTCCATGATGCGTTGTGTCTCAAAGGAGAAAGAAGCCTTGAAAGTGGATGACACAATGATGGGTTAGACGATTCTTTGTCAAACACAGTACCACGCATGCCTTGTTTCGACCAATAATTGAGCCACTTCTACAATCATAAATTAAAAATAGAGTAACCAAAGAAAGATGATTATTACATTCTCAATTGCAATAATTTAATACTCCTACATATCATGGTCATCATCTTTTTTGAGGCATAATCATCCTCTTCATTAAACTACGCCTTTACAAAAAGCCCCAATCATTATCTCATCCATGCAGGCTAACTTCGTCATTTCACATCAAGGGCCGAAACGTAATTTCCCATGTGTGGGTCCACGGGCCAACTTGCAAGATCAGACATGCGTGAGAAATGAGAATTGTTCACGCTCTCTTTATTTCCCATTGCAAATGGAAAAATTACCAATTGCTTCTCATGCACCACCATATGATGCTTTGGGAGTGTTTTTTTTTTTTTCCTTTTTTCCCACACATATTGGAATGGTAGTTCACCGTTAGGGGTATGGCTATCACTTCAGTGCGTATTGGAAAATGCCCTAGAGCACCATGCGACATTGCTCCAAGTAATTAAACTGAATAATCACATTTTTCAAAATGTGTGCAGATTGTAAATCTCATTTTGATGATTGAAATTCAAAATAAACTATTTGTCTAGAGTCATTTATTAAGAGATCATTGAATTAAATTAAATTAAATTCAGGTGAATAGTAAGTGTTTGATAAAAAAAAAATCAATTATTGAGTTTGAGAATTTTTGATATAAGAAATAAATTGTAAGATCAGTCGCCTATCGATACTTAATTGGGCTCATAACAAGAGAATCTTGATAAAGGAATTATTCCGATTATCAATTAAGGCTCAAAATATGTACACCCTAATCGATGGTGGGCAAAATGAATGTGAATAAAATAAATCTCCAATACTTTCTATGTCACAATTTGTTATTATTTGATGGGAGTTCCTCCCGATTTTAAAGTATTTTTTGATGTACACAATTTTATGTGATTCAAAAAATCTATTTAATATAACTCTTCGTTGTTTCTCAAACAAAGTTCATATTATCAATGAGAAAAGTATTACAGTAATAATTAAAATATATGATCAACTGTAGTATCTAGTTTAAATACTCCATTCGTCCCAATTTTATAGTCTTTTTTGAAAATTCGTGCTATTTTTTAATTGATTTTATCTTGTAATTCATACTCCCTCCGTCCCATTTTCTTTATTTTTTTTCGTTACTCATAATGTTTTTTAAACGTTTAAATGTCCTAATTGATAATGTTTTTCATAATTTTTTAAAATTTTGTATTATAGACTTAATTGAAACTATCAAACATGATCCATATTACATATTTTTAAAGATTCATATTACAATATGTTTAAGCGATTGAAAATTGACACGGATGTCAAAAAAGAACAAGGAAAATGGGAAGAAGGGAGTACATTTTATGTGATTTTAAAAACACTATATCATAAAAGTATTCGAAATCTATCAAACAAGATTATATTGTTTATAAAATTTATTACCAATGTAAAGATATAATTAGTTTTAATCTGGTTAGAATAGAAAGAGAGACTAAAGACCTTATTCGGTTAATAGTTTTGAATTTTGGATTCTAATTATTGTTCATATTTTTCTGTTTATCTCTCTTCAATCATTACTTTTCTATTTCTAATAAATACTCTATACTCCCTCCATCCCCTATTTAGAGTTCAGTATTCCATTTTGGGCTGTCCCTTAATAAGTGTCCATTTTGTAAAGTTAGTGGGTAAAAGTTGGTGTATTATCTATTTTGTTCCTAAAAGTAGATTCAATTTGAAAAGTAAGTGAATAAAAATGTAATGATTATGGATAAGGAGGGAAAATAGATAAAAAAATTAATGTGAAAGATCTGATGATGATGTCTTTTTAATAAATTAAAATTACAAAACAGGACACTAAAAAAGGAATGAGGAGTATCTTATTACACTCTTTGACTATAAATCTAAATCTAAAATTCCAAAACGATCGGGCTAATAAATTGGGAGGGAGTTGGGTAATACTCCCTCCGTTCCGAAATGAAGGTCCATCTTTCCTTTTTGGGTTGTTCCAAAATGATGGTCTTTTTCCAAAAATGGAAGGAAAAATTTGGTGATTTTCCAAAAATGTCTCTCATAGGTGAATATAAGTGTTGTAAAGTAGGTAAAAAATAGGGGTAATGGTGGAAATGATAGGTATTGTAGGTGTAATGATTGCATGTCCTTTTAAATAGTTGAAATTCCCAAGAGGGACTCTCAATTTGGAACGGAGGGAGTAACCAACATGGGGATTGGGGAGTGGAGTGGTTGGGATCCGACGGCTGTTGAGCGTGGGGTGGTTTTCACGTGCGTGGGAGAGCGTTGTTTAGAAAAGGAGGAAAAAAAGTACTAGTAATAAGTGATGGGGAGGGGAGTAATTGAGGGGGGTGGAGTTCAAATGATTGTAGGGGAGAGGGATTGTCGGGGAAGGGAGGGACAAGAGGACACGCACGGCTGGATGGGGCGTGGGGGCCCCACCCAAGAAGAGTAGTGATGATGATTGTGTGTAGTGTGTGTGCATGGGTATTTGAGACCACGTGTATTACCAGCAAGACAGTTTGTTTGGTCCTCCCACGTGAGGGTCTTGCCTTGCGGGGAAAAGTAAAAATAAAAAATAAAAGGAAAGGAAAGGAAAGGAAATGGGTTTACGCCCGGTTAAAGAACGTCTTCTTAAAAAATAAATACTTATTTTATATTTTTAAATTGAAAAATAATGTAAATAAAAAATAATTTTTTAATTTTTTTGGCACCGTATTAAAGATCTCAATGAGATCTATCAAACAAGATCCATATTGATAAGAAAATAATTTGTGTAAGCACATAATTTTTGATCTTGAAATTGTATTATTAAAAAAATAAGTACTTATTTTGCTTTCCAGAACGGAGACTTTATAAAGTTTTTACTACTTCCACGCTTCCCTCCCTCATTTTCTACCCCCACGTGAACTCTACTGTCCTTTGCCTGTCTCAATACTCTCAACCTCGTACCCAAATCTTTTTCCACCACATTTGCTAAGTAAGGACCCGTTCCGTTGAGATTTTTATTTTTAAATGTTTATATTTTTTTATTTTACAAAATAAATCATTTTTTTATAATATATCATATTTAATTCAAAAGATAATTACTTATTTAAAAAATAAGCACTTATTTAAAAATAAGTGTACTTATAGGCCTCGTTCCACTATGAGAAATAAGTATTTATTTGAATTAAAGGTGGTGTATTGTGAGGGAAAAATGTGTCTCGTAAAGCAAAAAATAAGTACTTAAAAAATAAGAATCTTAACAGAATAAGAGCTTATTTGAAAAATAATTAGGTTGTGTTCCAACTCTACAGTAAAAAGAACTTTTGAAAAAAGAAGGCTTTTCAAGCTTAAATATAATGAAAATAAAAAATAATTTTTTAATTTTTTTGTACCTTTTAAAAGATCTCGATGAGATCTATCAAACAAGATCTATATTAGTAGAAAAATTATTTATGTAAAAACATGATATTTGAGCTTGAAAAATATTTCTTTTCTTAAAGTTCTTTTTACTATTCAGTTGGAACACCACCTTACTTATCTCCTTAGCGGAGTGGGCCCTAAAAAATAAGGGAAAATGACGGTCCAGGACATGTTTTGATAATTAACACTCATCAAGAACGAGCAAAGAACATTTGTTAATGCTAAAAATATTTTTAACGGATATTAATTATCAAAACATGTAATTGACCGTCATTTTCCTAAAAAATAAGCACTTTGAATATTTCAATAAAGCACTCATCATTATTTTCTTTTTTTCTCAACGTTTGTTGTTTATCATTCAATCGGGTTTGTTTTCTTCTCTAAAGTGATTTACCAATGAAGGATTAATCAATAAAAAGTTGTGCTTGTTGAAGTAGAATCTTACCTCCTAACTCTTGAGCCGAATAAAAGTGAAATCCTGCATGCATGAATCTCGTATAAAATTTTCACCGACTTTTTGAATGGGAAAATTGTGTTTGTTGAAGTATAATCCTGTATCTTGAACCGAAAAATAGGTGGAACCGTGCATGAATCTCATATGAAATTTTGACCGACTTTTTGAGTGGAATTAAGTTTTATCAAAATTGTTCAAAAAAAATGAAATTAAAAAGTGGCGCGTGACGTCAACAAACGGCGTAAGAGAGTCCGGCGTTTGTTCTCCAGGGGGAACGTGATGATGCCTGCCCATTTTTTCAATCAACTGGAAAGGCAAAGAAAGCGACTGATTTGTCCAAATTACCCTCGGGGTCGTTTTGCTTTTGCGAAGGAAGATTCTCGAGAAGATAATAAGGGTCTGTGACTTGACTTGTGAGGGCGTGGGACCCAACCAAAGTGGGGGGGTTATTACGTTATCTGTCCGTTCTAATCATAGACATCCCGCTCATGATTTGATGGCTGTCTAACCTTATCTGGCGTGGCCACGAACCAGGTGAACATCACCCCCTTCATATTATTGGTTCTATCTTAGCCATCCGACGAATCATTTACCACCGGAGTAATTATTCGGTGATCTTGGGACCCGAACGCCCTTATGTACTGCACATTTTTGTCGGATTCATCTACCGAGTACCGAGCCCGAAAGAAATATGTGGTGGATAAGCGTAGACTCGTCAATAGTTAAATCCGAATTTTATACTAAATCCGGTAGTGGTAATCCGAATTCAAATCCGTAAAATCGGATATCCGATCCGAAAACTTTTTTACTTCAAAAATTTTAGCCAAAAAAAAATATTTTCCAAAAAAAATTTAAAAACAAAATTTTAATCTTTTTTTTTAAATAAAAATTTTCTAGTTTATTTTAAAAATGAAAAAAATATTTTTTAAAATAAAGTTCAGATCGGATTGATAACAGATTTTATCTAATTCGATCCGTATTTGGATTACCAGATTCGGATTACCAGATCGGCACTATCAGTTTGGATCGGATTTTTTGGATCAAATTCGAATTGGACCCAAGCCATTGATAGACCTAAATAAGAATGTCGGGATACCATATAACAGTGCTCCAAAACCACAAAATAATTGTTCATCAAGCTGTGAGGAGTCGTTTTGTTGTGTTTAACACTATAACTACTTTGATGGTCTTCTTTCAATCTTAATTTAATGAATAATTGAAACACTTTAAACATGTATTTTCAATTATACTTAATATGACAAAAGTTTTTTTTATAAAATGATTTCCCAAATTTTTTTTTTTTTTTATAGAAAAATGATTTTCACACTCTATGTTTTGATTAATGCACTTCCTTTTTTGTCCTTTAATGAACTTTTTATGCACCCCCTTTCTAATTTTTTTTTTAAACTAAAAGACAAGAAACAAAGTTTATTCAGACAAAAGAAAGTGTGAAAATCATTTTTCTTTTTATAATTGAAATTAACTCTATGTATATCAATTGTTTTTCCAGAAAGTGCAACTCACATACTCTTTCAATAATGGGTAGTAATATTTCTAAAAGGGTATTTATATCAAGTAAAGAAAGGGGACTCCTAATTACGAAAGCGAAGTAATCAGTGCATTTCTCTGTGGTACAAATTAACTCCTAATTACAAAAACGAAGTAATCGGGGCATTTCTCTGTGGTACAAATTAAGTATTAGATTCTGTCTCTGATGTTACACTATCAATACTACTAAAGGTTGTTTTTGAATGTCCGTAATTTTGAAAAGGGATATAAATAATTAAATTCCTAATAGTTCAATGCACGAGATAATTCCATTCCAATATTTAAATTAGTTCAATATATAATCTTACCCAGGAAAACATTGATTTAGAAAACATAGAAGAGTCCATTTTTTCATGAAATGAGCATGAAATTTTGAAAATTATAATGAAAATATGACAGTATATGTAAAGCTGATAGAACAATTTTGCTGACCACTACCCATTAGGCGATGGATAACAAATTAGAATTTTTATACACATCACTTAAATAACAATAAACGTTAATTATGTAAATACGCTTCATACTTATATGGTTGCATCTTACATCGTAATTCAGGAGCAGCACCTCTCAAGACTCCCATCCCCACCAAACCAATGAAGACCCCCATTTTGTGGGCTCCAAAAGGCCAATGACAAAGATCCGAACCGTTCACCTCGTATATTTTGTTGAGACGAATCAATGTGCAAAAAATTAATTTTGATCGAACACCGATAGATACATTAATTACTTGTCTCTTTCGTTACAAATTGGACCATTAGTTTAGAAATTATATTTACTGTCCGCTTTATAAAACTAGACACGATTAGTTAGGGTGTTTATCCATATCAAATTAATTTTTTACATACTACTTCGTCTGGGTGAGATTTAATTACGAGGCGAACGGTTCGAATCATTGTCGTTTTTGTGTGGAGTCCACAAAATTTCGTCCCGGTAAGATTTAATTACGAGATGAATGGTTGGAATAATTATTGTCGTTGTCTTTGTCTTTGACGGGTATACATGGTGGGGATGGGGTGCTGAGAGGAGCTGCTCCCCATAATTGATTTCATGGTCCTTAAGCCGGTAGTTGGCATACATTTTGCTACTTTTACCGGTATATATGTTGAGATTCAGTCAACGGTGAAGATGAAGTGAGTACATTTTAGTACATGCAGGCTCAGGCAGGAAGTCTTTAATGCGAGAAAATTTTCAGTACTGGTTAGGTACCACGTCACCCGATTGACGTGGTGCCCGAGCGGATACATCCGAGCCATCCAAAAGTGTATTAGACGATCCAAATTAAAATACTCTCTCTCCTCTTACTCTCTTCTTTTTCTCTTTTCAAATTCGAGCTGTCCAAAATCGAAATGAACTGTCCGAATGCACCGAGCGGACACCACGTGATACCCGCTCAGCACTGAAAAGTTTCTCCTTTAATGCCTTGGCTCTTCTGGTCATGTGGTGTACCAAAACTATAGTCATCTACATGCAAGACACAGAGTGGAGCGGAAGGGTAATAATGGACAGTGGTAGAAACCTAACCAAACCTTAAGTTAGGTTAAATTACATTCGGGGCAAAAGGATGACTGGGTTAATTAGGTAGAGCCCCCCTAACATGTAGAAAATGTCATGAATGGAGAAATTATTCAGTCCCATCAATGATCTTATGCTCCAACAGATGCTCTGTTGAAGCACTTCATGATTTGTTGACAGGATTGACACTTCACCACCTTTCACATGGGGTGCAATTTTGGTAAAATACCGGTTCTGTGTGGGGCATACGTCGGGTTCATTTCGACGATTTAAATTGTTTAATTTTATATATAGAGATTTCATTTTGAACAATTCATGTAAAAAATTAACTCACTTTGTAAGCATTTGATCAAATAGACCTTGACTTTGTTGAAAGTTTTGAAATAAAAATTTGGACCAAGAATAAAATAATTTGATCAATCACTTATCGATATTTATCAATTGAATTTTTTTGCATGGATTGTTTAAAGCACAAACAAAATAAGCAATAAACTCGATGGAGGTCCCATACGAAGGATTCGATGTTTTTAAAACACTGCCACGTGATGCCTCAGGGCATTTTCGCACGACACGTTGTGGTGGATTTCTAAAGTAAAGCTTATAAACCCTACGAAAATATATGGTGAGAAAAGAGTGTGGCAATGCCTCGGGCCATTGAATTACATGACCATGATGTAGAGAGAAGCAGAGATATTGCCTAGCAATTACTCCCTGTTAAGCGAGTGCAAGGCGGCTGGTATGACCATTCATTTCGGCACAGACGGCTCAGATCAAATCTGAGCACATACAAATCGCATAGAAATATAAATTGTCTATTAGTCGATTAAGATTAGAGCCGTCATTGCCGAGACGAGCGGCCGATCCCTACACCGCTCTATAGGTCCATTCCGATGTAGAGTAAGGAGATGTTTCCAGTAGTGAAAATTTTTGTAGATTTTTATTTGTGGTTGAAAAGTTATTAGATGTTTTTAATAGTGAATAAATTATTGATGAGTTTGTAAGTAGTGAAATTTTTTGTAGATTTTTATTTGTGGTTGAAAAGTTATTAGATGTTTTTAATAGTGAATAAATTATTGATGAGTTTGTAAGTAAAATTACCGTAGCAATTTTTTTTTTGTTGACAATGTTTTTGTTAGTGAAAATCAAATGGTAAAATACTAAAACTTTTTTATTAATAAAAACGATATAGTAAAATATAATTTTAAATATTTTTTGTTAGGTTTTTTTTTTTTCGGATCCGCAATATTTTTTGTTAGTGGCCACTAACTTTTCCTGCATGTATTCATGTTGTAAAAAAGGAAAAGAATAAAGTGGAGTAAAAAGTAGAATCCCCAAAGTCTTACCTCTGGTTAAAGAAGGCCACTAGTGGACTATACCTTAGTGGAAAAAAACCCAACCAACCATATGAGTTAGGTTAAACTACACTGGGGGCAAAAGCATGATTGAAGATAATTGGGTGTGTCCCTGACACGCCCATGTCATGATTGATACTTCACCACCCTTCCCCCCCCCCCCCCCCCCCTTTCCTCCCTCTTTCCTCCTCCTATATATTAAGCCCCTCTCTCTCTCCCATTTCGCCATCATCCCCACACAGACACTACTCTCTGCAATACCCACTGCACCTCTCTCTCTCTCTCTCTCTCTCTCTACAAACCCAGTACTCTCTGATAACCCACCCACTGCCTCTTGTTTTCTTTCAACTGGTATTCTAATCGACAAGATGACGGTTGAGAAGGAAGACTTGGGTCTGAGCCTGAGCTTGAGCTTCCCACAGAATCGTACTAGTTCAGTGCTTCAGCTGAATCTAATGCCTTCTTCTTCTTCCTCACCTTCGGCACCTTTCGTTACTCAAACCCCCTCTTGGATCGATAACTTCCCTTCCTTAGGTATTTTTTCTAATTTTTTCTTTCCGGCCAAACTTTTACTCCCTCCGTTCATGAATAACTGTCCGGCCCGCAAATTTAGGCAGGTAAAAAATGCATGTTCGTAAAAAAAAAATCAAATTTGTGCCCAATTTTTTTTCTCAAATCAACGAGTTCTTTTAAATTAGTGAAAAAAATTTGAATACATCTTTTTAAAGTCCTAAGTTTACCGGACACACACTTATTTAGGGACGCAAGGGCGGGAGTACTATTTTTCCTAGTCCTTTTCGTTTTTATTTTGTGACCTCTTCAGCTTTCCTTGATTGAGGCCTCTATGGTGAACAGATCCATAACTTTACTAATTGAACTTTTTCGTTTTCACGTGTAAAACCGACTAATAAAATCCAAAATCTGTTGACAGATCGAAACACGGACGCATGCAGGGGCGAGGTCAGGTCGTTCCTGAGGGGAATCGACGTGAATCGGCTGCCGTCGACGGCGGCCGACGGCGAGGAAGAGGCCGGAGTCTCGTCGCCGATCAGCACGGTGTCGAGCGTGAGCGGGAAAAGGAGCGAGAGAGATCAGGGGAACGGGGACGATAACGAGAACGAGATGGAGAGGTCTTGTTCTCGCGGGATCAGCGACGAGGAGGACGGCGACGCCGCCCGGAAGAAGCTCCGGCTGTCGAAAGACCAGTCGGCGGTCCTCGAAGAGAGCTTCAAAGAACACAACACTCTCAACCCCGTAAGTAAATATAAGCAACATCACCAACAGATTTCGCTTTGCATAGGAAAATAGTATTAGTAATCAAGAGACACGGATGTCTAGACACATATTCAAATGGCTCGGAGTTGTTTGATGTACGTGGGTCTTTTACGTCAAACTACTTTTGCTCTGTCGTATGTGTGTCCAATCTGTGTCTTGATATCAGTTAGAGGCAGATCCAGACACGTGTGTTCGGAAACGTTCACAAGTTACATGTGAGACTCACACACATCGGATGCCTCCGAACAGATTTGTAGCTTGACTGGATCTGTGAATCTGTGCTCCTAGCATTGCTATTGAATACTTTACACGTACGGATCATGATTTTGGGTTGTTTTCTTGGTTTGCAGAAGCAGAAGCTAGCCTTGGCTAAACGTCTAGGCCTCAGACCGCGTCAGGTGGAGGTGTGGTTCCAGAACAGGAGGGCAAGGTTAGTCATTTTCGTAGCTTTCTCAAGGGTATTTTCGGTATTAAAGATTCATAGTTGGAGGGTGATATCACATCCCACCATATCCATTACTACTAGTCTATTTAATTAGCAAGAAAAATAAATCTACATTTTTTATTTTTAAATACAAAGAGGGGGATATCAGGTATGGAATGCAAAGAGAACGAGAATCCACATACAACACATGCCGTGTAAATCTTTTTTTGCTAAACACACATGCCGTGTAAATTGATTATATATTCCTTGCAAAAAGCACATGAAAATGCACTTAGGAAGGATAATATAGGAAAATATGGTTGGTTTATGATCTACAAAATTGGTTGAGATGTTCGTAAACCGATTTATAGTCTCCAAAATTGGTCGAGATATGTATAAATCGACTTGAACACCTTTTATTAAAAAAAAAAAAAGTACTACACAAAAATACAGTTTTTCTTCTAGGACTTTCTGCTTTCACAGAAACCAATCATAGAATAAGGGATCTATAAGGAAGCTTTCTTTTGTGATATAATTTTCAAAGCTTTCTTGTAACCTTTCAAAGTGACAAGAGTATTACTTTAGCTTTCCATTTCCCCTAAAAAATGACACTTTTACTTTAGGAAGTCGGGAGTGTTTGTTTATTGTGGTGAAATTACAAATGTACCCATGTGCATCTGGATTCCTATAATTAAAAGTAAATGCTTTTATGGATGGTACAGGACAAAGCTGAAGCAGACTGAGGTTGACTGTGAGTTCCTCAAGAGATGCTGCGAGAACCTGACCGAAGAGAACCGGAGGTTACAGAAGGAAGTTCACGAGCTGCGGGCCCTCAAACTGTCCCCGCAGTTCTACATGCAGATGACCCCACCCACCACCCTCACCATGTGCCCTTCATGTGAGCGTGTTGCGGCCCCGCCTCCTCCCTCCTCCTCCGGCCCACAATCAACGCCTGCAGACCGCCCTCGGCCCCACCAGATGGGCCACATCCATGCTCGGCCCGTCCCCGTCAACCCCGTCAACCTGTGGGCCGCCTCCGGCCCGTCTCACACCTTCACCGGGCGTTCGATGATTCCCTCGCTCGATCGCAATAGCCTCGTCGGTCCAAGGGCCTAATGGTCACTTGAATAATCTAAATCGTAAATCTCAGCGTTTACATCATGGGTTAATTGGAAAGAAAAAAATGCAATCTATAATGGGGTCGATCGAAGATATGATTTCGCGGCGGATGTGATTTGGTGGGTCTCCATATGTTTTGTTTTGTTCACCCACTTCCGTGACTATTTAGTAATTTTAGTTTTAGTCTAAATTTAAGCACTACTAATTTTTAGTACTTTTTTTTTATTTTTAAAAATGAGGAGAGAGAGGAAAATAGAAATGGTGATGGTTAGGAGAGGGACTTTGGACGGTTGTAAAGTGACTTTATTTATGACTGATTTAAGTTTAGTTTTATTGGTTTAAATATGAAGTGATGAGTAAAACTATCCTGATTTTATGCAATTCTTTTGACTATTGTGTTTCGTGTGGACCATATCAAGCAGGGTTTAGAGCATCTGAATTCTGAAATAGCTTCTCCTCTTCTTCTTCCTCTTTATTTTTTTTTTTTGATGAAAATCTCGGCATGTACCGCTCCACTAATCATGAGATCTTAATCTTGATGACAAATCTTTTAGTGATCCTCACGTATTTTTTAGATCTGAAATATAGATTGTTCTTGGTTTTTTTTTTTTCTTTTGAAAGAGCAAAAAAAGAGTAGCTTCGTTTCGATAACTTCAATTTGATTTACCAAAAAAAAACTAAAATCGACTCCGTAATTCTCAGGACTGGCTTGTTCATTTGGGGATCTCAATATATCTGTGCACGGTACTTAATAAATTTTATTTATTTCTCTCATCACTCTTCTTTTAAAAATCTCTTTCAAAATTCAAACTAAACATGATCTTTTTCTCTTTTGCCGACTTTGATAATAGATTTTCCTTTTTGAGCAGAGAATTTTGATAGCTAGAAGGCTAGGTTTCTTTAGAAAATACATATCATCTTTGACCAACAGGTCGTCGTCAATAATCATGCTAAACAAGTTCCAATGAACAACCAGACCATAGTGTTTAGATTTTTTTTTATTAAAATCCGAGGGTATACAGAGCGTACATTGAAAAATTGGACGAAACACCAAAAGGACAAAAGTCTATTCACCCAAGGACAAAACCTGTAAAAAACCTAATGGGCTAAGCTAAGTCACAATGGGTCAAAGCTTAAGCCTAAAACCCCCTAAGAAACCAAACCCTAGCATAGCACCATCACAACCCCTTGCTGCCGCCTCCCCTGATCGCGAACTCCTATAGCGTCCCAAATCATACCTTGCCGTCGCGGCCCCTGAACGCCACCTTCTTAAACCGCACCTTGCCGCCGCCCCAAAAGAGCCAACTGTGACATACCATTTCTGGAAGAGATTTGCGTTGATTACGTGTTAAGTGAATTCATCTTGTGGGTTCAGATTCAAGTGTCTAATTAATACTACGTATTTGAACTTGAGATAATCCTAGTTTCATGATTGGAAAGCACATCTTTTACTTTTCAGCATAAGGTAGACTTCTTTCTTTATCGTTTTCTCTGGCCCTGTTTTTTCCCTTATGTGGTACTATTCTACACATTTGGATTGGATAGATGCATAACCTATGCCTACTCCACTCCACCCTTGCCAGAGAAGAGACTCTTACGGCCCGTTTGGATGGAGGATTTGTTTTAGGTGGATATGTAATAAGGGTGGATTTGAAGGTGGATATGTAATGAGGGGTGATATATTAAGAAGGGTGACCCCACCTTTTAAGGAGGGTGGATTTGTAATGAGGTGTTTGGATGATTTTTTGAGGAGGAGGATATAGAAGATGGATATGACGAGATTAGATGTCGAATGACTAAATTGCCCTCACTTAAATTTTTAAATGATCAAAATTCGTTTACTTAACTATAATTAAAGTAAATACATATTTGTCATTAATTGTAGGATAAAATAAATTCATTTTTATTTTACAAATGTTTAAACCATATTATTTATTAGAAAAAAATAGTATTTTCCGGAATACTTCAAAAAAAATTAATTGGAAAGTGAAATTTTTATATAAAAAAAATACAACGATGGGTACACCTTTTCTTCCTCGTTTCTATACACATTACACAGCCCCCTTTTCTTCCTCGTTTCTATCGCTTCCTCCGAAAAAAACAAAAAACCCCATCCCAGAGGTACCACTCCTCCTTGGACGCCGACATGAACGACGATGGGTACACCTTCTTCTCCGACCCCAACGAGCTCTGTGAGGTACCACTTCTCCTCCTCTCTCTCTCTTCTCTCCCGTCGGTCTCTCTTTCTTTCTCATCTCTTGATGCCGTGAACAGATCTCAAGGTTGCTGTAGCTAAATATCATGGTTGCTGGGTTCGACCTCCTCCTCCTCTCTCTCTCTCTCTCTCTTCTTCTTCATCTTCCTCGTAAAGCACTGTGTGGGGGTGAGGGTGGATTTGGAGGGGTAAAAGAGTCCCAAATCCCCCGGATTTGCTAACGATAGGGGCAAAGCTCCGCTTGGCAAATCCACCCAAAACACTGTTGGAGGTGGATTTGTAGTCCCAACAGTGTTTTAATCCACCATCCCAAAAATGCATCCAAAGACCGGATATGAGTGGGACCAGGAGATGAAATCCGGGCGGCTCCATATCCGGCCTCCAAATCCGGCATCCAAACAGGGCGTTACAGTGGTAACTTGTTCATACTCTTCAATGGTAACTTGTTTACAACTGAATTAACTGTTGGGTCGTGACCCGATCCTCAAATCTGCACCCCAAGCACAAGCACGCAAACAATCAACCAAGCACAAACATGAGAGATTTGAGGAAAAACTCTGTAATTGTATTATTCACAAATCAAATACAATATACATGAAAAAAATCTCACTGGCACGCTACAAACCGACTGTCATCACTCCTCTCTCTCTCTCCCTCACTCCGGTGGCTCTCTGACAGTCTCTCTGGGGAATTCCGAGGAGCCCTCTCACGCTCACACTCTCTGCCCTCTCTTTGTCTAACTCAACCCACACACACAGTGCACATATATATCAAGGGGGGAGTAATCCCTTACACTAACACCCCCTCCACTTGGGTGTACCCACCAATCACCCCCTACACCCAAGTGGGATAATCGTCGATCCGTTTAACCACTCTAGCCAAGCGCCTGTGTCATTGTCATGTCAAACTCCTCAACACCCCACACCGGAGTGTCTCTACCTAACCGAGTGTCTCCCTACAAGACTAGATTTGTCGTGGCTGAACCTGCATCCCCTAAATCAAAGTGCCTCACACCCCCTCACCACGTGAACGTCTAGTCATCAGCGACTTGCCTATTCACCAGATCAAATATAGAGCTAGACTGCCCCTGATCTCTATCAACCATCCCCGCAAACTATCGCTTTAGTGAGAGCCTGTGTCATTGCCAGCCATCAGGAGTCTCACCACCCCCACACCGGAGGTGTATATACCAACTGACCGAGTGTTTCCTTGCTTAACTAGCTCTTCCATGACAGAATGCCCTGATCAACCTCCGATCTCTACAAGTCTCCTCTGTCAATCGTCATTTTTTGCCACTTTCCCAAGCCTCCTGCCACCCACTGTCAACTCCTTGCACTCCCGCCAGCTCTCCCCGAGTCTCCTTTTTGCCACTTGTCCATCCTCGTTCCATTCCTGGCTTTGCTCAGCATCCCTGGATCTCTATCAGATCACCACAATCTGTTGCTCCAGTAAGCGCCTGTGTCATTCCCTTGAATGTATCATTGCTTACTACCTTCGCAAATGATCACCTCCAAACATCCGGAATAGTTCACCTTGCTGCAACAAGTTGTAAGCGCCCGTGTCATTACCAGATGAGCAAACCTGCTTGAATGTAATGTATCCTTGCATACAAGCCAAGCCTCCATGCAACCCAGACCACCTTCATACATATGTTTTCTACTCCATTAAGCACTTGCACCAGCCTAAGAGCTTGCAATTTGAAAACAGAGTGCGTGGTTAAATTCGAAACATCGAGCACATCTCGGAACCGGCTTGAACTGCCAGCAAATCGGCCCAGTCTATCTCGCTGACTGGACTGCTGACTGACTGTATGCCACCTGTGTGCCATGTTAGCGTTGATCGGATGACGTGGCATTGACCATCTGACATGGCACCACTGGACCCACTTTTGCTGACGTGGCAGTGCCACGTGCTCTAACTTATCCACCACATGGCTGATAACCTGGCTCCTCCGTGGCGCTAACTCAACGTTGACCATCCTCCGTGGCGTTGGCCACACACGCCTTCCACTTGTCAACACGTGCCAGCATGTGCTTGGCACTTGTTCCGCGTGTGCAATCCTTGCGCGCGGCATCTCACTCGTGGCCATGCGCCGCCCTTCTTGCTGAGCGTGTGGCCTCCTACGGTGGAACCTGGCGACCTCAAGACCATATGGGAGCTCCTCTCAACGAGACGAACACAACCCCGTGCTCCAATCTCGCATCCAACCACTCCTTGTACGGGCCGCCCTTTATTCGCACCTCCGCCACCTTCTGCCACTTCTTCAAATGGGTTGTGAGCCCTTCTCCAGCGTCGTCTCTCAACCACGACACCACCAATGGACTCGTCTCAGTGAAGTGCACAACCCTTACTAGTTTGATTGAGTTTTCATGTGGCCCAACCAAAAACCCAGTGAAGAGAAGTGCTCGGTGCTTTCTTTCGACGTGCTATGCTTTTCCGGTGACCTCCCCCGATCTGCAATCGCAGCTTTGATACCACTGTTGGGTCATGACCAGACCCTCAAATCCGCACCAAAGCACAAGCACGCAAACAACCAACCAAGCACAAACATGAGAGATTTGAGGAAAAACTCCGTAATTGTATTATTCACAAATCAAATACAATATGCATGAAAAACCTCGCCGGCACGCCACAAACTGACTGCCATCACTCCTCTCTCTCTCCCTCACTCCGGTAGCTCTCTGACAGTCTCTCTAGGCAACTCCGAAGAGCCCCGCTCCCCCCGTTGGTGGAGCTCTGACGCTCACAATCTCTCTGGCCTCTCTCTGTCTCACTCAGCCCACACACACAGTGCACACACTGCAAAAATATATCAAGGGGGGAGTAATCCCCTACACTCACACCCACTCCACTTGGGTGTTAACTTTCCATCTTACTGGCAAATGGTAAGATGTTTCGCTTCGTGAAAAAATCCATCAGAATGTGTCCTTCTTTCATATATCCTGAAGAAAAAGCTTCATGCGGGCAAACTACGTATGTGCACTGTAACGCTAACTACAACATATGCTATCTAGTGAGTGATAGTTCAAAAAAGGCTTAAAAAATCAAGTATGATCAAACAAGCAGATCAAGTATGATCAGAAGAAACCCGAGAATGCTTACGGTTATGTGAAATCCATTTGGGCCAGGGTGTCTTTTAGCCTCTTCTGAGTGGCACGTATAGTTTGGGTCAATCTGGCAAGGGTTGTATCCTATTTTTTGAAATGGAGTGGTTCCTCGTGGGACTTTTATAAATGATAGGTTGTGGAGAGCGTGTTCTAGTTCTAGTGCCACGAATTGAACTGGTTCTTTCAGTGATCATCATAGAACTGGTTCCATTGGTTTTGATCGTTAGAACAGGCAATTAAGTGGCTACGTGTTATATTGAGATGGTACATTAAATTTTGGAAGATTGGTTTGCTTGAACTTATTCAGGTTTCGTTTTTTGCCCTCTGTAAAGCTTACCAGATTGGCCACTGATTGCAGGCGGTTCAGGAGTTCTACCATATCAAGGTGAAGATGATCCGGAAACGGAACCCTAGCTACGCGACGAGGATAATTCTTGGCATCACGAGATATTTTAGCGTTGGACAATGTCTTTGTAGTTGACGTAACTGAGGTGGATTTGGGTGGGTATGATCCGAGCCATGATTCAGGAGTTTTCGTGGCCCGCAGTTCCAACATTTTCAGCGAGCAGATGCATTTACAGAGCAGTTTACCAAATTACGGCCACCAATCCCACAGGGAGTTCTGAGCGTAGATATTCATGTTCACTTAAAGCATCCGCCGTGGAATAAGTAAAAGTGAATAATTAAAACATACCATACCAGATTTTGATTATTCATTTAGATATTACTAAAGTTAGTAATGTCAAGTCTCACATTGGTTATTTTTTTGCTCATAATCAAAACCAATGGGACCATTTTTTCCTTCCTTGAGTTTTCTCCAAACTTTTTCCCTTCATTTCGCTTAAATCTTTTGAAAAACTAGTTTATGTTAAAAATAGTTTTTATAAAAAAATATTTGTTCTTGAAAAAAAACAGTTTATTAAACAGTTTTTGGAAAAAAAAAAAACAGTTTTAAGCTAAAAACAATTGGATAAAAAAATAGTTTATGAAAAAAAAAATGTGTAAAAAAACAGTTGTGTAAATACAATTTAAAAAAAATAGTTTTAACAAAATTTGAAGGAACAATTTTTATAAAAAAAAATTTAAAAAATTTTTCATATAAAGACGGTTTTTTTTTTAGAAAAAGTTTATGAAAAGAATAGTAAGAATAGTTTTTTATAATTATTTTTTGAAAACATTGTTGAGAGAAGATTTGTGTAATGATGAGTGTACTTAACTGAAAATATGGGAATCACTAAATTTTGTTATCGACAAAAGGTTGCTATATTTTTGATTATTTAAAAGCCAAAATTTAATGAGTTGCTAAGATGTTATTAGGTTTGGTTATTTCAATGTGAACATTTTTTTGAACAAACATTGTTAAATTTAACAACCTTTTATTTTGCTTATTCTATTGTGGATGCTCTAACAATGCAACTGTGTATGACTGTATACATGGTAAATTTCAACAATATTTCAATGCCAGGTTTCAAACCCGGCTTTTATATTTTCAATACTCGACCCGAAGCCTGATAAATAGATTTGTCCTTCCAAATACAACACATTTGAATGAGTAAACCCTTGGAAACACAATAAAGACAGATTTTGTTTTTCTTGTGCTTCACAACATGAAACCTATATATTTTGATATAAACAACACTCCTTTGAAATACTTGACCGCGTGAAAAGCAATCTAATGATACAAACATCGCCACAGGATTACGCTACTATATTGCAAGGCCAACCTTCTACATATTGTACAATCTATTCTGGCCGTGGAGTTCCAACTTTATTGTAGCCATATCTGTATCGAAAGCGTGGAGATCACTTGCCATCAGCAAACCCAAGTAGTTCTCCAAAATAACTTGAAACCGATGCTGGCCAGCTGTGAGATGACCCTTCGATTGCCATTTTCGCCGATTCTTTGTCATATATCTGATGAATATGTAGCTTTTCCTTGTGATGCCGTGAGACTCGGGGAAGCCCAGACTTACCAAACTTTCTATGGCTGTACTTCTCTGATGCATTATCCTCCAAGTACGGAACAATGTACTTTTGGGCATTACTGTTTGAGATTCCAAGATGATTTCCTGGTACACTAACGTACTTGACCCTCCCGGCATCATCCAAGCTTTTCAAACCAATCCAGTCTTCTACATACAGTTTAGTCTGTAACAGAGCAAAATGTAAACAAACCTAAATACAAAGTGTTGTACATATACTAAAATATGATTTTGCACATTTGCGAATAGGGAGTTTTTATGCCTTCCATGCATAGGTAAGACTGAGAATGCTCAGATTACATCTTGAGGCATTGGCTCAACCAACTAGCTTGTGCCATTGTTTTGTCACTAGCTCGTGTCATGTTTCTTCCTCGTCTCCTTTGGAAGAATAAAGGTGCAGAAGAGTAATAATGATTTTAATCTTTCAATATCCCATTCATACGATTAAGCTATGAAAGGAAGTCGATCATGCATTACCAAAAGCCTAAACTGAATTCTTCCTGGGTCAATGCTCGAGCAGTTAATGGGGACGAACTATAAATTTGTTGGCGATCTGCCATTGACTAGATCTGAGAGTCCAGCAATGGTTTTTTAGGGATGGTTCCTTATAACAAATGTTCTTGGAAGCAGCTAACGGTCATTGTCAACGGTCTGTGCTAGTGTCCATGTGAATTGAAACCAAAAATTTCCCCATGGGCATCATTTCACCTATGTCTAATAAGATTAAGATCCTCTCCATCTTTGTTTCTTTTTCCCAAGTATTTGTAGTAGAGAATATACCTGTTGTGGAGGCATAACCGGATCAAAGGCCCCCTCTGGATAATATCCAAACCAGGCGGTTTCTTTCGGAATCAGAACAGTGTCATGTTCAAACTGTTTATATATGCAGAGACAGGATGGAGAACTAATAAGAGCGTGCATCAACAGCCAAATTATGCAAGTTGCAAATTGTATACATACAAAATACACAGTAGTTAAAGAATCATCTCAAAAGACATATAACGAAGCCAACTTACCATAATAAGCACCAGGTTCTGTAAGCTAGCGAACCGTTCCTTGTAAGTGGCATTTCTCTCATCAGGGAGTTCGTTGTTTAGCTTTGGGAGAAATCTACATTTCTCTAAATATGCAGGAATATTCTAGAAAATTGAAGTAGATTCAGAAGTCAACCAACCAAAGAAAGCACTTTAACGAGATGAATATATTGGATTTGGCTACCACCTAGAATACTGAAATGTAACATCATGATTCCAACAAGGTTGTTTTTAGTTATGCGCACTTAAATCCAACCACCACAAATGCCAAGTATGATAAATCTTTCATACACAAAACAGCAAGGAAGGAGGAGCTATTGAGTTCTACTCGGTTATACTGTTATAAGAATGAAGCATTTATGCACAAAACAAGGTGGAAGGAGGAGCTATTGAATTCTACCCGGATATATTAGTTTCATACACCCTAACATATGAGCAGTTACAGTATAATCCAGCATCCTCAAGCCGTTGTGGCTCAGCTATCAGATTTTATTAAGTTGTTTAAAGAAACACATGACACTCACACAAATCAGCAATGGGAGTGCACTCGGCCAAGAGGGCCATACAATCACATTCTTCATCGAAATGCATAATGACATCCAACAAAATACTCCCAGCTATGATGAGGAATTCACAGATGGCCATATCTACGTTATGAAGAATATAATATTCAGTTGCTTATAGTATAGTGCTTGCGCAACTAAAATTCAATCTCTCAGATTTTGGTTGATGTTCTTTTGCTTAGTTGATAATCCAACCGATGGCCTATTGACTAAGTCGCCCTAAGTGCCAAGTGGCAAGCATATTTCTACAAGAGCTCATGGATGAGTAGGCTTCCCCTTTCGAGTCACAGAATGTGAACTGGGCCACAATGTGAAGTGTGACAAGTTTCTCCAAACATGTTAAATGACATCTGGTGTAGTAGGCGCTTGAGTCATTCACTTCTAAAACATGGACTTTGGTTTTTGGTAACTCAAAAGAAAACTACATGCTCAAGCATTGCTTGAGCTTATGATGTTCTGTAAGAGGCCTGTAAAAGCCTATACCTTTTTTTTTTTTTGGGGGGGGGGGTGTAAATCGGCTTTAAAGGCCTATACCTTCTTCCTTCATTTTTTCAATAAGCAAGAACAGCATTAGGAAATGAGCCGTGCTATTTACAGAGACTTTGTTGCACATATATGTGCACATATATTTTTTCTGGGACCCAAAATAAACAATTTGATAATTAATTTGGAATTTTTTTTTTGAGCAACTCATTAAAAAATCAGCTCAATAAGATACATGTAAGTGCTTGATCCGATCTTATAACTTTTCATTTGGAATTCTGGATTAAAATTATGAATGAAAGTTGTAAGATTGGATCAAGCACTTACATGTATCTTATAGAGCTGATTTTTTACGAGGTCGCCAAAAAAAATTTAAAATTAATGAACAGATCATTTGTGTGGGACCCAAAAAATCTTTGCACAAATCTGTGCAACAAAGTCTGCATTATAAGTGTTTGCAATGTTAACCATTTTGCACATTAGGATTACAAGCATGTACAGTGCTAAAATACACATGCTCTTTCTTCATTTCTTCAATATTCACAACATTTATTGGCAATAGCAGATGTGCAGGACACTCCGTTGCTGAAATGTACTTTTATCCTCAATATCAACATTGTGTTTGATGAGAAAAGTGTATGCTTGAACAATTTGACCCATTTTTTATTACTTGTGTTCATTGTTTGACCATTGTTTTGCTTGAGAGCCTCATGGTTTGAATGGAGACTAATTCTTTATTTAGCAACACTATTTCATTCTAACCATTTGTTCTGTAATCAAAACCCGAAGATTTCAGCATATCAACGGTCAAAATAAAATGCATACAAGGCATGAAAAATTGGTGACTCTTTGAATCAAATCCTGAAGCTTTTAGCAGCATTATCTTATTCATAGCAGTTGTTCGCCAAGGACTATACCACTAGCAGCATTATCTTATACATAGCACTTGTTCGACAATCAAATCCTGAAGTTTAAATCTTAGAAAGAAAATGAGCCAGATGCATGGAAAATGGGTTCTTCAATGCTTTTAAGCCTCTACTTTTGTAATGAAACAATAAGCTGGTGTTGAGAACACGGCATTAATCCTCAAAAAAAGGGCAGTGCACAAAACTATCTGTGTAAAGTTTACTCACATTTGGTAGTTTGAGATAACCACTGGGTGCCAAGTGAGCCTGCAATCCAAAAAGTAAAATCCAGCAACGTAACAAAATAATGCATAAAGTAACTATATGAAAAGAAGCATACAAAAAATCTGCTCTTCAAGACTTCCCATGTAAGGAAAACTTCCAACTAATAATTCTTAGGCCCCGTTCCAGAACGGGAAATAAGTCCTTAATTTTTAAGAAGGCAATTTCAAGCTAAAAAATAATGGGCTTATTGAAATCTAAAAATATGCAATATGGATCTTGTTCGAAAGATCTCAATGAGATTGAGATCTTTTATACGGTGCAAAAAAAATTCAAAAAATTATTTTTTATTTCCATTATTTTTGAGTTTAAAAACGTGAAATAAGTACTTTTTTTAAGAAGGTGTTCTGGAACAGGGTCTTATTATGTTCGAGTTGAGATCTTTACTTGGATATAGTCACTGTAGATCCCTGATTTGATTAGGTTATCAACCAAAATGCAAAAGAGGCCAGACTGCACAAACAAAGAAAGTAGAGTTAAATCAAGAATTTTTGTAACCTACACAACATTTAGCTGAAAAAGAATAGTATGTGATTGAGAAAACCCAAACATCATTCCAGTGGATAGGACTAGCCTAAAGCTGAGCCAGTTGCCCAGGCAACTGACCAAGTAGAAGAGTTGAATCATCTTCAGTTTTACTGTAGCAAGTGTTAAGGAGTTTCAGATTTAACATGCAAAGGCAATCATCAGACCATTGATGAGTAAAATGGAGGAGGTAGAGAAAATACAAATTCTATAAGTACTTCTAATATCACAGAAAAAGTAAATCAAAAGAGCACGACTTGCAAAACAGGTTTCATGGAAGAAAAAGGAAAGAGAAGACTGACGTACTATTTTGACTATGTATGCATTGGCTGAAAGGGAAACGTGATTAGTGGTATAGGAAACTAGTTACTGGGAGTACACTAAGAAACTTAAAGCTTTCGATTTTCAGTTGATGGAAAATGGAGCATTTGTAGAAAGAGTTGGTTGTGGAATCTAGCATTTTCTTCTTTGATCGGCCAGAATGGAATCTAGCATTGTCCATGCCAGAATGGAGCTATGCTGCACTTAGCTATTACATATCTATAAAAGTGAGGAGCATTCGAGTTTCTTCTCCATTCTGCACAAGTTGAAACTACATAAACACCTTCACCTTTGCAACTGTGACACCTAAATCGCTATATGAAATGTTTTACCCATCCAGTTGTCACTAAAAAAAGGTGAACAATCACAACATGCATCCTCTACTTGTACTACAATGATAAAATCCATAAATCACAATAAACTGCCACTTTATTTTTCCCTCCAACCTTGTCCTACACCCTCTCTGTACCTCACATACCAAATTGGTTTTAAATTCTTAGAGCATGAGGTATAATGGTAAAGAGATTATAGCAACACTTACACCACAAAGAGGAACAGAAGCGGTTCCAGCATGAGGTCCTCCTAATGAGACAAAATTCTTGACCTGTCAATAAAAGGCAGAAAAATGACCGTCAAAGATTATGAAATTCAGGAAATAAGATAACTTCAAACATTAGCAAACAATATATTGTAACTCAGAATGAGAAGTTGCAGTGATCGTAATGGAACTCTTGACAGCAACAAGTAGAAATGTGCTTATTTGCTAGATCCAGATATTAAAATCTAATTGGAGAAGAAGAAAGACATAATAATAATAAAAAACCTATGCCTAAATAGAGGAGAAAGAATTTTGAAAGAGAACATCAGGAAGACATCAAGGCTCGTCTTTGGACCTAGGATTTGTGGAGGGACAAGAACAAATAAGCCTATTATTTCCCTCATCTTTCCTTTTTCCTCCAGAAATCCAAATACAGCAGAAGAAAAAGCTGGTTGCCCCCTCCTTCACTGTACTTTCAGCATAGGCACAATGACTTGCAAAAAAGGTCAGACGCAGAAGTAAGGGGCTTCTTGTGTCCATTGGACTTGCAATTTAGATTGCAACATTTCGAAAAGGAATATGGGGGATATGCACACCCATCATAATTGTGCAGCTACTTGGGACCAGGTGAGAAAGAGATGGAAAACATGTGGTATTGTCTATCCATTTTTATTTTCCAATGCTGCCAAATCTATTTCTGCAAAGACCTTACACCACTTGTGCAGCTGTGCCAACTTACAGCGTCAGCTATAATTTGAAATGCTCAAATACTATTTAATTTGAAATGCTATTTAATGCTGCTTCATATATTAACATTATAAATTAACACCCTAGATAAACAAAAAGATTCTTCATATGCACGGGTGTGCGGTGTGCGAAGTTTTATCCCCCCCTATTTCCAAGAAGATTACCCCAAGTCCCAACAATAGATAGTTGTCTTGTCATCCTCCCATATATTGTTACACCAACCCTTGATAGAGCACCAACTTTAGGCCTGTAGTGTCATGGTATTAGAAGTTGTCTTCATTGTCCAGTTTGGCCAGTTTTCCACAGGATTTAATAAAATGCTTCCCTCAGATTAGGGCAGATACATAGGGAAATAGATACTAAACAAAGTGCCAATTAACGGACTTATGCAATTGCTTCTGTGCATGCTCATCAATTCATTAGTTAACATGTCCAATCAAAGTCACCAGCTAATTAGCATTAAGAACTCGACCACATCCATGATGCCGCTTGAACCACAACTAATGTCCTATGCTAACTAATGAATTAATGAGCATTCGCAGAAGCTCATAACTCATACAATTACAAGCCCAAATTCATTGTGGAGAACCATCTGAACAGTTACAATGCTATTGAGAAATAAGTGAAGTAGCAAACAGTAATTAAGCTGGTTCTTACAGGGGGCCCTCCTTCACAAAACTCTACTACACCTCGGCCTATTACATTACCCTGTCCACAGAAAAAGTTCAGAATGTGAGCATCTCTGAGGTTAGTCAAAACCACATGGAAAGCCAGAAACAAAGTGAAAGACGGTGGTGAATTGTAGACACGAAAGGGATGACAGATTGAGAAAAGATATTTGGTTTTATTCCTCACATCTCCCGAAAACCTTGCATTGAGCCACAACATAAGCACAGCAATGGCACCTAAAACTTGAAAGATCTAAAATAACCAAACATACGTTAATCATTTTAATCCACTAGACCATGAAAGGTAATAGCCGTTTCTGGTTTGAACTATTCATCAAAAATAGAAGTCGACCAATGCCATCTCCCTCGGTCAAACTGTTCACGTTCAATCCAGTAGAATGCCTAAAATATAGTGCACTAGCCACCAAAGCATTCTCCTGACTAGCATAGGAATAGCATTACCAAGGTGCATGTTGCACGACAATTGCATTGCACGAAATTGGAAAATACCACTTTGTTCTTTTACAAGTTTTGAGAAAAAATTTACTCTGCCCAGTTCTCAATAAGTTTCTCTGTCTATCTTTCTCTACTCATTACCACTCATTACATCAATATTTTTTCTCAAAACCAAACAAAGTGAATATCTCATCATTGATCACCTGGGAAAGACCAACTATGTTGTAGCCATCCCTGAGTTCTTCCATTTTCTTCACCTGTGGATTTAATCATGAAGTAGTCACTTGGGAAAATTAAACTTGAAAAACCGGATAACTGAATATACGAATGTGGCCATGAAGATTCACAACCTTGTCACAAACTTCTTCAGCCTGCAAACATAGGCACAGTTCACATTTAGAATAACATGTTAAGATGACAAGTGAGCCAGATAATTTTCAGTTTTGCCCTACCTGATCCTGTAGAGGCATAAACCAGGAGTCCCATGAGCCATCTCCAATTTCTCTACATTAGGGGAATAATCTAAGGACATCAGTGCTTTAGCAAACTTTACAGGACACACAGAGAACACAGTTCAACTTAGACATGAGTTATTTCCCTGATGTTCAAATAAACAGAGAAATACAGTACATCTGAAGCATCCAGCAGAGAAATTGAAAACAAAGCTAGGATGGCCGTTAGTATTGAGAAAGAAATATATGCGCATCATCATATCCCAGTTGTGGTTCCAAAGAAAACTTGAACACCATAGATTTCCCGAATCATTTACCAAGTTTAAGGCTGTCTAAAATGCAAAATTTATGAATGTTCAACGTAAATGGGATTCAAAAGGTAAAGAGAAGGTCAAACAGAGCATGAACTAAGCGACAAATCAATCTAGTCGCACCACAGGGAATGGCAAGGCCTGTTCTTAGCAAAACAGAAGTATCTACTATTTCCCACCTATCAACCAAGCAAGTAAGAAAAGAGCAGAGTGTCAATCTATTTTCTGATAACTGAAGATATGAATTTGTCCTTCGTAGGGGCAAATGTGTAGTTTTCTCTAACTAAAGGATTCTATAAGCAACACATAACTGTGGAATCTTCTCACCAGTATGCATTCAACCACTTCAAATCAAATAATAACATATTAACATGAGTGCAGACCACTACAATTGCCACCGGTTTAGATACTAAAATTTAGCTGCTAAATGTAACTTCAAAAATTATCCATGAGCAATCACAACCAGGCTTATTTATGGGGTGAACTAGAACCAAGTCATACATGCAATATCCATCAGATTTTGACCAGTTGCTCAATTGCTCTGTGAAGTGTTTAATTCCTCGATTGGAGCATTGATCTCCAATTCCTGCTTAGAGAAAATAAATTATCATTAAAAAAGAGTGGAAAATGAAAGGACAAAGCTTAATATTCTGCAATCTGCAAAACTCAATAGATGTAACCAAATACAATCATCTTTTGCATATACAATCCAAACAGAAGGAAAAACAGATCATGCCACTAACCTCTCTCCACTACTATACCTACTTAGATAACAGTGAGTCTCTCCTCTCTCTCTCTCTCTCACACACACACACACACACACACACTGTTCTGTTAGTTACAAGATCTGTTAAGCCACACAACATAGGATAAATGACAACAAACTAGAACAATCCTGAAAAAACAAATAAAAGAGCAGAGGAAAATGTTGAAGACAATGAGACTTTCAAGGGAAATATACAAGGATGCATTTTCAGACAGAATGAAATGGCAGGTGCCGTAGGGAAGTGTGGTGTCACATCTATAATCTCGAAATTATATGGAAACAGAGTCTCCAGTTTACCTAGAAAAGACAGTCTCCAGTCAAGATCCTTTGAACCATCAGACAAAAGGCAAGTTTATCTACCAAAGATCTCTTCGTCCATCGGCTTATAGTTGTGATTCCACGCCTTATAGGAGAGAACATAACCTCTCTCTCTCTCTCTCTCTCTCTCTCTCTCTCTCTCTCTCTCTCTCACACACACACACACACACACACACACACACAAAACCACTGTGTGTGTCTGTGGGGTTGCTACATGTCTTAATCCAACAATTAGCACAAGTCACAATAACATATTGTGACCATGTCAATCGAATTACTATATTCACATTGATGACCTTGCACTACCTATAGCAATCTGTTTACCCCAATATAAGTCTACATATCCTTACACCACTAACTTAAACGGCTATCCAG
Organism: Rhododendron mucronatum var. ripense; assembly: GCA_019656295.1. Lineage (NCBI taxonomy): Eukaryota > Viridiplantae > Streptophyta > Magnoliopsida > Ericales > Ericaceae > Rhododendron > Rhododendron mucronatum. The sequence continues at coordinate 908,150 of BPLT01000206.1, forward strand.
ATACAAGGCACCTAGTTTTCACAAGTCAAACTCAAACGCATATTCAATACAACAGAGCTCATATTCCAAGAAATCACATCATACTCCTTCGATAACTCGACTGCACGATCATCAGCAGTAGCAACCAAACGCCACAATCTAACATCGACAAATTTCATCGCTAGTAAACCAGAAACTTTCAATTCGGAACGGAGAACACGAACTCCTAACCTATTATTAGCTTATCGAAAAAATCAAATTAATTGAATAAATACATGGACATTAAGTGAATATATAGACGAGTAAATGTTGAAACAGATTACCGTGGAGCACAATGAAAGGGAGGGAGGATGAAATCGGGACGAAAGTGACGGCGATGAGGAGCGTGGAGATGATTGTTGAAGGCGACGAGGAATGAGGAGCCATGGAGGTTGCAGAAATTAGGGCTTTTTTTTTTTTTTTTTTCCAACTCCGTGCGTCTACCTCTCCTCTCCAAGAACTTCTGAGGGGGAAGGAAGACTGAAGAGGGAGGCCCGGGGTCGGACGAGTTCAATAACTAACCCGCGTAAGTGTAGAAATAGAAATAATATGCTTGCTTCTTCATCATCCTTCGTTTATTCCTACTCGTGTTTTCTTTTCTTACGAGAGGAAGCTACCTTGGTTTCCTTGGATACTTTTTTATTACATGAAAATGGTGAATTTGATTAGGTGGATCATAAAGTAGTGATTCACAACTTTTTGTTTGGGAGAGCAATTTTGGAAGTGGGTGAACAATTGCTTAATTTGGGTGTGTGTGTGTGTGTTTTTTTTTTCCGATTAGGTATTCGGGCCAACTTACGCGCGAATCTCGACTAATTAATCCGAAGCCCTGAAGTTTGTTAAAAAAAGGTGTATTGGCAAGAACCAAGCTTTCATTAATGTTGTATCATTGATTATGTCTAAAACACAACCTTAACATGCCAAAAATAAAACTTAGAAATATTGTAACATTTACATTAGAAATATTGTAACGATCGGTCAAACTTGCAGCCTTCTATGGACAAACCCTTTAGGTGTTTTTTCAAACTCCCGTGGGGCAACTTTGTGTCTCATTTATATTAGCTTTTAATCATTGATTAAATTATTTTATTCGTGTGTCATTTACATTGGCTTTTATTTTATCTTGGGGGCAAAAGCCTTTAGTTGTTGTTGTTGTTGTTTTTTTTTTTTTTTTTTAAAGAATTGACTAAATCAAAGTAAGATCCGGTATGAGCTGCATAAAAAGTTTTTACCTACAAATTTTGACTTTCAGGAGTCACCATCTCAATTTCTTGGCAGGTAGTAATGGAATATATTTTGATAAATGGAATAATATCCCGATTGGATAAAATTATACATCTGTATAAAAGGAAGTTTACAAGTTTTGTTAATATACGTCAATAATATCCTCGTCAGCTACTCAAACTAATAAAAATTTGAAGATAATAGTATTAATTAGTAACACATCCTTTTGTACATATAGAAAATTTGAAACTAATTCGGAACACATCCGTTTGTTCATATGTATGTGCATCGTCTCTCAAACCTCAAAAGTGATGTCAATCTCATTTTTGATACAAATGGAGCACATTTTACCAATAATACTTTGATGACCACATTTGAATATTATGGAATGTGTCAACAATATATCAATAATAGGAAGAAAGCTTTGAAGAATATTGCGGAGCTAGAAGACAGAGAAATTTCGGACATGGAAGACAAATGAGAACGATGTGAAACAACAGTGTTTATATTCGCTCAACTCCTCTACCTATTTGCTTTGCTTTTGCATATGTCAATAGGAAAATGATTTCCACATTCCTCTTTTAGTCATTTACACTTTGTTTTTTTATTTTTATTCACATGAATTTACTATATTGCCCTTGCATGTGCGAAATAGTGTATTGAATAAATAGCAAGATAGTAAATTCGAGTGGATAAAGATAAAAAATAAGAGTGTGAATGACTAAAAGGGAGTGCGGAAATCAATTCTCATGTCGATACTCAAAACTTGAGACCTTGTTCGGTTAAGGGTTTTGGATTTTGAATTCTAATCATTATCCTATTTCTCTCTAATTATTACTTTTATTTTTCTCTCTGTATATTCTGCTTTGGTGCATTATTTGCGTCGTCCTTTTACATTCCCGTTGTAAATAGATATGCTGATATTCATACGCAAAGGAGAAGGTTTGCGATGATTTTATCTTCCAAAAGTTTTCGTGAAACGATGGGATGTCGATGGGCTGGAAATCGAAATGATGGGTCTGAAACAAACATCCTTGGGGATGAAGTTATTGGATTTCCGCAACCTAATCAATTCATGTTTGGACGTACTTGAATTGCAATGGATCAAAGAAAACATCTTGGGAGTACAACACTTTTACATCATGTTTTCTTCAACGCTCGGGGCAAATCTGTGTGTCATTTACATTCGCTTTTAATCAACGATTAAATTATTTTATCTGTATGTCATTTACATTAGCTTTTATTTTATTTGGAGGCAAACCCTTTAGTTATATATATTTTTAGAATTGACTAATAATCAAGCCCTCTAAATCGACGAACCACAATGTTTGAAAGTTAAATCCGGTGTGAACTGCATAAAAAGTAGTAGATAATGTTTACCTACAAATTTTGATCACTTTCAGGAGTCGCCATCTCAATTTCTTAGCAGGCGGTAATGTAATCTTGAAAAATATATGGAACAATACCCCCGATTCGATAAAATTATACATCTGCATAAAAAGGAAAGTTTACAAGTTTTGTTAATATACGTCAATCTGGTTTGATGTGTTGCATCTCAAACGGCATTTCTATTGCACGACATCGATCTTCATTTTAGAACGACGTCCATCTCGAACGGCAGCGGCGTCGAAATTATTTGCACACATGTGTGGCGGTGAGAGATCTTCCTTGTTGGTTCGGAGATGAATACATATTATCATCTTCCTTTGGTTCAGAGACCTTCCTTCATGGTGCTTTCTGGTCGATTGGAGATCAGCGAGTGAATGCGACAGTGAAGTTTGAGATCGATCGGCGAGCATTCCCACTGCTCCCTAAGTTTCAGATGATGGCCTTCTGCTCCCTCCTTTTAGGGGAGTTCCTTACGTTTTCCTTTTTTCTTTTAGTATCACTTTGTTGTTTCTCTCGTTTAAAGGGATCTGTGATCCAAGTGCTATCAAGTCATGATTTTCTAGTTTTCATAGAAATGGGTTAATTGTAGTTGGGTACTTTCATGGATTATTTTGCATGACTAATCCATAAAAAAACACAATCAATTTCAAATAATTCATGTTTTGAAACATTATTCATGGTAATTTTGCAGAAATAATCAATGAAAAATATGATTGATTCAAATACATGATTAATTTTCAAAAAAATATCTCATGATAGGCATAGTTAATTTTAGTACGCGCAAGATTTTGTGTAGAAATATCTCATGATAATACATGGAACATTGGTAGAAATTACTCATTAATTGGTTGTCTAATTGCCATTTACCATAAACACAAAACATGAGACATTTGTGAAATATGATGAATTTTTGTGTGGGTGGCATTTGTTAGGGTTAGGAATACGAGAGAGAGAGAGAGAGAGAGAGAGAGAGAGAGAGAGAGAGAGAGAGAGAGAGAGAGAGAGAGAGAGAGAGAGAGAGAGAGAGAGAGAGAATTAACAAGGGCAAAACGGGCCATTAAATCAATTTAAGGATGAGAACATAAGTATTCAAACTCATTAGGATGGATACCTAAATAAATTTTCTAAATAGGATGCCTATTTAATTTTTTCATGTTTTTTTGATATAAAGGGGGTACATTTTGCTAAAAATATTTTGATGACCACATTTGAATATATCATATAATGTGTCATCAATGTATCAGTAAAATACTATAATGTGCTCTCTTTGCTATATAGGAGAGCACGCATTATTGAGTGCTTATCAGTAATATATGTTTGGAAAAATGATGGCTCAGGACGTGTTTTAATGATTAATACCCACCAATAACATTTTTAGCATTAATAAATGTTCTCAGCATGTTCTTAGCGGATATTAATTATCAAAACACGTTCTTGGTCGTCATTTTCCATATATGTTTTGTAGTTGCCTCTGTGAGGCCCCCTTGAAAAGTGTTTTTTTTTGTTCAAAAAATAAAATTCCATTCCCCTGTCTCAAATCTCCCATATCTTGAGAAGGCACCCATAGCAATATAACGGGGGGAGAGTGAAAAGCCAAATTACTCAACATTCCTTGAATAGTTTGCCCTTGACATGATCGAGCAAGCATCACCTGCCTACGAATCACATTATGTTCGTCTAGATCTCTAGATAGATGCTCATGATGTACCGTCATGTGGTGTCGTAACACATTCTACTGCCACATATTCATGTGGAGGCATAATTACTCTGATCTTAATGGCATAGTAGTACTCATGCTGTCTAAAGATGAATAGTACTTGACCCATCTATCTGGCTTAATGAATTGTACTACTTTAAAACTAGGCCCATCAAGGTTCATAAACAGACTAGCTCGCATTACTTTAAAACTAGGCCCATCAAGGTTCATAAACAGACTAGCCCGAGCCTTTTTCGCGTGCGGTCTGTCACGGATTAATAGGTCCAAATGAAAGCCCATTAGCTACGTTCGATCTTGATGGGATGAATGATGATGAGCTACGTACATTGTCCCGTCCCATACACTTTTATTTTTTAGGTTCATACTTCATATGCATTTGAAAGGAAAAAAAAAAAAAACTATTCATGAGACAATAATAATAAAAACATGACCAAGTATAATAAAAATTATGGGGTTACTTTTATAGAATTAATGTGACTTTCTTTCATTCATAATTTACAATTAGAAATTGCAGATCCAAAAAAGAAGAAGGTACACTTAGAAATCAGCAAGAACCATCCAATCGGGTGAGGGCCACGGGCCAGATTGGATTGTCTTTTTTTTTCTTTTTTTTTTTTGTATATCTCTGACTAATATAAAGATTCTTCTTTTTTGTAAAAAAAAAAAAAAAAAAACCCTAAGAGAAAGTGCTGGTCATAGAAATAACACGCGTACATTTTTTTTTGATGGAAAAAGTACATTTATATTTATACAATAAAGAAGTAATTAATAAACAGTGAAAATTCCTTTTTTGCTATTTAAATATTCAATCAAGCAACATAATAGGAATCAAAAGATAATAAACGATGAACACAAGATATACGTGGAAAACCCCTTAAATGGGTAAAAACCACGGGAAGGAAATCATGCACTATAACTCATTGTACGGTTACAAACAAACCTATACTTACAACCTAGAATCGCTCTCGGTTGACCAAGGTTGATTGCCGAATCACTCGTTCACCGTACCCAGTGCTTGACCGCCGCTGCCTTGAATCGCTCAAGCCTTCCGAGATACTTCCAGAATCCACCGGAAGAACAAATCACTCAATAGAACAAAGTTTGAAAAGAACTCTTGGAGTTAAGTTGAAAGTCTGATGATCAACTACTGATCATATGATTACTCCAAGAGACAAGCAACAATCCCCCTTAGGTATTTCTCAGATTTGGAGCAAGAGAGAGGCGCACAAAAATATTCGGTGTTAAACTTTAAAAGCCAGCAAGACTATTTATAAATAAACTGCCAAGTGAATAGAGAAGTTGCTTAAGCACTGGATATATTTTCCTCTGAGATGCTCGAGCACTTTGCCTGACGAACACTTCCAAATTAGCCATCCACGGGCTTGCCTTATTTCCTTTGTTGGTATGGCTTTATTTCCTTTGCTGGTATGAAATATCCACGAATCTTCGTGCACAAAGATTTCCTGCCATGCTACTTTGCTTTGACAACCTCTCTCTCTATCAATTACAAAAGACAATTGGTAGCCTTTCCTAAAGCAAATGCTCTAAAACAATAAGTTAAATCATAAATAATGGGATACAAATCAAAAAAGATTTTGTCATGGGATTTGTCAAAATATGGACTTTACAAACAGAATTGGTGTATAAGATAATCATAGTTTTCACTTGTTTTAGCTATCTTCTTTATTGGGATGGAGGAGGATAGTTTGTCTACTTGATTATTTCTCTCTTTAGCTATTAGTTGAGTTGAGCTTATACAAGTTATGGACTTTTTTCAGTTTGATGTAATTCTAATACTTGTATTCTTCTACCTCTTGCAATACAAAAAAGTGTAGTGACCAATTGTTTTTTCCATCTCTCTTGAATCAGGGTAAAATTTTATTTTTTTAACAGCAAAGAAATCTCGTTATCATAAAGATAAAATAATGAGATCATTACATTGGGGAAAGCAAATACTCCTATTGAATCAAGGTATCCTGTTATACAGATTTCTACCACAATTTCATTACCAACTAGAATCTTGGAAAATAAGGTGAACAGATAAATCCCGAAACTAATTTAATTTACTCGCTAAACTACGGACAAATTGCATATAATTGCATCATTATTGACAAAGCCATTTTCAGAGAATCGAGTTCGAAAATGTAAGAAATTAATATTGTCTTTTTTCCCTCTTCTTTTTCTTGCTCAAATCACCCTATTTTTTTTAAAATCTAAGCAGTATTTTTTTTCAATCTTTTGTCTTTGTAATCAAATCAAAGATTAATAATACAATAAAAAATCGCCGTTCAAATTATTAAAGAAAAATAGGTTTATGAGAGCTGCAAACTGCCCCAGTCAACGACAGGGGATAGACTTCTTCGACCAATTATGGTGTGCCGAACAGGAAAAGGCAAAAATAGGTCAACATCAATTTGGTCAGCAGGACTTTTATTAGTCTGCGATTTCTGCAAAGAACGAAAAATGCATGCCAACAACATAGTCAAAAGTCAAAACTACTGCACAAAGGACAATACATGAAACTGGGCTTGCTAGTTTTATGGTCTTTTTTTACAATTTCCCTCTTAGGAATATGCTTATTTCTAACAACACATTAAGATCCCATTCCGCTAAAGTTTATTTTTTTAAATACTTATTTTTCGTTTTATGAGATAGATAATTCTCTCTTAATATATCACCTTTAATTCAAACGATAAGTACTTATTTCCTGAGAAATGGAGCCAACTAGACTGTGGTATCCGAAAATGCAGACCTTATTATGAGTCTCGTGATGATTTGAGTTATTAAAATAATGTTTCAAATGCAATGAATCCACTGATACATGTAGCTAAGCGTTCGATCATGATTCGTAACTCTGCTATGTGTGCATGCCCTCCATGACAGACAAAAAATCGAAACAATCTAGTAATCCTAGCCAAATATATGACTTCAATTCATTGGAAAATAAAAGAGCAAGGAGTAATAATTTGGTGGAACCCATTTGTATCCGAACGCTACTGTTCAGTCCAAATTTGGACTAGAGACGACCATTTTCTTTTTTTTGCATTGGCAAATGTAGGCATTGTTAGAATAGTTAGAGAGCATATTAAAAGAGAAGTTGAACTCATGACTTCATTTTTCTTGGCATCTACTCCCTCCGTCCCGATTTGTTTGTCTCTTTTCACTATTTGGGACCCCTTACAAAATTGTCTATATGTTTCGATTTATGATGTTTTTTATATGCAATATGGATCTTGTTTGATAGATCTCAATTAGATCTAAAATGTGATGTTTTCGAAATTATGTAAAACATTATAGATTGTGAGATATAGACAATTTTTTAAACGGCACGTATGTCGAAATTGAACAAATAAACTGAGACGGAGGGAGTAATTAATTACACTCTCTTGATGCGCACGAGGTTGGATCGAAGGTATCTGTACTTCGACAAACGATAGTTATTACTCTCAACGTACCGTTTACTGTCCCTCGGTCAGCAAACCATACATAGCTAGTACTGATCATTGACTGACTGACCGTCTGAAAAGTCAACCCTGGTTAGCTATTTGGTTCTGAATCTTTTGACAAAGGGAAATGATTTTGCTACTACTTTATTTGTTAATGCCACTCTCTTATAAGTGTATTTTTTGCACCAAAAATACTCTTACAGGGGAGTGGCGTTAACAAAAAAGGGAGTGACAAAATCAGCAGCCTTGACAAATACTGTAATGGATTCAAATACTACAATTCAAGTCATGATGAAAAGTACTGGTAGCAAGTTTGGATTCATTTGGATTCAAATACTACAATTCGTTTTTTTTGGCTTTATTTGGCTCATTTTTGAGGAAAAGCCAATGGCTTTTTAAGCCGAACAAGCCCTAAAGGAGGACCAAGAGAACTGTATAATTTATTCAACGGTTAACATGGCTTCAAAACAGCGCTGGCTTGCGTTTACTAGAATAATCATCTCTAAAATAGACGCAGCAAGTAGCTCAATAAAACAAAACATCATCTCCCATCTTGACTTTAAATTTGGAGTATCAATTTTTCGAGGACTTATGTGGAAGTTAACATAATCTTTACCTGTCGGCGTGGCTCCCGCCATGGTCAATGTTCGGTGCCACGGTCCTCACCTAACAGCATGTGTTGAGCTTCTGCGGCAGCTAGGTTGTTTGGTGCACCGTGTGTCCCTCCGTTTCGGTTAACCAATGGCAGTTTGGGGGTTGATGGAGGTGGCTGTGCGGCGGCGGCGGTGGTGGTCGGCTGTCTGATTGGTGGTCAGCGGTGCGGGCAGCTGCACTTGAATTGTTTCATTAGATTAGGGCTTTGTTTTGGGTTTTTTAGGGATGGGCCTAGCCCACTTTTGTGGATTTTGGATTTTTTTTTTATGTGCTTGTTGTTTTATCTGGGCATTTTAGGCCCACGGGTGTATTAATTGGACTTTGTCTCTCTAGGTGTGTTTAGGCTTTGTTCCCAACAGGCTGTAATTTCCATCCCTTGATTGGAATCCCCCTTTCCTTTACCCCTTAATAAAATGTTATTTTGCCGATTAAAAGAAAAAGAACTATCTCTCTCCCGGCCTGCCTTAGCTTCAAATTTGAAGTTGTCAATTTTGTTTAAAAGTTTGTTCTCAAGTGATCAATTTTTAAGCAAAAACAAATTTGAACCTTACTCCAAAATTGACCTTTTGAGATGCCAGGGGCGTTGACAGCCTCGTCGCTATAATATACAACTGATCAAACAAAACTATTGGGGAGACCTTGGGCTTTGGCTCAATGGTCCTTCCCCCTTGGGTTTGAGTTCTAAGTGTGAGGTCGTGGCTTCGAGCTAATGGAGCAACGATCGATCTCTTTGTAGTAATCTAACTGACTAACCTACTAACATCCTACCATGTGACCAAAAAAAAAACTATAGGAATAATTAAAACACTAACATGTGGGCGAATACACAAACAGAGAGATGATGAAGGAGCCATAGGGAATGGACCTGTTCTTTGTGAGTCTTGAGACTGTAGGGAATTCTATGCTACTTGGAGACTTTGCGATTTTGAGTTTGAGATTAATATGCTCCGCTCTTTGGGGATATTCAATGAAATTGGAACGATACAAAGAAGATTAGCATGACCGGCCATGCGCAAAAGATTAAAATGTTCTCAGTAGATGTGAAACTGGATTTTCTAAAAACGGGATTAATTTATTGAGGCGATAATTTACTGCGGGAAGATCAAGATTGGTATGATCTATTTAATTTTGTGGTGGACTTGAGCAGCAGTGTAATTTCAGATAGGTCGAATGTCAAAATTGTCTTCGGAGAAATTGTCCCTCCGAGTGCACTGGCGAGACCGGAGTTGAGATTGCTCCTTAATTAATTTTCGGCGCATGGACTTTAAGAGTTTGAATTTTGTTTAGTCATTTTGACAATTGAAAGGAAAATGCTAACAACCGCCCAGACGATGGTGTGGATAATCTGTAAAAGGTGTTTTTTACAATTAGAAAGACAATGCTAATTACCGTCTCAAGGACGGTGGATAATGTGTAAAAGGTGCATCAATGTCTTAAAAACAAATATACCTCTAAATCACTGCTCACAAATCTTGGCTCCGCTCCTGGGGAGTTTTTAGATTCTAAGTGGCTAGTTGAATAACTATCCCGTATCATAATTATTCCGTACCGATACGATTAAATTTTATCTCTTTAATACACGCAAGTAAGGAATCCAGATCCACTATGAGGATTTCTCTGCTTGCTTCTTGCAATGAAATTTCTAGTTATTAATTGGGCAAATTTCACTCAGACCCCCTGAGGTATATGACAATGACAGAAAGTACCCCTCAGTTTTCAAAAATGACAGAAACCTCCCTTACTTTACAGTTTGGGTTTCATTCCGTTAGTTTCCGTTAGTTAAATGGATGGAAAATGTACGAAAATGTACGGAAAATGTACGGAAATGTACCGAAAATGAAATCTTCAATTTTATTTAGTTCTACACATATCTTAGGGCTCTCATTAAAAGTCCTAGAGTTAAAAATTAATTATGATCATTTAGGATAAAATAGTTAAAAAAAAAATCTTCGCACCGATTTAAATGAATTAAAATTTGGAGCATTTAAAAATTTTGCTTCTCACTTGATTTTAGAGCTGTCAATGAATAGCAAATACTTAAGTGCTCCAATTTTCAATCTATTTGAATCGGCGCAAAGATCTTATTTTATTTTTTTTTTTTATCTTAAAGTGCAATAATTAATTTTTGGTTTTAAGATTTTCAATGAGAGCCCAAAGATAGCCGTAAAACTAAACGAAGAGGAGATACTTAAGTGCTCAAATTTTCAATCCGTTTGAATTGGTACCAAAATCGTATTTTTCTGATTATTTTATCCTAAAGGGTCATAATTAATTTTTCGCTTTAGGATTTTCAATGAAAGCTTTAAGAAAAACCATATAACCAAATGAAGAGCAGATACTTAAGTGCTCCAATTTTTAATCCGTTTGAATCGGTGCGAAGATTTTATTTTTTAATTATTTTATCCTAAATGATCATAATTAATTTTTAACTCTAGGACTTTTAATGAGAGCCCTAAGATAGGTGTAGAACTAAATAAAATTGAAGATTTCATTTTCCGTACATTTTCGTACATTTTCCGTCCATTTAACTAACGGAACTAACGGAAACTAACGGAATGAAACCCAAACTGTAAAGTAAGGGAGGTTTCTGTCATTTTTAAAAACTGAGGGGTACTTTCTGTCATTGTCAGATACCTCAGGGGGTCTGAGTGAAATTTGCCCTTATTAATTATTCTGTTCCATTTGTGCACCACTAAATTTTTTTTTTTGGAAGTGCGACATCAGTGATGCTATGTCATCCTGCAAAATTAGTAATGAAATTTTTTGTATGCATTCAAACCCCTGTATAAATATAATAGTTAGAGTCAAGGTTTCCTCAATAAACTTTTTGCCTATCAAAAAAAAAAGTTAGCAGTGTTTGACTGACTTATAAATTGGAAAGAGTTAGTCAATTGTATAAGTAAGCATGATAATTGATTTTTTTTTTAATCTTTTCAGGAATGACGTCCAAATTAATACTTGAACAAGCTTCCGTTCCATATATCTTGGGTTGAAAAGCTCTCATATTCCCAAATACATATTCTACAATCTTACATGTAAAGTGGAATATTAAGTCAAGCTACGGACGTACGTTGCTCAGAATATGACATGACAGGACATTGAAAATTAATAAACATGTTGCTTGATCATGCACGTTCCTAGGAATTCGTTAATTGCCAGAATAAATTCGTAGACCAGACTGGTCGACTGATCTATTTTATAATTCAAAATGTTGGCCATATTTGATTGACCGGCCTATTTGCGAAGAATCGAATAAGACATCAACTAAAATTTTGGATGACAAGGGAGGAAACACCTGAGTTACAACAAGTGCATGAAAGAAAAGATCACAGAGACAACACATATCAACTCGAGAGATAGACTGGTGAGTTAGGGTTTTGGGGGTGAGCTCCCACCTCTTTTTTGAGTGCCCCTTTTCTGTTACTGTTACGGAGACAAGTCTTTGGTAATTAGAATGGGGTTTCTAGGGCTCTCTGTCAAAAAGTTGACCGGGCTGTTACTCACCGAAATGGGAAGGCTTTCAAAGAATGCCATTTATAAGCTCTCTCTGGCCACATCCATCTATTTCCTAGGGGGGAACAGAACCTTCGAATCTCTCAAGGTAAATCAAGGACTGATCAGGCTGAGTTTGCTGGGGCGATCTTGGAAGCTATAAGTGCCAAGTTGAGTACTTGGACCTCTGTGAACTTCACGGCGAAAAATAGAAAATTATGCAACAGTTGGCTCCTTGGTTCGAAAATTTTACTCTTGAATAATATATTTGTGGATGGTTTTTTTTTTCTTTGTTTTTGTGCTGTTGGGCTCGGAGAGCCTTATGCTGTTAGCTCTTCTTTTGTATAGATTGTTGACGAGAAGCCTCTGAGATGTTATAGCTTTGCGCTTTTTGGTGTTATATAAAATGTACTTAATAAAAATAATATATATATATATATATATATATATATATATATATATACACACATATTATTAGAACTTTTGTTTATTCCCATCTTTATACAAAAAATTTGCTTATCATCATGTTTATTAAAAAAAAAAAACACTAAATAAATATCCTTGCTTTGCTTTGGCTAGGAAAATGAAAAGTCTGATAATTCACCTTCTTTCCCCTTAAAATGAAGTTACCCATTAAAAATGAAGAATTGGTTTCTTTTTGCAGTCTACCCTTTCTTTGAAATTCTAAAGTCAAACAGTGTATTAGAAAGAAGCACAAACATAAGAATAAAATAATTAACGAATTAATTATATTGCTGAAATTTATATGAAAGTCTGTCATCATTTTTACAAAATTAACATAATATATATTGTTGTTACCATCACAACTTTTACACACACCTCCGGCACTCGGAATTTTTTTCTTCTCTTTACAAACATTTTTATTTCATCATTGTCTATGCACTTTCGTTAAATTCCCAAAAATTAAACTATACTGTAATAAACAACTACAAGCTCATATGAGTCTGACTGACCACCCCTTCCCGACTTCTTCTCTCATAGGACCACGACTTCTGAAAATCCCAACATTGCGTGGGAAGACAATGGCGATAACAGCGGCACGTTAAAGAAACCACCTCCGTTCCTGTTTTGATCCCACACGGCCGTCCAACTTGACAGCGTCAGGGGACTACTAATACTACTAATCTCATAAGCATCGCATTCCGACGACACCTTCTCCTTCTTCGCCGCCTTCTCTAATTCCTCAACTCCTCTCTCCCTCTTCCTCCCGCCGTCCACGGCGGCGACGGCCTTTGTTGCCTGGGCCTCCCGCCATTTCCCGGCTTCGAGAGGGAAGTTGAGTATCGCCTTACTCCCGCGCATCTTGAAGGCGGCCCTGTCGTAGGCCTTGGCCGCCTCCCTGGCGGAGTCGTAAGTTCCCAGCCAAACCCTAGACCCGCGGCGCTTCGGGTCCCGAATCTCCGCCGCGAACTTCCCCCACGGCCGCCGCCGCACTCCCCTGTAGTGCTTCTCCTCCGCCGCCGCCGCCGCATTCGATGTTCTCTCAGCGAAAATCGGTTTCTCCGGCTGGCCGAACTCCAGCACCTCGAACTTCTTCACCGGAGGAAGATCTAGCTTCGGAGACGGCCTCCGGTTCGATTTGCTGCTCGAAATCACCGGTTCAACCGTGACGAGATCGACAGCTTGAGTCCTGGTTTCGAACTCGAAGAATTCGGTTCGATTTTGCTCGAACGTGATCGTGTTAGGGATGGAATTGAAGAAGAAATCAGTGTTGTTAACTTCTGTTAGGTTTAGGTAGTCGGGGTTTAAAAAGGGAGAGTCGTAGTTACTCGACGTTTGTGAAGAGAGAGAATCAGATTGATCAGAAGTGGAAATGTCGGTTAGGTCTGAGAACAAACTGTTCCCAAAAGGAGAGAACTCGTCGAGTAGGTGGAGCCTGATGAACTCGAGTGCTGAAACTTCTTCTGCTGTCGCCATTTCTGCAGTCGAGCAGCGCGTAAAATTGTCTTTTTAGCAGACGAGTGAAATTTTTGGTGAAATCGAGAGAGAGAGAGAGAGAGAGAGAGAATTTGGGGGGAGGGGGGGTGATGGGATTGGAAGGAGAGTGGAAAAGGTTTATATAGAGAGCGAGAGAGGAAAGGATTTCCCCAAAAGCGACCTTCGGTTGTTTAGTTCTTGTACGATACCAGACACGAAGCTTCGGTTATTCCTTTGATGATTCAGGATCGTTGGATCCTCTTCCAGCTTTGAATAAAGAGCAAGTCAAATGGGGAATCGACGGTTGAATTTAAAGTAAAAGTAAATTCTGCCACGTTTTAAGTTACGGTTGACATTCATGAGCGATTCCAAACCTTACACACGGAAAGATTATTTCTACCCAATAGGACTCGATCTAATCTAGCCAACCCAATTCAAAAAGAAATTTCTGCCACGTTGTAGTAAATTACTGCCATGTTCTTTTCATAATTCAAAAAGAAGTTTTCAAAAAATTCTCCCTAAATTCTTTCTACTTCCAACATTTCTTTTTCTATTTATTATCCCTACTATTTTTTAAAATTTTTTTTAAACTCCAATCCAAACAAAACAAATATATTCTAGGAGAGTACTTTTTTTTTTTTGCTTGGCTATTTTAGGAGAGTACTTTAAGCGAGCTCTAATGACTCTATGAAAAATAGAGACCAAATTGTCTCTCTACTTAATTTATTTACAACACATTCACACACTACTGGGTTTTTAGGGGTTTCTTTTTTGGGTTTTCAAGCTTTGGTTAGCTTCTCATCGCCCAATGACTGTTATTTTCCCTTTTGATTTCTTGCGGCGTTTGATTGTCGGAGTATGGGGTGTCTTCTTTGATAGGTTCGCTCATACTCTGCTTTCAAGCTTCGTGTTTTGGATCATTTTAATCTTTGTAATTTGTTTTCGAAGATTAATAAAATTCTTTTTGCTGTTTTAAAAAAACTTTCACACGCTACTTCTTCTATCATTAGCAGCTAAGGTCCCGTTCGGCTAAATAAACTAACTGACTTTTTTTGTCCTTATTCAAAAAAAATTCATATTTGTTAGTTTTTCGTCAATTTTTTGGAATTATTGCATCATAATGATGAAAGTAATCTAAAAAGTAAAAAATTATGATTAAAAATCCAATTTTTTTCAATAAAGACGAAAAAATTAGCTTATTGGCTTATTTTTTTCTTTATTCAAAAAAATTAAGTTTCGATTGCAATTTTTTACTTTTTGGATTCCTCTTGTCATGACGATACAATAATCTCCAAAAAATTGACGAAAAACTAACAAATATGATTTTTTTTTAATAAAGACAAAAAAATAAAGTAGTTAATTTAATTAACCGAACGGGCCTAAGTTTTCTTCTACGCTAGCTCCACAAGTTAGGTTGATCAGATTTGATATGTTCCATGTTGAACTATGATCATATTTGAGTGGTTCCATGTTGTACCATTATAATGGGAATTTTTCCAACTCAATATCCATATTTTTTCAAGATCCGGTAATTGAACTTTTATGAGACAGACACATGACATATATAATGGGTGACGGAATCGCTTTATTGGATCACCATAAAATGATAGTGCTTGCCTTTTTTAAGACAATTTCTCACAAAATCGCTGCTTAAGATCCTTTGGCTTAATCGATGAGGGAGACTCTTCTTCAACTTATTATATCTTATATAATTTTGTTAGATTACTTTTGAGTCATTATGCACCAAGTTACACAAGTCTTCTCCTCATCTGTTAAACATGCACGCAAATGAGGGACCTCCGCAGAACTTCGAGGTCCATTTAGTTGTCTTACATGAGACTCGGAATATTGCCCACTTCATGGCATGGCACCTTTCGCTCATCCATTACGCGCGCCCGCCTGTTCAGACATGGCGTCCTTTCTCATTATCATTTACCACCATTTCTTCCCTCCCGGCTATTCACGCATGAAGATCGTCGTATGTATGCTCGACTTTCTTTAGCCAAATAATGAAGCATAGTATGAGATAAATTAACCTCCAACGATATATAATAAACTTGACGTAACTGAATGCAAATAGATATATGCAACGTTACATAAGCTTATATTCAGTTTAGGTTTTGTGAGGCATTCCCCGTCTATCGATCCTACCGGCAGCAACAGTATCTATTGATTATACAGAAGCATCGGCAAAAGAAGGATGGTTACGACTAACGACGTATTGACTTTTATAGGTATTTCGCCAAACTTTTTCTGCACATTTAACGTTGTATTATTCTTAAATACATACGAAGTAGTAGCACTGTTCAACAGCTAACCTGTTTTGTTTCGTTGGTATCATGGCCTTTATGTTAGTTTTTAGGATTATACAAATGTTCCCGACAAAAAAAGAGGAATAAATGATCCGAAGGAAACAGGATGAAGATATACACTGGAGATATTGTTGGTGCTTTTATGACTGCGTTTAGGTCATCAAGAGGAATATTATTCAGAGTAAAAGATAGTAATACAAATGGCATATATGCTTCGAAGTTCGAAAGTGTACAGGTACGCACGCATATGTTCCTTCGTACACACGCCTAGGAGTTAGACTGATGGATATGCAAGCAAATTACTCTATTGGACGTACGAATTAACGAGAAATGACTCATGAGGTTACATTTGAGGATGGAGTCATCCCACTGGTTGTTTTTGATAATGGTGAAAATGGTAATCAGGTAATTTTACATCACTAAAAAAAAAAAAAGGAGTGCATTTGGTACTTTATGGTATTGGTATGCGATAATAGTTTAGTGGAAGGAGTTGCAAACTTTTAACAAAGCTACACACACGAACAATCCGTTGTTCTTTTACCCATTAATTTTCATTGCAATTGGTCTGATTTTTTGCACATCGATCTTTATATTTTATATTTTTATTTTTGATTACCGCTTAATACTATGTTTCCTTTTTTTTTTCCTCCACTTGCAGGAAGCTCCATATAGACTAGCCCTAAATGAGTTAATATATATAATAAAATATGGAAAGTTCCAAAGGCTTAAATTTCAGGCCTTGACGTACCATAGGGTTAAAAGACGTAGTAGAGTTCACCATCGCATTAGTTGTTGGTAGTTGTTGGCAATTAGTGACATGATTTTTTTTATAAAGAACAAATACTACGAGATGAGGGAGAAGGACTACGACTTGAAGCCCTTGTCCATTTAGAAACCTTCAAAGCATTTTTCTTTTCCTCTAATTTAACGTCAGTTTTGATTTGTTCGTACATTTGACCCCAAGACTTCGTTAAAATACCTCTGGGGTGCCGCCAAATAGAATGAAATTGTCCTCAAAGTTTCGTCTTGTCCAAGGGATTCTTTGATAATGTCGTTTTGATTTGGTATCATAGTAATAGCTAGTTGCTTCGTAGACTGACCCACCACCGCCCTGTTTTTTTTTTTTTTTTTGTCTTTTATGCTCTATTTCCCTTCATTCTTTTTTTTTTTTTCCCTCGGCAAAACGAATCATATATATTAACTTGAAAGGGTATTTCCCTTCTTTCTTTGGAAGGAGATTAATAGTACTTTTTTGGAAGCAAAAAATGACCTAACCAAAAAGTTTGGCCTTGTCCAAATGTACTTGTTGAATCTGATAATTTGTTCGAGGAGGAGTTAAAACTCCTGAGTGTGTTATATATGTATCAATATCATAATTTGAATATTTTTCGGTATCTCAAAAACATTCTCATCATTTTGAAACCTAAATTTTTAGAATTGATTCTTTTGTCACATTGGATGAT
This sequence comes from Rhododendron mucronatum var. ripense, assembly GCA_019656295.1. Classification (NCBI taxonomy): domain Eukaryota; kingdom Viridiplantae; phylum Streptophyta; class Magnoliopsida; order Ericales; family Ericaceae; genus Rhododendron; species Rhododendron mucronatum. The sequence goes on from BPLT01000206.1 coordinate 925,803, forward strand.
TTTCCATCATTGAATGGACCCATTCGAGAACAGTTGGATGATGACAAAATTATAAAAGATTGGCATTCCTTATTTCTATTCAACAACGTATGAAGAGTTCCTTCATTTTGGTTAAGGGATTGTTGAATTTGAATCTTTTCCTTGGAGTAGAAAAAAGTGGAAAAAAACGGATTGATATTGGTCCGAGCATGTATAGTTGGTTCGGTCCACCTTTACGAACTTATTTAATTAGTAATTCTTGTGAAATGCTCGCGAGTGTGTAGGTTTGATCATTAATCAAGAGATATTATACTAGATCAATATTAATTGATCAAATTTTACTGTTTGAATCGGATTGTATATATTATATGTTAGGTAGACAGAGAACATGTGTTTATTTGGCCAACTATTGATTTGTTCGTAAGTCAAGATCAACCTAGACCTTAGAAGCTTGAATTTCATGTTTGTATTTTTAAAGGTGGATTAAGCTACTAAACTAAGTAATTAAAGAGTTTTATTGGTATATTTTCTTTAGCAAAAAGTACCATTATCTTGTATTTGTGCGCATGTTTAGGCACATGCCACTTTTGGAAAACTAGTTCTTTACGCTAAGGAAGGAAATACTCCCTCCGTCCCTTAATTAGAGTCCAGTATTTCATTTTGGGTTGTCCCTTAATAAGTGTCCATTTTGTAAAGTTAGTGGGTAAAAGATAGTGCATTGTCCATTTTGTCCCTAAAAGTAGATTCCATTTTGAAAAGTTAGTGAGTAAAAGTGTAATGATGATGGGTAAGTAGGGAAAGTGGAGGAAAAAGTTGATGTAAAAGGTATAATGATGATATCTTTTTAATAAGTTGGAGTTACAAAGTATGACAATTAAAAAGGGACGGAGGGAGTATTTGTGCACCAAATTCGATAAAGCCCAAGGACACTTTTGCTCTCAAAAGAGTTCTGAGAGGGCCACATCACCAGCAACCTTTTTTTGATAAGCCACATCACCAACCTTTAAATTTCATTTCAGAATACCTACTGGTTATCTCGTCCAAATCATCAATTCAAATGAAAAGTTACCAGAAGATGAATATAAAGTTTCTACATGTTATCAAAACGGGGTCCGTTCCACCCCACATTTAATAAAATTCACAATTCACACCCCACGATGACAGACCAGCAAAAAGGCTGCACGATGATAGGACCCAAAAGTGGCCACACGTGACAGACCTCAAACGCGACTGCACGTGAGGGGAGATGTTAAAGGAAATGAATCCCACATTGCTTGGGAATGGAATGGGTGATCACTTAATAACATTTGGGACCTCTCCACTCATTACCAATTGGTCTTGAGATGGATATAAAATTTCTACAACAATTTGACTCCGTCGTAGGAATTTCATATCTGACCCTTGAATATGAAAATAAACTTATCCATGAACCTAATTAATGAAATTTATAACTAGTACATGCATAAAATTTTAAAAATACTATAAACTTTGTATTTTTACATTTTTTTATATATAATCTTATATATGTCCGTATGAACCTCTTTATGTACAAAATATATAATTTATTTGCAATCCTAGACTTGTATGATGGTATGAATATGATCTCGTATTTTGGATTTGTTAAGACTCACGAACAAACTCAAAAGTTCGACTCAAATCTAGATAAGCTCGACTCGTCAAATTTCATTGAACTTGAGCTCGAATTTGCTTTATCAAAAGAATAAACTTGAACACTATAAAACTTGAGTCTATTCGCCTCGTTGGATGTTGATGCGGCGCTCTGAGAACTCTCGACTCTCCAGGGCAAAAGCGTCCTTTGACTTATCGCAAAGCATATATAGGACTGTATTAGCCGTTATTGGATTTGGTGCAAACGTACTTCCTTTCTAAAGTGACATATACCCAAACTTGCGCAAGTTTAGAATAATATATAGTTGTACCTTTTTACAAAAATAATACACCAAATTAGCTAAATTAAATCCGCTAGTTTAATTTGTAGCTTAATCCAGCTTTCAATAATCATGAAATTCGAGTTTCCAAGGTCTAGGTTGATCTTGATTTACGAACAAATCTACAGTTAGTCAAATTATAAACGTATGCATATGTTCCCTTCTGGTTAACATAATTATAACTCTGGCAGTAAGCTTGCATTATCGAACTTACACAAAAAAAATTTAATGCTATCATGTCCCGTTGAAGATACGGTATCCCTTATATAACATTAGCCACTCGTGGGTGTATCAAAAAATTAACCACTGATCAATGGCATAACATTTTCATTGCGGCATAGCATTAATTATCACTCGAAAGCATAACATTTAACATTCGAAGGCATAATATTTTTAATATTCACTTTTTTTTATGGTGTTCACCATTAATATTAACCACTCAATGACATAACATTACCACTCAAGGTATTATCGTCTCCCTGACAAGGGGATATCTTAGTCATTCCCCACACAAAATATATCATGGACATTTCAAAAGAATTACAACATTTCAAAAGAATTTACTATATAAATATTTTTTGACCGGAATGATTAGAATAATATTTTGTAGACGATAGGATCGATGTTAGTATGTTTAGTTAAGTTGAATTACCTCGCAGTACCTAAGTAGCGGTACGCAACCAACTATACTGAAGATTAAATTCTTCTCGTTGTTTGTTTTCCCCACATTACTTTAACCCTAATTACTATCGAAGCCGAGTTATAAGCACACACAATTCGCAATGTTCGACTGTTTTTGAGATACTGAAAATCGTTCCCAATGAGTGGGTATGCTACTTAGACCATGTCCCTCGTGCTAAGACCATCTCTAGATATAAAACATCTGAAGGTTTTTTTTTTCTCTCTCTATTCACCATCTAATTAAAGTGTGTGTATATATATATATATAGACACACACACCACGGATCAAGTGAGGGGATCCCTCATTTTGTTGAAATGCAGGACTCTCATTTCCCGATTAAATTTTAAAAATCCGAACCGTTCAATGTGTGCAGAATGTGATTTTAAGGGTCTCCACTAGAAATCAGCAAAAAAAAAATGACCAGAAAGGGCTTCATTCGAGCAGTTTTTTTGAACCGTTCAATGAAAACTGCTCCGATGAAGCCCTTCCCGATCATTTTTTTCCTGATTTCTAGCGAGGACCCTTAAAATCACGTTCTGATCACTTTGAGCAGCTCGGATCATCGAAATTCAATCGGGAAAGGGAGTCCCGCACCGTAAGAAAGTGCGGGATCCCTCACCGGAACCGGACTGATATATATATATATATATATATATATATTTCTATCTATTACTTATTAATAATTATATTTGTCATCGATGATTGTTTTGTGGGTCTTACAGGTTTTGTGGACCTTTAGAGAATCCTAACCTTAGATAGTGCCTTGAGTGGAGGTTCTTTTTTCCTTGGTGAAAGTTTGTGTTCTGTGATTATGTTTGTAAGTTGTAGTCTTACATGTACAATTTTTTTTATAAATTATTGATTTGTCTCGATGAAATAAATTACACAAATTTTACAAAATTCACTAAATATAAAAATAATCCAAATTTACTGAATTTTTTTTCTCTTTAGCAAAAAAAAAATCAAAAAAAGTTACCATAATTTCGTACTTTGAAGTTTAAATTCTTTTCTTCGAGATGAACTAGTAATCCACCTAAGAAATTTGATAAAAAAAAACTAACACAGGTTCATATAAAACAAAAGAATTCACAAAAATTATCTAATACGGAGTAATAAAGTTATGCCAAACCTAGCTTTATATTCTACTTTTTGTATGATTGCTCAATAGTTTAGTTTATGCATCAATACCCAATTTAGGATATATAATTGACTCGTTCGTGGACTTAGCACTTGTTGTTTACTAATGTTTATCTTTTACCTTCATATATTTTATGGAATAGATGACTTGTTCAATTAATTTGTACGTATGACGAAGAAAGTGACAAAATATATCTTGAGCTGTTATATTTATTTATTTAACAAGACATACGAATTATAAGTGCTTATAAATTGAATCTTTTTGCTATCTAAACATTACGGGATAGTTTTCTTGATGCTTTTACATATGGGATCTTCATGAAATTCTCTTTCAAGAATTTTTTAAAAAATTACCACTTCCTTTTTGGCATATAATTATTCACTATATAAATGCGTCGTGACAGTGTCTTTTGAACAAGAAAAAAAGTAAAAATCAAATATATTTGTGTATGTAGTACTATATCAAATATTTTGTCTATTATTTGGGACTAAGAATATAAAATTCCCATAATCCTCATAGCTTCAGATACTGGCACGTTCAATAATTTTAGAGCACAAAGAAAATATGGGAGCATTCGCATGAAAAAAATTGATATTTGGGGTGTAGGAATAGATTCATGTGAAAAATATTATGGGGAAATTTTCGTTGGTTTGGTTCCTTGCCAACTAGAGAAATTTTATTTGCTTGTAATAGGACTACAAAATATGCGTTGTACATTTTCACACTTCCCCTTTTTTACATGCACTCTTTCATTTTTCTCTTCTTGTCATGTGAATTTACATTGTCGTCCTATCAAGTGTAAAAGAGAATAAAAATGAAAGATTAATTTGGTAAATTCACATCACAAAATGACAAAAAAGAGTGTGGTTATAAAAAAGCGGAATGTGAAAATCAATTGCCTCAAACATTTTTTACTTTATAATTGTCCTAAATGAAACAGTCTTTTATTTTTTCTTTCTTAATCCTAAGTCCAACTTTCTGGATTAAATTAATATGCCTAAGTCAATCGGGTATTAATTAAGCAAGTGATCAGCAACGGATGCAGGATTTCAATGTTGGGTACTGGGCATACATTAAACTTAATTTCATCTGTCATAGATGAAAGGTGATATAAGTATATTTTCAATAACTAATAATACGAAACCAGTATAAATAACTTATCGCAGATGTATTCAATTCAACCTAGCTAGAGGTGTCAATTTCTTCACAGATGCATATATATCATTATAAAATGACAACAGTGCTATCGACACAGACGTTTACCGCACAGATTTCGCACAAACGATCTGAACCGTTCACTAAATTCAAAACATGTTTTCATGTGCCCTCAGAAAAATCAGCTCAATCTAATAAGTGTAAGTACTCGATTCAATCTTCTAACTTGTGAATGAGTGAAAAGTTTTTTTTTTTTTCTCGGCAAACGAAAGATTTTATTAGCTTGAAAGGGGTACATTGAGGGGAAAACAAGAGTAAGTGAACACTTTACACCGCGCAACAAAGAAAAACAAGAAAGAGCATTCAACCGAAAGTTGGATGAGGCAACACCTCAAGCCAACCCTTTTTTTTTTGCTCGGCAAAGGACATTTTTTTTATTAAACTCGAAAGGGTACATCGAGTAAAAGGGAAGGGAGAACCAAAAAGTTCACCACAACCCCAAGGAAAAACAAAGATGAAGCAAAATTACATCAAAAGATACACCCAAGGGTATACCTAAATCGGTAGCCTTCTAATACCATCAAGATTCCTTAAATCTTCCACCGTATACATCTTAACATCGAATTTGGCTTTGATCCACAAGGCTGCCCTTGTTTTGATTAATTAACCAATTGGTGGGGATCAGCAACTTTGTTGTTGAAGATAGCATCATTTCTTGCAATCCAAATAGACCACAAAGTAGCGTAAAAATAACACTCCCAAAAAAATTTCTCCAGATTTTTGAACCGGAAGGAAAACCACCAAGAGGATAATCCCAGCAAATTCGAAGAAACCATCCAATCATTGTTCCACCACTCCACCATCTTCAACCAAATTTGGCTAGAAAACAGGCATGTTATCAATAGATGCTCTGGCGTTTCCTCTTCCTAAAGGCAACCTTAGAGTTTCAACTTACGGATTCCACCTAGAAAGCTCCGAAAAGTGAATGAATGAAAAGTTAAAAGATTGAATCGAGCATTTACACTTATCAGATTGAGTTGATTTTTCATAAGAGCACTCGAAACATGTTCTGAATTTAATGAACGGCTTGGATCGTTTGTGTGAGACCCTTAGTGGACCCCGCATTAAAATCTGTGTGAAATCTGCGTGGACAGACTTACTGATAAAATGATGATTACTTAATGTTTCCAAAGAAAATTTGGTGGGATGGAGTCAGATTAATTTAAAGAAATCATTGAGCGAGCGAGCGAACCCATATAATTTTGATGCGTGTGCCGGAAAAAAGAACATGAGTATTTTTTTTTTTTTTTTTCCTGAAAACTTGGATAGGACACGTATTGCTTGGGTTTATCTGCTCCTCGATCGGTCCATTCTTGCAAGTGATTAACTGTCGCCACGGGAATTAATCTGTAGATATATAATAACTTGTGATTTTGACTCAGTATCCACTTCACACTCTCTTATTTAATTAATTGTTTACGTGATGCTTTAATACATACACATCTAAAAGGATGTGACTTGGTTTTTTAATTGGAATCATTCTATCTGAAGTTGACTAACATCAATTAAAAATTCCAGAGTGGTTGAGGTCTGGGTAAGACCAATGACTTGGGAGTACTTTTTACTTGGTTTAATATTGCAAGTACATTGACTGCTTCTATGACTCAACAATCCCTACATAAATAAATAAAAAATTCCAGCCAAAAGCAAATTAAATGTGTTGATAAGCAGTAATTTTGTCCTTTAATTTGGATAGAAACACTCTAATTTCCCTCTACACACACGAGGGGAATTGAGGTGTTTGTTTAATTAAAGTTAGTAGATCAATTTTCAGTTTTTCCCCGTCTTTTGAAACTCACAACAATTTGTTTGGCAGGAATTTTTGACTGTCCATGGGACAAAAATAACTGATAATGCTTCATTTCAATACTTTTTGACTTATGTTTTTTCACTAGAATTAGCTATTGCCATTGCAAGGGTGCATTGTATTTTTGAATTACTGGTGATGTATTATGAGAGAATGATCTATCTTGTAAAACAGAAAATAAGTATCTAAAAAAATAAGAGCCTTAGTGAATAAGGACCTAATAAACAATCAACCATACGTTTGCCAATTTGGGATTTTCAATTTTGTTAGTATGTTGCACCAAATATTTGTTTGCAACTGGATTCTCTACTGTCCTATAAATGGATTGGGCGGTCCAATTTTGTAACGCCCCGACTTTTCGGAAGCAAAATAAAATAATTCTTTAGGAAAATTTTGCTAAATAAATATGATTTTCCAAAATGGATGTTTAGCTATAACAATCTCACGAAAATTTACTGATTCAAATACATTAACTTCAGAACTGATTCTAGGCTTGACACGAATTCCGAGTATACTTGATCTCCATTTCTGATATTCTTCCCGCGTCGAACTGCACCATCATTGAATCCTGCACCCTCTGGCAAATTGATCGCCGAAGCAAACGATTTGCCAGGATACGAACGTATCCGTGAGTGATAAATCACCCAGTAGAATAATCCAACCCAACCACCCTTCTTACTTTACAATTAGTAGATACAAGACAATATTGAATCGAAGAGCCAAACAGAGATTTCATACATGAACCAATTTATTACTATCCACTAACCTTATGTGAGATCTAAGAATCTCATCCACGAGATCCTTTCCTCCCATACCGCTAACTATGATCGTGTCATGGAAAATCCCCCCCTTGTTTGTCCTGCACACGGGGTTCTAAATGAATTCACCTAAGTTATGTACCTCGTATGAATTCATTTAGGACCATAACAGGGGGCACGATTACCCTTTGGAACGTTCCATGGCGTACCATACATTAGGGTCGTCACCATTCCTAAGCCACTAACTATGACCGTGTCATGGAAAATCCCCCTTGCTGGCCTTGCAAGGCACGATTACCCTTTGGAACTTCCCATGGCGTACCATACGTTAGGGTCACCAAAATATCATCACTGGGCCCCGCAGGTCACCCTTATCATCACTGGGCCCCGCAGGTCACCCTTAAATCAATTCCACAATCTCACGACTTCAACACTTTACCATTTTTCCATCAACTTAGCATCGTCTAGATAAAATCTATTCGCATACCACCCCATGTCTCTAGGGTCCAATCTAACATTCAAATCAAATGTCGGTGCAGTATACAATCAAATCAAATAGTATTTTAAAACAAATATTAAGCAATGCAATGAATCAGATATCGGTGCAATATACAATTAAACCAAATAATAATTAAAACAATAATGAGCAATGTAATCACACAATTTCTAATAAATGGGCCGTTGCCCTTATTCTTATATGGCCATGTTGTCAATAATAAAGTACAACTTTTATATATATTTTAATAGAATATTTTCTAAGCTCTCATTAATTTAATTCTTAAGAAATTAGATAGATTAAAGACTAATTAAATACATTAATTAGATGAAAATATTGGAATAATTAACATAACCCTAATAAGAGTCCTAAAGGTCCTATGTCACCAGTTGAGTGTCAAAAAGTTGAGTTCCGAGGGTCGCGGAATTAATTTAAATGAATACGTTAAATAAAGTGACCAAAAGTGAAGTAAATAGATAATAAATAATTTACTATTAAAAATATGTTTATTTTAGCAAGGTTTCCTCTTTGGACTGTACAAAGTCTACAAAAAATTATTCGGGCATCAATAACAAGTTTATAATGTCGTAAAGTAATTTTGATTGGAATTACTTTAAAAATAATAATAAATAGTGAATAAAATAAAATAAATATTTAATTTGACAAGTTACTGCATTTGGGATGCAAGGAGTCTAGAAAAATTTAATTGAGTGTTAAAACGTTAGTTGGAAGGTCGTATCAAATTTTTGTTTGTAAACTTTGTACGATAACTAATAAATAATTTAATAAATAGATAATTAAATAAAAAAAATATGACCTTAACAAGTTATGATCTTTGAGGTGTGAAAAGTCTAGGAAAAATAGTTCGGGGGTCGAAAACGGTGTTCGGGAGGTCGCAAAGTCGATTCGGAACAAAACAGTCAAAACCGCAAGGTTGGACCAGTCAACATTGCGGCTGGAACCTCCACCGCAAAGTCCGGCCTGGTTCTTGCGGCCCGAACCTTGCGGCCGCAAGGTTGAAGGCAGTTTCGGTTTTCTTCGTTTTTCGCGATGGTTTCGATGCATGGGTTCGTTCGGGACATAGGGTTAAGCATAAAAATAATAAATATACTTAGAGGGAGGGTTGGAATGGATTATAATACCTTAATTCGGATCGAATTGATTTTAATTCGAAACTTGAAATTTGGAGAAGACAACTTCGGGTCTTTCGATCGGGGAACTTTGGGATCAAATTGGGTGGCGTTTGGCGATGCTAGGAGTTGTAGGAAGAGTTTGGAACGATCGAATTGGATTTTGGTCGAGTCTAGGTACCAAACCCACTTTTCTCTCTCTAAAACTCTATAGCTTGGAGCTTGAATTGCCCACGTTTTTCTCTCATGTCTGACTCGGTGAAGCGTGGGAAATAATGTGGTATGCCCTAGAGTCGGAGTAATGAGGTATATATAGGGAAATTTTAAATGGGTTGATAAAATTGAGTTTAATCGAAATTCAAACTCTTAGGCTATTAGATGGACGAGAATACGGACGAGATTATGGCTAGGGAGGAAGTATAGACTGAGTAGGAGATGGAGGAATGGAAGGAGTGCATGCATGTATGTAATTAAAAAATAAATAAAAGTAAGATAATTAGTAATAGGATAATAGTATTAGTATATATCTATTAAGGAGATAATATTATTATTATGAATAATTCTTTTTAAATGATATTATTAATGAAAAAAAAATTACGGTTGTTACAAGTTGAATTAAAATTTTACTAAACTAATTTTGATTACGAAAAATTATTCTAGGTTTTGGTTTAATCTAATTACACAATTAAATAGTTAATCGATTACTATTGATTAAAAATAGTTTCTTTATTAAAAAAAATAGGGCAAAAATCTGGGTCGTTACAACCTATCCCCCTTAAAACAATTTCGTCCTCGAAATTAGAGCGTTGCTACCATTGCATGTAGGTTTCGCTTTGATCGATGAGTCGTTGTAGTATCACCTTCGCTTTCTCGGTCTTCTCTTGAAAGTTGGGTCTATGACTCTCAGAAGGTGGGTCCTCCCCCATATAGAAACAGAAAGATTCGATGAACTAGAATAAAATTTAAATGGTTTGGAGGTCGAAATGTCAAATGAAAGGGGTGACATAGGAATCAGAGTACAAATAGTTTGGATTTGAGTAGTATTACTAATACTTATAAGTGTTCTGAAATTCAAACTTTAGCTAAAAAAAATTATAGGATTTACAATTATAAAATTTTGGAAGGACAATTGCAGAAAGAGTCGAGTGGGGTTGACAACGATGAGGTATTTCTATACAGTCAATTGATCCACGGGAATTTTACAAAGTTGGTACCAATGGTTTTATAACTGAGTAGATTGTTGAGATAGTAACGATGAATTTTGATCAATTAGAAGATTTTGCAATAGGATAAATCTCAAGAATTCACAATTAACCAAGAAAAGTGTTATGAGACTTGGAGTGAGAATTTCAATGAATTTAAGCTCTTGGATTTGAAGAAACAAAAATGTTTTGAAAGGAATCTCATAGAAAAGAATCAAGAGAGGCTGAAAATATTGAATAGTGATAATAAAGTCAATTGACTAAGGAAGATGATTAGTTGAATGTACAGTCGTCAATCTCTTCTTCTATCCCCCTTAAAAGAATAGAACTACGCTTGCGGTCTTCTCGGATGTCCATGACTTCGAGTAGTTCCTTGATTTTCTAATCTATGACGATGCCGCGTCGGGTTCACTTTGCCTAGAATATAGGTAGTCGGTGATTGCAAATCATAGACATCATCATGCTTTCATTCGTTGGTCAACTATTTTAAGAAGCCCTACGATGCTCGAGGTTTAGGTGTCAAAATAGTCACGGTGACGATGGCTACTAATAGTTGTTGATCTCGTGGATTCTTGATGTGGCATTAGGGTACACGTTAACATTGACATCGATGTTAGCATTGTTGTAAGCGTGGCAACATTGCAGTCAACGTTGGTGTCTTGGTCATTGATTTCAACACTAATTCTTATGGCGAGGGGTCTCTAACTATTTGGTTCTCCAAGGGCATTGTGTGAAAAGATTTTGAAATTGAAATCGTAAATTTTAGTTTTATGTCTAATGACAAGTAATGATTTCAAAAATAATAGTAATAATAATAATAATAACAATAATAATAATAATATAGTATAACTAGTCAAATCTTATTAGTACGGATATACAATAGGCAGGTAACACATAAATCTACATATTAGTCAACATGTAGAGCCAATATTTTCTCACGGTACGCTTTCGAAATCTAAGTTGGATGACGAACGAATAGTATTTGTAGATTAGACTTAAAATATATAAGTAACAATTACGATTAACAACTTGAGTCTACGCTCTCGGATGTGTGATCTACCCAATCTACCCATGTCCGAGAGTTGAACCTATGCTCTGATACCATTTGTAACGCCCCGACTTTTCGGAAGCAAAATAAAATAATTCTTTAGGAAAATTTTGCTAAATAAATATGATTTTCCAAAATGGATGTTTAGCTATAACAATCTCACGAAAATTTACTGATTCAAATACATTAACTTCAGAACTGATTCTAGGCTTGACACGAATTCCGAGTATACTTGATCTCCATTTCTGATATTCTTCCCGCGTCGAACTGCACCATCATTGAATCCTGCACCCTCTGGCAAATTGATCGCCGAAGCAAACGATTTGCCAGGATACGAACGTATCCGTGAGTGATAAATCACCCAGTAGAATAATCCAACCCAACCACCCTTCTTACTTTACAATTAGTAGATACAAGACAATATTGAATCGAAGAGCCAAACAGAGATTTCATACATGAACCAATTTATTACTATCCACTAACCTTATGTGAGATCTAAGAATCTCATCCACGAGATCCTTTCCTCCCATACCGCTAACTATGATCGTGTCATGGAAAATCCCCCCCTTGTTTGTCCTGCACACGGGGTTCTAAATGAATTCACCTAAGTTATGTACCTCGTATGAATTCATTTAGGACCATAACAGGGGGCACGATTACCCTTTGGAACGTTCCATGGCGTACCATACATTAGGGTCGTCACCATTCCTAAGCCACTAACTATGACCGTGTCATGGAAAATCCCCCTTGCTGGCCTTGCAAGGCACGATTACCCTTTGGAACTTCCCATGGCGTACCATACGTTAGGGTCACCAAAATATCATCACTGGGCCCCGCAGGTCACCCTTATCATCACTGGGCCCCGCAGGTCACCCTTAAATCAATTCCACAATCTCACGACTTCAACACTTTACCATTTTTCCATCAACTTAGCATCGTCTAGATAAAATCTATTCGCATACCACCCCATGTCTCTAGGGTCCAATCTAACATTCAAATCAAATGTCGGTGCAGTATACAATCAAATCAAATAGTATTTTAAAACAAATATTAAGCAATGCAATGAATCAGATATCGGTGCAATATACAATTAAACCAAATAATAATTAAAACAATAATGAGCAATGTAATCACACAATTTCTAATAAATGGGCCGTTGCCCTTATTCTTATATGGCCATGTTGTCAATAATAAAGTACAACTTTTATATATATTTTAATAGAATATTTTCTAAGCTCTCATTAATTTAATTCTTAAGAAATTAGATAGATTAAAGACTAATTAAATACATTAATTAGATGAAAATATTGGAATAATTAACATAACCCTAATAAGAGTCCTAAAGGTCCTATGTCACCAGTTGAGTGTCAAAAAGTTGAGTTCCGAGGGTCGCGGAATTAATTTAAATGAATACGTTAAATAAAGTGACCAAAAGTGAAGTAAATAGATAATAAATAATTTACTATTAAAAATATGTTTATTTTAGCAAGGTTTCCTCTTTGGACTGTACAAAGTCTACAAAAAATTATTCGGGCATCAATAACAAGTTTATAATGTCGTAAAGTAATTTTGATTGGAATTACTTTAAAAATAATAATAAATAGTGAATAAAATAAAATAAATATTTAATTTGACAAGTTACTGCATTTGGGATGCAAGGAGTCTAGAAAAATTTAATTGAGTGTTAAAACGTTAGTTGGAAGGTCGTATCAAATTTTTGTTTGTAAACTTTGTACGATAACTAATAAATAATTTAATAAATAGATAATTAAATAAAAAAAATATGACCTTAACAAGTTATGATCTTTGAGGTGTGAAAAGTCTAGGAAAAATAGTTCGGGGGTCGAAAACGGTGTTCGGGAGGTCGCAAAGTCGATTCGGAACAAAACAGTCAAAACCGCAAGGTTGGACCAGTCAACATTGCGGCTGGAACCTCCACCGCAAAGTCCGGCCTGGTTCTTGCGGCCCGAACCTTGCGGCCGCAAGGTTGAAGGCAGTTTCGGTTTTCTTCGTTTTTCGCGATGGTTTCGATGCATGGGTTCGTTCGGGACATAGGGTTAAGCATAAAAATAATAAATATACTTAGAGGGAGGGTTGGAATGGATTATAATACCTTAATTCGGATCGAATTGATTTTAATTCGAAACTTGAAATTTGGAGAAGACAACTTCGGGTCTTTCGATCGGGGAACTTTGGGATCAAATTGGGTGGCGTTTGGCGATGCTAGGAGTTGTAGGAAGAGTTTGGAACGATCGAATTGGATTTTGGTCGAGTCTAGGTACCAAACCCACTTTTCTCTCTCTAAAACTCTATAGCTTGGAGCTTGAATTGCCCACGTTTTTCTCTCATGTCTGACTCGGTGAAGCGTGGGAAATAATGTGGTATGCCCTAGAGTCGGAGTAATGAGGTATATATAGGGAAATTTTAAATGGGTTGATAAAATTGAGTTTAATCGAAATTCAAACTCTTAGGCTATTAGATGGACGAGAATACGGACGAGATTATGGCTAGGGAGGAAGTATAGACTGAGTAGGAGATGGAGGAATGGAAGGAGTGCATGCATGTATGTAATTAAAAAATAAATAAAAGTAAGATAATTAGTAATAGGATAATAGTATTAGTATATATCTATTAAGGAGATAATATTATTATTATGAATAATTCTTTTTAAATGATATTATTAATGAAAAAAAAATTACGGTTGTTACAAGTTGAATTAAAATTTTACTAAACTAATTTTGATTACGAAAAATTATTCTAGGTTTTGGTTTAATCTAATTACACAATTAAATAGTTAATCGATTACTATTGATTAAAAATAGTTTCTTTATTAAAAAAAAATAGGGCAAAAATCTGGGTCGTTACAAATTTCAACCCGTTTTGGATCTTCTCGGGCCCCGTGTCAATGATCAAAACTTTTCACTTTTTAGAACACGTGAAAAACAAGTATATTGACAAAAATCAAGTTAATCGGATATCGTTGATATTGTTTTAAAATGCATTTACCTTGTTCAAAAACGAGAGGAAATCATGGGATCTAAACCCATTTATCTCAAAATAAATCCATTTCGAAATTTTCTCAACCATTATCCACTCGATTTGATTTTTGTTGTGGGATATGTTCTTCACGTGTTTTAAAAAGTGAACAATTTTAATCATTGACTCGGGCCTAGAAAAGATCCAAAACGGGTTGAAACTGGACCGCTCAGTCAACTTATAGGGCTGGAGAGAATCCAATTTCGGACAAATATTAGGTGGTAATCCTAATAACGTACTAACAAAATTGGAAATCTCAAATTGGCAAACGTATGGTTGAATGTTTTTTTTGCTCGGCAAAGGAAATTTTTTTATTTATTAAACTCGAAAGGGTACATTGAGTAAAAAGGAAGGGAGAACCAGAAAGTTCACCACAACCCCAAGTAAAAACAAAAATGAAGCAAAATTACATCAAAAGATACACCCAAGGGTACACCTAAATTATGAGCCTTCTAATACCATCAAGATTCCTTTTAAAATCTTCCACCGTATACACCTTAACATCAAATTTGGCTTTGATCCACAAGGCTGCCCTTGTTTTGATTAAATCAACCAATTGGTGGGGATCAGCAATTTTGTTGTTGAAGATAGCATCATTTCTTGCAATGATGTTATCGTATGGTTGAATGTTGATTGTTTATAGGCCCGATCCGCTAAGGTTCTTATCTTTTTAGGTACTTATTTCCTATTTCATGAGAACGGGGCCGAAATATTACATCCGTCTATTTTCCATCTATAAGAGTATCGAATTCGTATTTGTCCTTTTGTTAAAAGTTGTGTTATTGGTCAGATCAAAAGTTAAATGTACTTCTGTGAATTTTTTTCACCAATAAATTTCTTTCACCAAAGAAATGACATTCAGGCTCCGTTTGTTTGGACGTAAAATATTTTTCTGTAAAATATTTTATCTAATTTTCGGTGTTTGGTTGTGTTAAAAATGAGGAAAATATTTTACATGTAAAACATTTTATATTAATTGAATGAAAATGAATTACCCTTAAATTTTCCGTAAGTTATTTTTTGAAATGAACCCGCTGCCTTCTACTGCAATTCTTACTGCTATGTTTCATCGATCATCAGTCCTGACCCACGTTAAATTCCAATATTCTCAATCTCTCTGCCGTTTAAGCCCCACACCCCTCTTACACTATTTTGCTAATTTCTGAAAATATTTTTAAGTGCTAACAAAACACCAAAAAATAAAAATTTAAAATTTATTTTCTAAAAAAACATTTTAGATCGAAAAAACGGAGCCTTGTCTTTGGATAAGAACAAACAATAGGGAATGATGGAAGAAGTAGTATGTACGGATGAAAGAGCAAGGAGTTATAATTTGGTGGAACCCACGTTTATCCGAACACTACCGTTCAGTCCAAATATGGACTAGAGACAATTATGGTGTGCCAAACAGGAAATGGAAAAATAGGTCAACATCAATTTGGTCAGCGGGACTTTTATTAGTCTGCGATTTCCTCAAAGAACGAAAAATGCATGCCAACAACATAATCAAAACTACTGCACAAAGGACAATACATGAAACTGGCTTGCAAGTTTTATAGTCTTTTTTTCTTCTTAAAATTTCCCTCTTAGGACAATACATGAAACTGACCCCGTTCCGCTAAAGGTTATTTTTTTAAATACTTATTTTTCGTTTTACGAGACAGATAATTCTCTTACAACACATCACCTTTAATTCAAACAATAAGTACTTATTTCCCGCGAAATGGAGCCAACTAGACTGTGTTATCCGAAAATGCAAATTAGACCTTATTACGAATCTCATGATGATTTGAGTTATTAAAATAATATTTCAAATGCAATGAATCCACTGATATATGCAGCTAAGCGTTCGATCATGATTCGTAACTCTGCTCTGTGTGCATGTCCTCCATGACAAAAAATTGAACCAATCTAGTAATCCTAGCCAAATATATGACTTCAATTCATTGGAAAATAAAAGAGCAAGGAGTAATAATTTGGTGGAACCCATGTGTATCCGAACACTACCGCTCAGTCCAAATATGGACTAGAGACAACCATCTCCATTTTTTTTTTTTTTTTTGAATTGGCGAATGTAAGCATTGTTAGAATAGTTAGAGAGCCCATTAAAAGACAAGTTGAACTCATGATTTCATTTTTCTTGGCATCTAATTAACTACACTCTCTAGATGGCATTTGGATCGAAGGTATCTAGACTTGGACAAACGATAGTTATTACTCTCAACGAACCATCGACTGTCCCTCAGCAAACCATACATAGCTAGTACTGATCAATGACTGACTGACTGTGTGAAAAGTCACCCCTGGTTAGCTATTTGGTTCTGAATCTTTTGACAAATAATGGATTCAAATACTACGTACAATTCAAGTCATGATGAAAAGTACTGGCCATGGTAGCAGCTAGCAAGTTTGGATTCAATGGGAATTTTCTCCAACGTAGAAAATGGCACTACCGACAAGATCAGCAGCCATATTCATGGGGTAGATTCCTGTGAGGAGAGACTGATGAATATTATTCAAAAATTGTAAGTATCTATCTAACTGTCTACTTCACTTCATCTGGTGAGTTATTTGAGTAAAGGACGACCAAGAGAAGTGTATAATTATTCTACGGTTGACATGGCTTCAAAACAGCGCTAGCTCGCGTTTACAAGAATAATCATCTCTAAAATAGACGCAGCTAGCTCAATAAAATAAAACATCATCTCCCATCTTGACTTTAAATTTGGAGTATCAATTTTTTCGAGGACTTATGTGAAAGTTAACATAATCTTTACCTGTCGGCGTGGCTCCCGCCGTGGTCATTGTTAGGTGCCACGGTCCTCGCCTGACAGCATGTGGTGCACCGTGTGTCCCTCCGTTTCGGTTGACCAGTGGCAGTTTGGGGGTTGATGGAGGTGGCTGTACGGTGGTGGTGGTGGTCGGCTGTCTTATTGGTGGTCAGCGGTGCGGGCGGCTGCACTTGAATTGTTTCATTAGATTAGGGCTTTGTTTTGGGTTTTTTTGGGCTGGGCCTAGCCCACTTTTGTGGGTTTGGATTTTTTTTATGTGCTTATTATTTTATCTGGGCATTTTAGGCCCACGGGTGTATTGGACTTTGTCTCTCTAAGTGTGTTTAGGCTTTGTTCCCAACAGACTGTAATTTGCAACTCTTGGTTGGAATCTCCCTTTCCTTTTCCCCCTTAATAAAATGTTATTTTGCCGATTAAAAGAAAAAGAACTCTCTCTCTCCCACCCCGCCTTAGCTTCAAATTTGAAGTTGTCAAATTTGTTAAAAACTTTGTTCTCAAGTGATCAATTTTTAAGCAAAAACAAATTTGACCCTTACTCCAAAATTGACCTTTTGAGATGCCAGGGGAGTTGACAGCCTCGTCGCTATAATATGCAACTGATCAAACAAAACTATAGGGGAAACCTTGGGCTTTGGCTCAATGGTCCTTCCCCCTTGGGTTTGAGTCCTAAGTGTGAGCTCATGGCTTCGAGCTAATGGAGCAACGATCAATCTCTTTGTAGTAATCTAACTGACTAACCTACTAACATTCTACTGTGTGACAAAAAAAAAAAACCAATAGGGATAATTAAAACACTAACACGTGGGCAAATACACAAACAGAGAGATGATGAAGGAGCCATAGGGAATGGACCTGTTCTTTGTGAGTCTTGAGACTGTAGGGAATTCTATACTACTTGGAGACTTTGCGATTCTGAGTTCGAGATTAATATGCTCCGCTCTTTGGGGATATTCAATGAAATTGGAACGATACAAAGAAGATTAGCATAGCCGGCCATGCGCAAAAGATTAAAATGTTCTCAGTAGATGTGAAACTGGATTTTCTAAAAACGGGATTAATTTATTGAGGCGATAATTTACTGCGGGAAGATCAAGATTGGTATGATCTATTTAATTTTGTGGTGGACTTGAACAGCAGTGTAATTTCAGATAGGTCGAATGTCAAAATTGTCTTCGGAGAAATGTCAGCTCCGAGTGCACTGGAGAGACCGGAGTTGAGATTGCTCCTTAATTAATTTTGGGCGCATGGACTTTAAGAGTTTGAATTTTGTTCAGCCATTTTGACAATTCAAAGGAATATGCTAACAACCGCCCCAACGATGGTGTGGATAATCTGTAAAAGGTGTTTTTTACAATTAGAAAGACAATGCTAATTACCGTCCCAAGGACAGTGGATAATGTGTAAAAGGTGCATCAATATCTTTAAAATGTGTATTAATATTAAATATGTAGTGATATTCATAAGATGTGCATCGAAAATCGAACTTATTTGGAATCAACATCTATCGTGTGATCAGAGATGGTTAGAAAACCCCAATAAATTAAAAGGAACCAAAAAAAAAGAAAAAGAAAAATAGGGATTCACGAAAATAATCTAACACTCATATCAATGTTTTTTTTTTTGACAACAAACTCCAAGTATATAAAAGTTTCGTTTGGGGAGTTTTTAGATTCTAAGTGGCTAGTTGAATAACTATCCCGTATCATAATTATTCCGTACCAATACGAATAAATTTTATCTCTTTAATACACGCAAGTAAGGAATCCAGATCTTGTTGGGAAAACATCACGGCATTAACAGAAATTCCAGAGAACAATTTCATTATCAATGATCAAATTACAATACTAAACCAAATTTCAAAATTGAAACAGTTAACTGAGTATAAAGAACAAGATACAAACGAAATCTTTGGGATCGAATCCGAGTCCCGTGTGGTACCACGGTCTCTTTAAGAAATATTTGCCGCCTACCGTGGGTGTTGTAGGTTGTGTCGGCGCCTTTCTCCCAGGGTTGGCTCGGCTAGACCGCAAGCCGCCGGAACACCACCGTCGACCGCCTTGGCGAACTGACTACCGCCTGCCTCTCTCTCTCAAGAACGAATTTTCTGAATATGTTTGAGTGCTCTGAGTTTGTTGTACTGTTCCAAAACGTGATAGCCCCTTTTATAGCAAAAGCCCAAGCTGATAACTCACATAGTAAATTCTGGCCAATGAATTCTCGAATTGATTTCTGCCATGATGAGGGAGGGGAGGTTACAGGAATAATAGACCATCATGGGAGGGTTACGGGAGTTACAGATTTTCCACAATCAATACGTCTATTGATTGTGTCCAGATTCAACGAATCTGAGACCGGTTGCCTCGGAAGACCCTCCAAAATCCCGGTTCCATACACCCGAAATTCTGTAAATTTCCAACAGATCCACTATGAGGATTTCTCTGCTTGCTTCTTGAAATGAAATTTCTAGTTATTAATTATTCTGTTCCATTTGTGCACCACTAAAATTTTTTTTGGGAAGTGCGACATCAGTGATGCTACGTCATCCTGCAAAATTACTAATGAAATTTTTTGTATATATGCATTCAAACCCCTGTATAAATATAATAGTTAGAGTCAAGGTTTCCTCAATAAACTTTTTGCCTATCAAAAAAAAAAAGTTAGCAGTGTTTGACTGACTTATAAATTGGAAAGAGTTAGTCAATTGTATAAGTAAGCATGATAATTGATTTTTTTTTAATCTTTTCAAGAATGACGTCCAAATTAATACTTGAACAAGCTTCCGTTCCATATATCTTGGGTTGAAAAGCTCTCATATTCCCAAATATATATTCTACAATCTTACATGTAAAGTGGAATAATAAGTCAAGCTACGGACGTACGTTGCTCACAACATGACATGACATGACATTGAAAATTAATAAACATGTTGCTTGATCATGCACGTTCCTAGGAATTCGTTAATCGCCAGAATAAATTCATAGACTAGGTCGACTGATCTGTTTTATAATTCAAAATGTTGGCCATATTTGATTGACCGGCCTAATTGCGAGGAATCGGATAAGACATCAACTAGAATTTTGGGAAACACCTGAGTTACAACAAGTGCATGAAAGAAAAGATCACAGAGAAAATACATACCAACTAGAGAGATGGACTGGTGAGTTAGGGTTTTGGGGGTGAGCTCCCATCTCTTTTTTGAGTGCCCCTTTTTTGTTACTATTTCAGAGACAAGTCTTGGGTAATTAGAGCATATACACCAGTTGTGAGCAAAAATGACTATGAACAGTAGATTTTTTTATATTTTACCTACTCATCTTTTCCTTTTAAACTGCATCAGTCTCTGTATTTTACCTACACCATCCCAAAATGAGAGAGAGGAAGAATTATTATACTAATGGTTTGTTGATGAATAGTTGCTCGGTAGTTTTGGAGAGGATTTTTGGAAAAGGAAAAATAGCTCTGTGTTTTGCTAGACTGCTGTAGGCACTTTTGGGGTTTCTAGGGCTCTCTGTCAGAAAGTTGACTGGGCTGTTACTCACCGAAATGGGAAGGCTTTCAAAGAATGGCATTAATTTATAAGCTCTATCTGGCTACATCCATCTATTTACTAGGGGGGAATGGAACCTTCGAATCTCTCAAGGTAAATCAAGGACTGCTCAGGCTGAGTTTGCTGGGGCGATCTTGGAAGCTATAAGGGCCAAGTTGAGTACTTGGACCTCTGTGAACTTCACAGCGAAAAATAGATGATTATGCGACAGTTGGCTCCTTGGTTCGAAAGTTTTACTCTCGACTAATATTTGTGGATGGTTTTTTTTTTTTTTTTTTTTTTTTTGCTGTTGGGTTAGGGGAGCTAGCTAGGCTGTTAGCTCTTCTTTTGTATAGATTGTTGAAGAGTGTATGCCTCTGAGATGTTGTAGCTTTGCGCTTTTTGGTTTTATATAAAATGTACTTAATAAATATATACATATATATACACACACACACACACACACATTATTAGAACTTTTGTTTATTCCCATCTTTATACAAAAAATTTGCTTATCATCATGTTTATTAAAAAAAAATTACACTAAATAAATATCCTTTGCTTTGCTTTGGCTAGGAAAATGAAAAGTCGATAATTCACCTTTATAAAATGAAGTTACCCATAGAAAATGAAGAATTGATTTCTTTCTGCAGTCTACCCTTTCTTTGAAATTCTAAAGTCAAATAGTGCATGTATTAGAAAGAAGCACAAACCTAAGAATAAAATAATTAACGAATTAATTACATTGCTGAAATTTATATGAAAGTCTGTCATCATTTTTACAAAATTAACATAATATTGTTCTTACCATCACAACTTTTACACACACCTCCGGCACTCGGAATTTTTTTCTTCTCTTTACAAACTTTTTTATTTCATCATTGTACATGCCCTTTCTTCATTTCCCAAAAATTGAACCATAATAAACAACTACAAACTCATATGAGTCTGACTGACCACCGTACCCCTTCCCGACTTCTTCTCTCATATGACCACGACTTCTGAAAATCCCAACATTGCGTGGGAAGACAACGGCGATAACAGCGGCACGTTAAAGAAACCACCTCCGTTCCCGTTTTGATCCCACACTGCCCTCCAACTTGACGGCGTCAGGGGACTACTAATACTACTAAACTCATAAGCATCGCATTCCGACGACACCTTCTCCTTCTTCGCCGCCTTCTCTAATTCCTCAACTCCTCTCTCCCTCTTCCTCCCGCCGTCCACGGCGGCAACGGCCTTCGTCGCCGGGGCCTCCCGCCATTTCCCGGCTTCGAGAGGGAAGTTGAGTATCGCCTTACTCCCGCGCATCTTGAAGGCGGCCATGTCGTAGGCCTTGGCCGCCTCCCTGGCGGAGTCGTACGTCCCCAGCCAAACCCTAGACCCGCGGCGCTTCGGGTCCCGGATCTCCGCCGCGAACTTCCCCCACGGCCGCCGCCGCACTCCCCTGTAGTGCTTCTCCTCCGCCGCTGCCGATGTTCTCTCCGCGAAAATCGGTTTCCCCGGCTGCCCGAACTCCAGCACCTCGAACTTCTTCACCGGAGGAAGATCTAGCTTCAGAGATGGCCTCCGGCTCGATTTGCTGCTCGAAATCACCGGTTCAACGGTAGTGAGATCGACAGCTTGAGTCCTGGTTTCGAACTCGAAGAATTCGGTTCGATTTTGCTCGAACATGATCGTGTTAGGGATGGAATTGAAGAAGAAATCAGTGTTGTTAACTTCGGTTAGGTTTAGGTAGTCGGGGTTTAAAAAGGGAGAGTCGTAGTTACTCGACGTTTGTGAAGAGAGAGAATCAGATTGATCAGAAGTGGAAATGTCGGTTAGGTCTGAGAACAAACTGTTAGCAAAAGGAGAGAACTCGTCGAGTAGGTGGAGCCTGATGAGCTCGAGTGCTGAAACTTCGTCTGCTGTCGCCATTTCTGCAGTCGAGCAGCGCGTAAAATTGGCTTTTTAGCAGACGAGTGAAATTTTTGGCGAAATCTAGAGAGAGAGAGAGAGAGAGAGAGAGAGAGAGAGAGAGAATTTGGGGAGAGGGGTGATGGGATTGGAAGGAGAGTGGAAAAGGGCTTTATATAGAGAGGAGAGGAAAGGATTTCCCCAAGAGCGACCTTCGGTTGTTTAGTTCTTGTACGATACCAGACACGAAGCTTCGGTTATTCCTTTGATGATTCAAGATCGTTGGATCCTCTTCCAGCTTTGAAAAAAGAGCAAGTCAAATGGGGAATCGACGGTTGAAATTTAAAGTAAAAGTAAATTTGCCACGTTTTCAGTTACGGTTGACATTCATGAGCTATCCATTCCAATTTTCCAAACCTTACACACGGAAAGATTATTTCTACCCCACAGGACTCGATCTAATCTAGCCAACCCAAGATCTGTTGTAATAAATTTCATATTTTAGGAGAGTACTTTAAGCGAACTCTAATGACTTTATCTAAAATAGAGACCAAATTGTGTCTCCGCTTAAATTATTTACATTACATTCGCAGACTACTGGGTTTTTAGGTGTTTTTTTTTTTTTTTTTGGTTTTTAGGTTTTAGTTGGCTTCTCACTCTTCAAGGGCGGTTATTTTCCCTTCTGATTTCTAATGGCATTTGATTGTCGGAGTATGGGGGTGTCTTCTTTGATAGGTTCGCTCATACTCTGCTTTCATGCTTCGTGTTTTAGATTATTTTAATCTTTGTAATTTATTTCCAAAGATTAATAAAATTCTTTTTGCTGTTTTAATAAAACATTCACACACTACTTTTTCTATCTTTAGCAGCTAACTTTTCTTCTACGCTAGCTCCTCAAGTTAGGTTGATCAGATTTGATATGTTCCATGTTGAACCATGACCATATTTGAGGGGTTCCATGTTGTACCATGATAATGTGAATATTTCCAACTCAATATCCATTTCTTTTCAAGATCCGGTAATTGAACTTTTACGAGATAAACACATGACATATATAATAGATGACGGAATCGCTTTATTGGATCGGAAAAAAAATTGCTTACATCACCATAAAATGATCATAGTGCTGGTCTTTTTTAAGACATAATTTCTCACAAAATCGCTGCTTAAGATCCTTTAATTTGGCTTACTCGATGAGGGAGACTCGTCTTCAACTGATTATATCTTATATAATTTTGTTAGATTACTTTTGAGTCATTATGCATCAAGTTACACAAGTCTTCCCCTCATCTGTTACTCAAACATGCACGCAAATGAGGGACCTCCGCAGAACTTCGAGGTCCATTATATTTAGTTGTCTTACATGAGACTCGGGATATTCCCCACTCCATGGCATGGCGCCTTTCGCTCATCCATTACGCCAGCCCGTCCAGACGCGGCGCCCTTTCTCATTATCATTTACCAACCTTTCTTTCCTCCCGGCTATTCACGCATGAAGATCGTCGTATGTATGCTCGACTTTCTTTAGCCAAATAAATATGACAATTAATGAAGCATAGTTTGAGATAAATTAACCTCCAACGATATATAATAAACTTGACGTAACTGAATGCAAATAGATATTTGCAACGTTACATAAGCTTATATTCAATTTGGGTTTTGTGAGGCATTCCCCGTCTATTGATCCTACCGGCAGCAACAGTATCTATTGATTATACAGAAGCATCGGCAAAAGAAGGATGGTAACGACGTATCGACTTTTATATGTATTTCGCCAAACTTTTTGTGTACATTTAACTTTGTATTATTCTTATAAATACATACGAAGTAGTAGAACTGTTCAACAGCTAATCTGTTTTGTTTCGTTGGTATGATGGCCTTTATGTTAGTTTAGGATTATACAAATGTTCCCGACCAAAAAAAGGAATAAATGATCCGAATTAAGGAAACAGGATGACGATATAAACTGGAGATATTGTAATTGGTGCTTTTATGACTGCGTTTAGGTCATCAAGAGGAATATTATTCAAAGTAAAGATAATACAAATGGCATATATGCTTCGAAAGTGCATGTACACGTCCGCATATATGTTCCTTCATACACACACCTAGGAGTTAGACTGATGGATATGCAAGCAAATTACTCTATTGGACCTACGAACGAGAATGACTCATGAGGTTACATTTGAGGATGGAGTCATGCCACTGGTTGTTTCTGATAACGGTGAAAATGATAATCATGTAGGCTCCGTTTGTTTCGCTGTAAAATGTTTTACAATGTAAAATGTTTTTCATAAAAAATGTTTTTTCAGAAAACAAACTTCAAACTTTTATTTTTCGGTGTTTGGTTGGCATTTGAAAAATATTTTCAGAAATCGATAAAAAAGTGTAGAGAGAGAGGAGGGGCTTAAACGGTAGAGAGATCCGAGAATCTTGGAATTGAACGTGAATCAAGACTAATAATTGATGAAACTGAGTAGTGAGAATTGCAATAGAAGACAGTGGGTTAATTTCGGAAAATAACTTACGGAAGATTTAAAGGTAAGTCATTTTCATCCAATTAATAGAAAATGTTTTACATGTAAAATGTTTTCCTTATTTTTTACACAACTAAACACTGAATAATAGGTAAAACATTTTACCGGAAAACATTTTACGCCCAAACAAACGGAGCCGTAATTTTACATCACTACAAAAAAACAAAAAAAAAAAGGAGTGCATTTGATACTTTATGGTATTGGTATACGATAATAGTTTAGTTGAAGGAGTTGCAAACTATTAACAAAGCCACACGCAAGAACAATACGTTGTTCTTTTACTCATTAATTTTCATCGCCATTGGTCTGGTTTTTTGCACATCAATTTTTTTTATTTTTGATTACCCCTTAATACTATATTTTCCTCTCTTTTTTCCCCCACTTGCAGGGAGCTCTGTATAGACTAGCCCTAAATAAGTTGATAATTAATAAAATATGGAAAGTTCGAAAGGCTTAAATTTCAAGCATTGACCATAGGGCTAAAAGACGTAGAGTTCACCATCGCATTAGTTGTTGCCAGTTAGTGACATGATTTTTTATTTTTTATTTATAAAGAAGAAATACTACGAGATGAGGGAGAAGGACTACGACTTGAAGCCCTAGTCCAATTAGAAACCTTCAAAGCATTTTTCTTTTCCTCTAATTTAGTCAGTTTTGATTTGTTCGTACATTTGACCACAAGACTTCCTTAAAATACCTCTGGGGTGCCTCCAAATAGAATGAAATTGTCCTCAAAGTAGTTTGGCCTTGTCCAAGGGATTCTTTGATAATGTCGTTTTGACTGACCCACCATTGCCCTGTTTTTTTGTCTTTTATGCTCTATTTCCCTTCATCCTTTGGAAGGAAATAAATCGTACTACTTCTTTTTTGGAAGCAAAAAATGACCTTACCAAAAAGTTTGGCCTTGTCCAAATGTACTTATTGAATCTGATAATTTGTTCGAGGAGGAGTTAAAACTCCTGAGTGTGTTATATATATGTATCAATATCATAATTTGAATATTTTTCAATATCTCAAAAACATTAAATTCTCATCATTTTACAACCTATACCTGGTCTGGTCCACTTTTTCGTACTTAATTAATTAGTAATTTTGAAATGCTCGCGAGTGTGTAGGTTTGACTGTTAATCAAGTGATATTATACTAGATCAAAATTAATTGATCAAATTTTACTGCTTGAATCGGATTGTATATATTATATGCATGTTAGTTAAACAGAGAACATGTGTTTATTTGGCCAACCATAGATTCGTTCGTAAGTCAAGATCAACCTAGACGTTAGAAGCTTGAATTTCATGTTTGTATTTTTAAAGGTGGATTAAGCTACTAAACTAAGTAATTAAAGAGTTTTATTGGTGTATTTGCTTTAGCAAAAAGTATCATTATCTTGTAGTTGTGCGCATGTTTAGGCATATGCCACGTTTGGAAAACTAGTTCTTTACGCTAAGGATAAGGAAATATTTGTGCACCAAATTCGATAAAGTCCAAGGACACGTTTGCTCTCAAGGGATCTGAGAGGGCCACATCACCAGAACCTGTTTTTTTGGTAAGCCACATCACCAACCTTTAAATTTCAATTCAGAATACCTATTGGTTATCTCGTCCAAATCATCAATTCAATTGGAAAGTTTCCAGTAAAGCAATTTGACTCCGTCGTAGGAATTTCATATCTGACCCTTGAATCTGAAAATAAACTTATACATGAACCTAATTAATGAAATTTATAGCTAGTACATGCATAAAATTTTAAAAATACTATAAACTTTGTATTTTTACATGGTTTTATATATAATCTTATATATGTCCATATGAACCTATTTATGTACAAAATATAAAATTTATTTGCAATCCTAGACTTGTATGATGGTATAAATATGATCGCGTATTTTGGATTTGTTAAGGCTCACGAACAAATTCAAAAGTTTGACTCAAATCTAGGCAAGCTCGTCTCGTCAAATTTCATTGAGAATAATATTTTGCAGACGATAGGATCGATGTTAGTATGTTTAGTTAAGTTAGATTATCTCGCAGTACCTAAGTAGTGGTACACAACCAAAACTAAACTAGAAGCCCTCGATCATCGAATGTTTTTGAGATACTGAAGATTAAATTCTTCTCGTTGTTTGTTTTCCCCACATTACGTTAACCCTAATTGTTGTCCCAGCCGAGTTATAAACACACAATTCGCAATGATCGAATGTTTTTGAGATACTGAAAAACGTTCCCAATGAGTGGGTATGCTACTTAGACCATGTCCCTCGTGCTAAGACCATCTCTAGATATAAAACATTTGAAGTATTTTTTTTTTTCCTCTCTCTATTCACCATCTACTTAGAGCATCCACAGTGGAATAAGCAAAACAAAAAGTTGCTAAAGTTAGCAGCGTTTGCTCAAAAAAAATGCTCACATTGGAATAACCAATGTGAGATTTGACGTTGCTAACTTTAGCAACCTCTAAATGGATAATCAAAATCTGATGTAGCATATTTTGATTATGCACTTTTGCTCATTCCACTACTGATGCTCTTAAAGTATCTATATCAATATATATACATATACATATACATATATATAGATATATATTCTATCTATTACTTATTAATAATTGTATTTGTCATCGATGATTGTTTTGTGGCTGTTATTGGTTTTTTGGACATTTAGAGAATCCTAACCCGTAGACAGTGCCTTGAGTGGAGGTTCTTTTTTCCTCGGTGAAAGTTTGTCTTCTGTGATCTTGTATTTATGTTTGTAAGTTGTAGTCTTACATGAACAATTTTTTTTTTATAAATTATTGATTTGTCTCGATAAAATAAATTACAAAAATTCTACAAAATTTACTAAATATAAAAAAAATCCAAATTTACTGAATTTATTTCTCTTTAGCAAAAAAAATTTCAAAAAAAGTTACCATAATTTTGTACTTTTAAGTTTAAATTCTTTTCTTCGAGACAAACCAGAAATTTACTTAAGAAAATTGATAAAAAAAAAAAACTAACACGGGTTCATATAAAACAAAAGAATTCACAAAAATTATCTAATACGGAGTAATAAAGTTATGCCAAACCTAGCTTTATATTTTACTTTTTGTATGATTGCTCAATAGTTTAGTTTATGCATCGATACCCAATTTAGGATATATAATTGACTCGTTTGTGGACTTAGCACTTCTTGTTTAATGTTTATCTTTTACCTTAATATATTTTGTGGACGAGAGGACTTGTTCAATTAATTTGTACGTATGACGAAGAAAGTGACAAAATATATCTTGAGCTGTTATATTTATTTATTTAATTTTTTTTATAAATTATTGATTTGTCTCGATAAAATAAATTACAAAAATTCTACAAAATTTATTAAATATAAAAATAATCCAAATTTACTGAATTTATTTGTCTTTAGCAAAAAAATTTTCAAAAAAAGTTACCATAATTTTGTACTTTTAAGTTTAAATTCTTTTCTTTGAGACGAACCAGTAATCAACCTAAGAAAATTGATAAAAAAAAACTAACACGGGTTCATATAAAACAAAAGAATTCACAAAAATTATCTAATACGGAGTAATAAAGTTATGCCAAACCTAGCTTTATATTCTACTTTTTGTATGATTGCTCAATAGTTTAGTTTATGCATCGATACCCAATTTAGGATATATAATTGACTCGTTCGTGGACTTAGCACTTCTTGTTTAATGTTTATCTTTTACCTTAATATATTTTGTGGAATAGATGACTTGTTCAATTAATTTGTACGTATGACGAAGAAAGTGACAAAATATATCTTGAGCTGTTATATTTATTTATTTAACAAGACATACGAATTATAAGTGCTTATAAATTGAATCTTTTTGCTATCTAAACATTACGGGATAGTTTTCTTGATGCTTTTGCGTATGGGATCTTCATGAAATTCTCTTTCAAGAATTTTTTTAAAAATTACCACTTCCTATTTAGCATATAATTATTGGCTATATAAATGTCATGACAGTGTCTTTTGAACAAGACGAAACATAACAATTAAATATATTTGCATATGTAGTACTACTATATCGAATATTTTGTCTATTATTTGGGACTAAGAAAATAAAATTCCCATAATCCTCATAGCTTCAGATTTTGGCACGTTCAATAATTTTAGAGCGCAAAGAAAATATGGGAGTATTCGCATGAAAAAATTGATATTTGGGGTGTAGTAATAGATTCATGTGAAAAATATTATGGGGAAATTTTCAATGGTTTGGTTCCTTGCCAACTAGAGAAATTTTATTTGCTTGTAATAGGACTACAAAATATGCATTGTACATTTTCACACTTCCCCTTTTTTACATGCACTCTTTCATTTTTGTCTTCTTGTTGTGTGAATTTACATTGTCATCCTTTCAAGTGTAAAAGAGTATAAAAATGAAAGATTAATTTGGTAAATTCACATCACAAAATGACAAAAAAGAGTGTGGTTAGAAAAAAGTGGAATGTGAAAATCAATTGCCTAAAACATTTTCTACTTTATAATGGTCCTAAATGAAACAGTATTTTTTTTTCTTCTTAATCCTAAGTCCAACTTTCTAGATTAAATTAATACGCCTAAGTCAATCGAGTATTAATTAAGCAAGTGATCAACAACGGACGCAGGATTTCAATGTTGGGTACTGGGCATACATTAAACTTAATTTCATCTGTCATAGATGAAAGGTGATATAAGTATATTTTCAATAACTAATAATACGAAACCAGTATAAATAACTAATCGCAGATGTATTCAATTCAACAGAAATATTAAACCTAGCTAGAGGTGTCAATTTCTTCACACATGCATATATACCATTATAAAATGCCAACAGTGCTATCGACACAGACATTTATTGCACAGATTTCGATGTGGGATCCACTAAGGGTCCCACACAAACGATCTAAGCCGTTCATTAAATTTAAAACATATTTTCATGTGCCCTTGAGAAAAATCAGCTCAATCTAATAAGGGTAAGTACTCGATTCAATCTTCTAACTTGTGAATGAATGAAAAGTTAGAAGATTGAATTGAGCATTTACACTTATCGGAG
This sequence comes from Rhododendron mucronatum var. ripense, assembly GCA_019656295.1. Classification (NCBI taxonomy): domain Eukaryota; kingdom Viridiplantae; phylum Streptophyta; class Magnoliopsida; order Ericales; family Ericaceae; genus Rhododendron; species Rhododendron mucronatum. The sequence goes on from BPLT01000206.1 coordinate 956,047, forward strand.
TGAGCTGATTTTCACAAGGGCACTTGAACACATATTTTGAATTTAATGAACGACTTGAATCGTTTGTATAAAACCCTTAGTGGATCCCATATTAAAAGCTATGCGAAATCTGTGCGGTAAATGTCTATGTGGATAGACTTACCGATAAAATGATGATTACTTAAATGTTTCCAAAGAAAATTTGGTGGGTTGGAGTCAGATTAATTTAAAGAAATCGTTGAGCGAGCGAGCGAGCGAACCCAATGCGGGGGGTTGCTGTCCACTTTTTGACAGCAGCGTGCTGTTGGGCCCACTTTCTAGGTTCACTCCGGTCTTGTTCCGATGATTGGAATCGTTCACTTTGTAGAGCTCGTCAAGTAAAACAATTATGAAAAAAATCAACTTAATTGGATATCATTAATTGTGTGATCGGAACTTTTTTATCTTGAAAAGAATAGATCGGAAACACTGGATCAAATTCACCGTAACCCATGGACCGAGAGTTATATGGGCTCCGATCAGGTACTTAATGATAGCTAATTAAGCTAATTTTTTTAATAGTTGTTCTACTCGACGAGCTCTACAAAGTGAACGATTCCGATCATCGGAGGAAGACTAGAATGGGCCCGAAAGTCGGCCCAGCAGCCCCCTGCTGTCCCCTTGGGGATAGCAGCCCCCCGCTTCCATAATTTTGATGCGTGTGGGAAAAAAAGAACATATTATGAGTATTTTTTTTTTTTCCTTAAAACTTGGATAGGACAGATGTTGCTTGGACTTATCTGCTCCTGAAACGGTCAGTCCATTCTTGCAAGTGATATTACCTGTGATTTTGACTCAGTATCCACTCCACACTCTTTTATTTAATTAATTGTTTACGTGATGCTTTAATACACATCTTAAAGGATTTGACTTGCTTCTTTAATTGGAATCATTCTATCTGAAGTTGACAAACACCAATTAAAAATTTCAGAGTGGTTGAAGTCTGGGTAAGACCAAAGACTTGGGAGTACTTTTTGCTTGGTTTAATATTGCAATTACATTGACTGCTTCAATGACTCAACAATCCCTACATAAATAAATATAAAATTCCAGCCAAAAGCAAATGTATTTTTTTTTATCATAAAAAAACTGCAGCCAAAAGCAAATTAAATGTGTTGATAAGCAGTAATTTTGTCCTTTAATTTGGATAAAAACACTCTAATTTCCCTCTACACACACACACACGAGGGGAATTGGTGTGTTTGTTTAATTAAAGTTAGTAGATCAATTTTCAGTTTTCCCTCCTTTTGAAACTCACAACGATTTGTTTGGCTAAAATTTTTGACTGTCCATGGGACAAAAATAACTGATAATGCTTCATTTTAATACTTTTTGACTTCTGTTTTTTCACTAGAATTAGCTATTGCCATTGCAAGGGTGTATTCCACTAACTATTTTTGAACTACATGTGATATATTACGAGAGAATGACCTGTCTTGTAAAACAGAAAATAAGTATCTAAAAAATAAGAACCTTAGTGAATCGGGACCTAATAAACAATCAACCATACGTTTGCCAATTTGAGATTTTCAATTTTGTTAGTATGTTGCACCAAATATTTGTCGTCTGCAACTGGATTCTTTCCAGTCCTATAAATGGATTGGGCGGTCCAGTTTCAACCCATTTTGGATCTGCTCGGGGCCCGTGTCAATGATCCAAACTGTTCGATCACTTTTTAGAACACATGAAAAACAAGTATAATGACAAAAATCAAGTTAATTGGATACCGGTGATATTGTTTTAAAATGCATTTATCGTGTTCAAAAAAGAGGAAATCATTGGATCTAAACCCATTTATCTCAAAATAAATCCATTTCGAAATTATCTCAACCATTATCCACTCAACTTGATTTTTGTTGTGGTATATGTTCTTCACGTGTTTTAAAAAGTGAACAATTTTAATCATTGACGCGGGCCTAGAAAAGATCCAAAACGGGTTGCAACTGGACCGCCCAGTCAACTTATAGGGCTGGAGAGAATCCAGTTTCGGACAAATATTAGGTGCTAATCCTAATAACATGCTAACAAAATTGGAAATCTCAAATTGGCAAACGTATGGTTGAATGTTGATTGTTTATTAGGCTCTGATCCGCTAAGGTTCTTATGTTTTTAGGTACTTATTTCCTGTTTCACGAGAACGATCCGAAATATTACATCTGTCTATTTTCCATCTATAAGAGGATCGAATTCATATTTGTCCTTTTGTTAAAAGTTGTGTTATTAGTCAGATCAAAAGTTAAATGTACTTCTGTGAATTTTTTTCACCAATAAATTTCTTTCACCAAAGAAATGACATTTAGGCTACGTTTGTTTGAACCTAAAATATTTTTCGGTAAAATATTTTATCTATTTTTCGGTGTTTGGTTGTGTTAAAAATGAGAAAAATAGTTTACATGTAAAACATTTTCTATTAATTGGATGAAAATGACTTACTCTTAAACCTTCCGTAAGTTATTTTCCGAAATGAACTCGCTGCCTTCTATTGCAATTCGTACTGCAATGTCTCCTCGATTATCAGTCCTGACCCACGTTCAATTCCAATATTCTCAATCTCTCTATCGTTTAAGCCCCCCACCCCTCTTTACACTATTTTGTTGATTTCTGAAAATATTTTTCAAGTGCTATACAAACACCAAAAAATAAAATTTTAAAATTTATTTTCTGAAAAAACATTTTAGATCAAAACAAGGGAGCCTTGTCTTTGGATAAGAACAAACAATAGGGGATGATGGAAGAAGTAGTATGTACGGATGAAATAGTCTTCCGGAGCCCTACACTATTTATTATGAACTTGAAACCTTCAAAGGCTAGCTGCCACCTTCTTTCTTATACTCTCTCATTAAATGTCGTTTTGATTTGTTCATACATGCAGACTTTGTTTACCATGCACAAAACCGCATGGAAAGATACCTGTGCATGCGTTGAAAAATTAAAACAGAATTTGATAACATCAAACAAATTACACAACACGATAATATATATATATATATATATATATATATATATAAAACAATTACCGAACAAATATACAATTTGAAAAAGTAAACAGTTACTTACTGCAACAAAATTCAAAGAAACTGGATTAAACTTATAAGACAGAAACTGTAAGGGCGTGTTTGATTGGGGGGATTGGAGGTAGGATTGGATTAACAATCCCCCACCCTCTCTTATCCCATGTTTGCGTGTGTTTTAGTCATGAGACTAATAATCCAACCCGGATTGATTATCCTTTTTATGGGGGACAATATAATCCTAGGGGGGTGTGGGATAGATAATCCCAGGACTAAGGTTGCTCTAGATTAATTGTGAAAATTACCAAAATAACCTTGAATGATCCAAAAGGATACTTTTTTGTTTCCATTTCTTTTACTGTAGTTGTAGTATCTCTTTTTTTACATTTTTGTTTCCATTTTTTTTTACTGTTGTGTTTCTGGAATTGTTTTCCGTACTTTTTTGTTTCCATTTTTTTTCTGTAGTTGTTTTTTTTATTCGTATGTTGTATTTTTATTTTCCTTTCATTTTTTTTTTTTTGTAATACAGAGAAATAGGAAGAGCTAAAGAAAAAAAGGGTTCGTGTGGGTTTGTAAATTGCTTTGGAGGCAATATAGTCAATTGAAAATCATTTTTTTTTTATCAAATTAATTGAGGTGGGTTGTAAAAAGTAGTTGGGGTTAGAGATAATTGTTTGGGTTCAAATAGAATCATTCATCTATAAATTGCACTAGGGGCAATATGGACAATTGAGTCATTAATCATTGTCAACCAGTATTCAAAACAAACGTAGGACACATGGGAATAACCTTGTCCGTTGTTGAATCCCATGCACAAATACACACGGGATACGAGGGACTATACTCCCAAATAATCCCCTCACTAATAATCCCTTGACCACAATCCCATCTAATCCAATACCTCCTATCAAACAGCTCCTAAAGGATTAAGAAATCGCAAACGTGCTGGTGGATTCTGTAGGCATCCATCTCTCAGGATACAATGGCAAAAGCTCAATCTCAGAAGCACCAACAACTAATCAAATCCTGCCGAGCAAAAAAAACAAAAAAAAACTAATCCAATCCATGACACCATGCATGGATTAGTTGTTGTAACCTCGTTTCTCCTCCATCCTAATATTTGCTAGCATGTCATTTGTCTTGTTTACTCTCCTCTTTTTTTCGGGATATTTTTTGGGTACTTAGGCTGCACCTGAATGCAATTAATTTGGCACACTATGATTACACGTGGCACATCTCATTGGCTAGATCGAGTAATACCGTCACTAACACTATTTCCATTTTATTAATGTCGTCATCCTATTTCCAATTCGGACCACTTCTTTTATTCCTTTTTTTTTTATCAAGATCAACATTTGTGGAATCGTATCTAACATAAAGCCCACACTATCCACGGCATGAAAGCGCGCAAATAGCTGTGAACACTACTTTGTAGATATTTAACTATAATTACAATTTACAAGCATATATATATATATATCGGAACGGTTCAAGTAGATACTTTGCTACCATCCTTTCCTTAGCCGATACTCCATAGATGCTAATGTCGGTAGGATAGCTTGATGGGAAACGATTTCACAGATTCTAAAGTGGATGAGCTTACGTTGCATGTCTCTATCCACTATGGCGAAACTTCACGTTGCAGGTTAAATTGTTATTGCCTTGTTATTTTTCTGTTTGTAAAGGATGATCAGGGGAAGAATTAATGAGGAACTCGATCGGTGCATAATGACCGAAACAAAATAAAATAAGATATCTAATACTAAGAAATTTACTTCTTTCTAATATATTGATGGTGATTCGATACGATCCCTCGTCATGTAATATGCACGATCTTAAGCAGTGATTTTGCGAGAGATTTTGTTCTAAAGAAAATCAATGATGTCGTTTTATTGTGACATAAGCAGGCTTTTATCCGATCGAGAGCCATTTCGTCATGGATTATGTCTTGTGACAATCTTATAAAATCCAATTAAGGAATCTTGAAAAGATATGGATATTGTGTTGAAAAAATTCCCATTATCATGGTGAACACATCAAATATGATCAGCCTAACCTGAGGAGTACACTAAAAAATTAGTACTCCATTTATTGCGAATCTTGGGTTGGCTAGCTAGATCGTGTCCTATATATTGAATCCAAATTTGACATAATTTTTTCGAGTAAACGGTTTGGATAGAGCTCATGATTAGAATTCATCCAAATAGAGTTAGGATATTATTTCAAGCACAACATTTTGTATGTGATTTAATTTCTGTTCTTCTTTCTTTTCTTTTTCTTTTCAACTGATAAGAGAAATCATCCCATCATGTATGAATTACAAAGTATAAAGTACAAATTACGGGACACTACGTCAATTATGTGGGAGTTCACGAGATAAACCCAACAAGTCAATCACTATAAAACTCAACCCAACTACAAGTCCCCATTAGAAGGAGAAATAATCTCAACGGAAGAATACTTATACGCATATGCGAAGACTTGAACTCCTCACCTCCTAACTAGTGAGATGTAAGAGTTCTGGCCAACGGAGATAGTCCCAGTTGGTTTATTTAATTTCTATTCACAAACGAAAATTCTTGTCCTATTTGGTTCGTCGCGCTAAATGTTGAGAAATGGAATTTCGAAAGGGGGAAAAATATATCCGACATCGACTAGATAACCAATAGATTTAGAATAGCTTTTTAAATACTCCTACAATATGTTTAGTTGCTTTAAATAAATAAAAAACAATTTCAATTAAATATAATATTTTGCTTTTGTTTTTTGTTCTAAAAAAGCGTAGATATAGTTATTGATCGAAATTGTTGGCTACAAAACTAAGGCTTCATTTCAGAAACCTTCTTAAAAAATAAATAGCTTATTTTACATTTTCAAACTAAAAAATAATATAAATGAAATTTAATTTTTTAATTTTTTTTGCATCGTATAAAATATCTCATCGAAATTTTTCAAACAAGATCTATATTGTATATTTTTAGATTTCAATAAGTTTATAATTTTTAAGTTTGAAATTACCTTATTAAAAAATAAAATTTTTTTTTTTTTAGTTCTGGAACCGGGCATAGTTCTTTTCATTTTTTACCATGACGTATAGAAAAATCACATAAACTATAAACCAACCGTGTTATCCATATCTACACATCGGGTTCGGTATTCTCTGATGTTTAGACATTAACGTCGGTTGGTAAATAAAACTTCTCCCTTTTGTAAGAAGGAAAAAAAAATCCAAACCCACACACGCGAAGGAGCTAGGAAAAAGCGAGAATAAATAATACGTAAACGGAAACCAAAACGTGACAGAATTAACTTGCTTTAAATCTCAACGTCGATATCCCACTTGACATGCGCATTTTCAAAGCTGAAGAGGATCCAACGATCCTAACTAGTCAAAAGAAGAACAGAAGCTTCGTGTATGATATATATCGTAGGAACTAACCCCCGAAGCTCGCTTTTGCGGAAGCCGTTTTCCTCGCTCTCTATATAAACCCCTTTTCACTCTCTCTTCCACTCTCATCTACCCCATCTTCTCCCCAAATTCAAACTCCTCTCTCTCTCTCTCTCTCTCTCTCTCTCTCTCTAGATTTCTTGAATTCTTCTCTACGTAGTTCACCAAAAAGGTCTACTCGTTTGCTAGAAAGCCACGAAACCTAAACAAATAGCTCCATTTTTACCATAAATGGCGACAGCAGACGAAGTTTCGGCACTTGAGCTCATCAGTCTCCACTTACTCGGCGAGTTCTCTCCTGTTGAGAACAGCTTCTTCTCAGATCTGAGTGACATTTCCACTTCTGAATCTGAATCTCTCTCCTCACAGAGCTCGATGGGTTATGACTCCCCGATTTTAGCCCCCGAGTACCTAAATTTTAACGAAGTTAACGACACCGATTTCTTCGATTCCTTCCCTGATTCGGTCGTGTTCGAGCAAAATCGAACGGAATTTTTCAAATTTGAAACCAAGCCTCAAGTAATCGATCTCACTGCGGTTGAACCGGTGATTTCGAGCGGCAAATCGAACCGCAGGCAGTCGTTGAAAGTTGATCTGCCTCCGGTGAAGAAGTTCGAGGTGCTGGAGTTCGGCCAGCCAGAGAAACCGATTTTCGCGGGGAGATCGTCGAGTGCGGCGGCGGAGGAGGAGAAACACTACAGGGGCGTGCGGCGGCGGCCTTGGGGTAAGTTCGCGGCGGAGATCCGTGACCCGAAGCGCCGCGGGTCCAGGGTTTGGCTGGGGACTTACGACACCGCCAGGGAGGCGGCCAGGGCTTACGACAGAGCCGCCTTCCGTATGCGCGGGAGTAAGGCAATCCTCAACTTCCCGCTCGAAGCAGGGAAATGGCGGGAGGCGGCAGAGGTCGCGGCCGCCGTGGACTGCGGAAGGAAGAGGGAGAGAGAAGTTGAGGAAGAAAAGGCGGTGAAGAAGGAGAAGGCGTCGGAAGAATGTGATGCTTACGAGATTAGTACTACCATTAGTAGTCCGTTGACGCCGTCAAGTTGGACGGCCGTGTGGGATCAAAACGGGAAGGGGAATTGTATGTTCAACGTGCCGATGTTATCGCCGTTATCTTCCCACCCAAGTTTGGGATTTTCAGAACTCATGGTCTTATGAGAGAAGTCGGGAAGAGGATCGTAGTTATTCTTACTATTTCGTTTCAAAAGAAACTGCGAATATAATGATGAAGTAAAATGTTTACGGCAAAAGAAAATGAGACTCTCTCTCGTCTCATAGAGTTTAGCTTAGGACAATAGCTTCATGTGCAATAGGAAATATGGTGCCCCAAGAGTTATTAATTAGAGAAGCGCGGGCTTCTTTATCCTATTCTGAACATATTTTAGTACCGACCATGCCTTCTTTTTCTTAGTATGAAACTGTTTGAAACTTTCAAATAAAAATGACGAACAACAAAGCTCTGATAATTTACATTTTCTTTCTCTTCTTTTCATTCGTGTATTTGTCATAACCCGACGTGTCCGGTGTTAATATTAAAAAAAAAAAATTTGTTAATCGGTGGGAGAGATCATCATCACATCATGTACGAAGTACAAAGTACACATCGCGGGACACTACATTCATTGTGTGAGAGTCCACGGGATAACCAAGTCTAACAACTGACACAACAGGATAGATAAGCCCATCAACTAGATCACAATCACTATAAGTTTAACTCTACAAGCCCCATTAAGGAGAGAAATAACCCCAACAAAAACAAAGGAAATAACACTCACACGCAAGTGGGAAGACTCGAACGTACTCCTAACCCCTTTATGAGAATGCAAGAGTCTTGGCCAATTGAGCTAACCCCAATTGGTTCCTAATATTAAAAATTTCAGTACGGTTAATTTTCACACTACCTTTTTTTATATCCATACTCCATTTTTTGAAATGAAGAGTGTGAAAACCAGTCCCCCTTCCAGAGGCGGACCCAGGATTTAGTTGCAGTGGGGTCAAATATCTACCACACATATATATATTTTTTTTGTACGTAAAAATCGGATAAGGAATTGAATTATACAAAAAAGAAAAATAAAGAGTAGAAACTATTCATTAGTATATTAACAAAACCCATCTACCATTGCTAAGGAAAATTGTTATTTGTAGAAATTGACTACTTGCTTTTGTCTTTGCAAGAGTCTATGCTTGCTTGTGTCTTTATAAGAGCCTATGTTTACTTTTGTCTTTAGTGAGAGAGAAGAATAGACTATAGAATATAGAGTCTATAGACTCGTAGACTTTGTGAAGAGAGGAAAAACGTTGAATTCTTTGCATAATGTCACAATCAAATCGAGCAAGAATTGTAAATTTCATGAGATCTTCGGGGCAAAAATATTATCTTTTTGAGCAAAATTATGAAATACTTCTCAAAAACTATACCTACTCTAGGAGTATTTTGGAACTTAGCGGGGTCGCTGATAAGCACCCGGGAATGTAATGAGAGGGTGTGCTAGTGTCTAGTTTTAGGTTAATTTATTTATTAATTAGTTGTTTTTAATCTGTTCTGCTCGTAGAGTATGTTGGTCTGTATTGCAGGAAGAATCGCCTAATAAGAAGCTTTAAAGGTCCAAAGCGTGTCATGGCCTGAAGTTGCCCGACGGCCAAGGCTAGGCGTGACCGACGGCTGAGCAACGCCAAGGCAGAGCCAAAGCAAGAGGAACAGCCCGGGCAGAAGGGATCCAGCCAAGCTACGCCAAGGCAGAATCAGTCAAGGCCAAGGCGTGGCCAAGGTGTGGCCAAGGCGTGGCCAAGGAAGGAAAAGAAGCCAAGGTTCAGAACTGATAAGAGCTCGCTACCGATCGAAGAGAATCCTTCCAATCGGTACCGAGCTGCTTAAACGCTGGTACTAACTGCCTCGCTACCGATCGAAGGTTTTAGCTCCAATCGGTACCGAGATGCTTAGTGCTGGCCCTAACTGGTTCGGTATTGATCGAAGGTTTTTAGTCCAATCGGTACCGAGCCCTTAACTCAGTTATGTAAGGCTTGGCTATCGGTACCGAAGGGCTTAGCGGGGCATCTTCAGAGCATCTTTTGGGATATTCCGTGCGCGAAACAGAGGCGGTATAAATACCCCGTTATGTCACCTTTGCACGATTTGGACAGAAATGTACCCATAATTTTAGATCTAGGATTAGATTCAATTTACTTTTCTGCATTGTTCTTATCTTGTTCTTTATTTTTCAGCAGCTTGTTCTTAATTTCCTGTCTTTATTAATTGTCTTTTGCTACTCTTGCTTTAATTAAAGTTGTTGTTTAATTCCCGATCTATTGTTTAAGCTAATTTTCTTCTAGTCTTGCTTTTCAATTATGTTAAGTAGATTTTTGCTTGCTCTTATCTCTCTAGATATGTGTGAGTAGTTTCAAGGGTTAGGTCATGGGATGATTAGCATCCCATGACTTGGGCAAAAATTGCATTTTTCACCAATAAAGTTTTAATCTTTGGATTTGAAAATTGATGTGGGGTTCGGATTTGTTTGGTAAATTACCGAGGTGTCAACCTCTTTGATCACGTGTAGGTGGGAGCTTTGACTACTCACCACACGTGATGGTTAGAGCTCTGTCGCTCGAGGTGTTTACCAAATGAGTTCTAGAGCTAGCTTGATTTTCAAACCATTTCTATTTCCCGGTTTAGGTACCTACAATTGAGTATCTTGAACCCCGTGAATTGGTGAGAAATGTGATTCAGCCCGAGTCATGAGGGCTAGTGACTCCTAGACCTAACCTATATTTTTCCTAGTTAATTCATTCTTAATTTAGCCATTTTAATTCTACCGTTCAAAGTAAAACCAAGTTGACTGGCTAAAAGTCGAAAACCCTACTTGCATCTAACAATCCGAGGCAAGCCATGAACTAATTCCCTTGGGTACGATCCCGGACTTCTCCGGTTTATTATGCTTCAACCGACTTATTAGCCCTACGCTTGGGGCCATATTCTTCTACACGGAAGTAAACGAAGCAGTCGCGTTACCCCGCTTGCCATAGTGTGGTTCCTCCACTGCCCCCTTCTAGTATATACGTCTCTGTGGCTAAGCCGGCCAATCAAATATGGCTCCGAGACGTAGGATCGAGATTGAATAGTAACAAGTTACTATACATATCTAGGCATAATTTGTCTAACCTCATGCACATATATCATGTTCTACTCCTTATATTACCAGTCGAATTCTTCAAAATTAAGGACCCGTTCCTTCACGCATAAAGATTTCAGTGCAACGACGAAATCGCCTCACGTGATATCATGACGAGTAATAAGCTGTACAAGAGGTTATTGTGAAGCCCGTTATGCAAAGTGACGATTACGGGGAATAGTCTGGATAAATTAATTAATTGTATTGATCGATTAGCTATGTATTGCGAGATAACTGATCTCTCAAAAATTTTATTGGTTACTCACGCTAAGTTTGCATGATGAATCGATGATGATGATGATGTAGTACCTCTCATTGGTTGATGGATAATATGCATATAATATTATAATGTTCAAAAAGTTAGAACTTCAAAACGTATCTCACAATACCACTGCACATTTTTCGGTATTGACATACTTTTTCAGTAGCTAGTTAATCCCTCCATTCCAAAATGAGTGTCCTTTTTGGGACTCCGTGCCATTTTCAAATACTTATATCTTTTGATTTATGAAGTTTTATGTGATTTTGAAAACTTTGTTTAATAGAACTAATTATAATCTATCAAACAAGATCCATATTGCATATTTTTTGACATTCACATTGAAAGATATAAGCAATTGAAAATGACACGCTTCCCCAAAAAGGACACTCTTTTTGGAACGGAGGGAGTATCATTTTCCTTCTAATTGTCAAAATGATTGAACAATCTTCAACTCATAATTAAAGTCCATGCAAGGAATTGGTTTTGTGGTCCTTTGATTCTTTTGATTTCGTTCATTATTTACCTCATTTATTCTCTAGATGATGTTACTGTAAATTAGGGACTCATGATTGAAGGGATTCATTGACCTTTCCATTCAGGTTTTTCATAGTTGTCTTATAAATAGGTGTGCACAATGTATATATATTATTAGTCAATACACAAAACTTTTCTCTTCAATGGTCAAGACTTAGAAACTTCTAAGCTGCTATCTACTCTTTTGAAAGTAAGTTCATACGGAACATTTGTTCTACCTTCAAATGTGAACATCGCTAGTGGACACTGGACAGTGAATTTATGACGCATACACGCAGTTATCAAAAATCTCTTAAAGTCCATGCACCCAAAATGTGCTATCTCAGTTCCGGTCTCACCAAGGCACTTGGATTTGACAATCTCTCCTGACACAATATTTTAGAATTCTTACCGTCCAATTAGTAGTTTTTTTTTTAATTAATAGAGATAAGACAAGACCATGAATCAAAACTGCCTTGTTCTCTTTGCATTTTAAAAAGTATTTTTTTAAAAAATTTCTCTAGATTCTCCCTAGATTCTTCTTACTTTTAACATTTTTCCCTCTATCTCTCTTCGCTTATTACCTTTACTATTTTTCAAAAAAAATTTCAAAACACAAACTAAATATGGAGTGAAACAACAAGATATTAGATTATGTAACTTTCCTAAAATTTTAAATAAATTAAAATAGAGTCCCCTTCAGGTAAGGGTGCCCTTACCGTATTAAGTTGCGGACCTCCTCTTGTCTCCCCTTTTCAGATCGAATTTCGATGATCCGAGCCGCCAATGTATTCAGAACGCAATTTTAAGGGTTAACGCGACAAATCAGCAAAAAAAAAGACTGGGAAGGGTTTCATCCAAACAGTTTTTATTTGAACCATTCGATAAATACAAAAAAAAATGTTTGGATGAAGCCCTTCCCGGTCATTTTTTTTTTTTTTTGCCGATTTCTCGAGAATACCCTTAAAATCATGTTCTGAACATATTGAGCGGCTCAAATCATCGAAATTCGATCAAAAAAGGGGAGGTCCTTACCTGAATTAGCAAGGTAAGGGCACCCTTGAAGTTTTGTGAATTAAAATATATTTCATTTACTTAAATAATGTCAATTATTTAATTGATTAATTAGAGATCATGGGTTATGTTGTAAATTAGAACAGACTATAGCTTAGACTCGAAATCTAAATAGTTACTTGAACCAACCATGGACCCAACCCAATTGTTGGCTTTGTGCATGCATGGATTAGTTGTTGTAACCCTGTTTCTCCTCCATCATAATATTTGCTAGCATGTCATTTCACTACTACAATAATCGTAAAAGATGACAGTTTAAAAGTGTCATTAAATGTGAAACATAACAGTTTTGAAACTGTCATCTATGGAGCTGTCATTAAAAGTCTAGATTTGTTATGACAATAAAAAACTGTCATTAAACATATAAGATGACAGTTTAAACTTGTCATCTTTGTGATAAAAGATGATAGTCTTAATCTGTCATCTTTAATCGCAAAGATGACGGATTTAAACTATCATCTTATCTGTTCTCCATTCAAGAAAAAAAAAAAAACCAATTCTCTTTCGAATGCGTGGCCGCCCACGTCGCACCCACGTGCCTCTCGTGTCACATCCCAAAATGAGAAGTGACCGGCCATGAACCACAAGACCAAAGCTCGTAGAACATGCAGCCTAAAAAGAAATTTTATAAAAAACTCCCAAGTAAAAATCCACCAAACAATCAACCATTTTTTTTTTATTCAGAACATCCACAACCAATAAATAAAAGAATGGGGCACAAACATCCCATTAACCAATAAAATCTAATGATCCAATAGTAATAAAGAATCCAGATGTCTGACGAAATATTTCAATTGCGGAAGCGATTAATAAAATAAAAATATGATGAGACACCCTAAGGAGGTCAAACAACAGAACACCCAGAGATACCGCCAGAGTCCTCCTAACTGCCCAACTTGCCTGAAAAAGAAGTTGGAATAAATCCGTCAGCTGACGAGCTCAGTGAGTAGCAAAGCATGTATATTAAATACAATTCCAAAACAGGGGATCAAAATAATTTACCATGTCAACATAAATTTGGCATATGCGGTGAACAACAAAATAATCCATTAATCCAATTAACGATTCATCCAATAAGTCTTAATGGTGTTCTCAATCCAACCTCCAACAACAATGGAGAACCACAACCAAAATCAATAGTACCAAATGCCAGTGAATAAATCTCTCATAATTGGATCCAATATCAAAACATAGAGTCACCATGAGTAGGCAGCCCGTGGAACTTTTCCCTAAGAATGATCCGGTCAATAACAACCGTTGAGCATTAGGGTCACCGGCCTAATCCGGTCTCTTCCCTAGTGGCCAGAGTCACCCGCACACAGAGGATTAATTTCCCTGGACTTCCAAAATAAATGTTCCCATCAATATCCACAAAGTTCTCACCAAAAGATTATTCAATCAACAAATGGTTTTACCAATCCGCATGCCAATTTCAAGAACCAAATAAAACAAATATATGTTCTCAATTTCAATTATTAATTTTCTAAAACAATAATTTAAGGGATATAGGGAAGTTCGCAAATATATAACATGTTTAACCACTCACCTGGGTCCAAAGCTAATGTGACCAAACAACTCGAAATCAAGTTAACCTGAACAACAAGATCATTCACATAGGGTTATTACTGTATCAACTAACGGTTACCATTCCATCTTAGGTTTAATATAAAAATTGCAATGAACTAAACCTATAACTAGACCAAATCTCAATCACTAGAAACTTACAAAACCCAATTTGTTTATCCCAAGTCCGAGTAATTATTCTCCCACGTACACACCACCCGTCAACATCTAAAACACCTTAACCAACCATCCTCAATCTATACAATATAAAACTAGTTCCTTCATATGCTATAACCCAAAATATGCCTTCACCTTCACACCACCAAATCCCCACGACAACAGATCACCACCCGCACACACCGCACAAACCACCGACCCGATTCACGTCCAAACTCCATGGTCCAATAGTATGATGACATGAAAATAATTCTCACTAGAAAACTTGTGCAAAACTTCAAATAAAACCCATTTATCCCATTGTTAACTCCATTGATCTACACCACCAATAAACCCAAGTGTTGTTTTCTAGTTAAACCCATAAACTATTGAAACTATTGTAACGAGGGAAAAGGAAAAGAAGGACAAGAGAACAAGAATGGGGAGGAACAAACCACTTACTTGGGCAAATCTCCAATTCGACTGCTTCGGCTTCTCTCTCTCTCTCTCTTCTCAGAACGTTTAACTCCAATAGAGAACCCTACTCAGAGTATAAACATATATCTTTGGTGGTTCTCACTAATAACAAACAGCCACAATTATAGCAATCTAGTTTTATAAAATATCTAATATCCTAACTGAGGTAAAAGCTAAATTACTATGGTAAATTAAGCTTATACCCATGTAATAATAATTACGACAATTGTACCTATGGCGCACACAAAAACAATCAATTGGGACCAAACCATAACACCCAATTAAATAATGGCCAAATTAATTAATAAATTAAATTAAAATTCAAGGATGTAACATCTCGCATGGCCGCCTAGTGGCACTTATGTGTCGCCTACTTAGCACTTGTGTGGCCAGCAAATATTTGCTAGCCCCAGGACTTGAACTCAAGAACTTCAGTTCCTCGCGCGCGTGTTACCATCTGAGCTTGCACGCTTATTGTTAACAAAAGACAAACAAAAACATGTATAGTATATTTTCGAAAATTTTAAGATGAGCACTTTTAATGTCAGTTTTGGATGAAACTGTCATCGTAGACATTGAAAGTATGAGATGACAGTTTTAAACTATCATCTTATATGTTTTTATGACACTTTCTGACTGTCATCTTTTATGATCAACTGCAATGTCAGTTCTAACTAAAACTGTCATTAAAAGGGCTTAGTTTCAATGTCGCTTTTAAGGAAAACTGTCATTAAAAGGTTTCCCATATGGGCTTCCGGAAGCGCATGTTTTAATGTCAGTTTTAAGCAAAAGCTGACATTAAAGAAAAAGATAATAATGTCACTTTTATTCTAAACCGTCATCTTATATATCGCAAAGATGACAGTTTGTAAGATAGACTGTCATCAAAAGTCTACCATCATATTTTCGATGACAGTTTAAAAAAACTGTCATTATTTCAATTTTTTGAGTGTCATCTTTTAAGGTTTTTGTAGTAGTGTTTGTCTTTGTTTACCCTGTTCCTTTTTCTGGATACTTTCCGGGTAAATCTTTTGGGTACTTGGCATTAATGTTTCGCTTCACTCGAACGCGATCAATTCGGCACACAATGATTACACATGGCACATCTCATTTGTCTAATCGAGTAGTATTGACACTAACACTATCTCCATTTTATTTATGTCATCATACTGTTTTCAATTCGGACCACTTCTTTTATTCCTTGT
This sequence comes from Rhododendron mucronatum var. ripense, assembly GCA_019656295.1. Classification (NCBI taxonomy): domain Eukaryota; kingdom Viridiplantae; phylum Streptophyta; class Magnoliopsida; order Ericales; family Ericaceae; genus Rhododendron; species Rhododendron mucronatum. Next base: position 971,943 of record BPLT01000206.1, read on the forward strand.
TTTGTCAAGAACATTTGTGGAATCATATCTAACATAAAAGCCCATGCTATCCAAGGCACGAAAGCGCACAACTAATTGTGAACACTACTTCGTAGGCATTTAACTATAATTCCAAGCATATATTCTAAGGTTATTGAATATTTTACAAAATAAAAGGCAGATACGTTGCTACCATCCTTCCTTAGCCAATACTAATGTCGGTAGGATAGCTTGATGGGAAACGATTTCACAAATTCTAAAAAGTATATGCTTACGTACGTTGCATGTCAATATCCAGTATGGTGAGACTTCACGTTGCAGGTTTAATTGTTATTGCCTTTTATTTTTGGGAAATGATATTGTCACACCATTTATTGATAATGCCACACTCTGCAATTGTATTTTTGCACCAAAAAATACACTTACAGGGTGTGGTATTATCAAAAAAAGGTGTCGCAAAATCAGTACTCTTATTTTTCTGTTTGAGTAAAGGACGAGGGGAAGAATTAATGAGGAACTAATTGGTGCATAATAACTGAAAAGTAAGCTAACAAAATAAAATGTAAGATATCTAACAAGAAATTTACTTGTTTCTAATATATTGATGGTGATTTGATATGATCCCTCGTCATGTAATATGCATGATCTTAAACAGTGATTTTGTGAAAAATTTTGTTGTAAAAAAAATCAATGATGTCGTTTTATTGTGAATAAGCAATTTTTTATCCGATCGAGAGCCAATGAACAATCTTATAAAATCCAATTAACGAATCTTGAAAAGATGTGGATATTGCGTTGAAAAAATTCCCATTATCATGGTGAACACATCAAATATGATCAGCCTAACCTGAGGAGTACACTAAAAAATTAGTACTCCATTTATTGCGAATCTTGGGTTGGCTATATAGATCGTTTACTATTTGAATCCAAATCTGACATAATCCCAACAAACGAACACTTACGCAGATAGAAAGACTCGAATTCCTGATCTCCTAGCTAGTGAGATGTAAGAGTTCTGGCCAATTGAGTTAGCCCCAATTGATTGATTTAATTTCTATTTGCAAAAGTAAACTTTTGTCTTATTTGGTTTGTCGCGCTAAATGTTGAGAAATGGAATTTTGAAGGGGGGAAAAATATATCCGAAGTCGACTAGATAACCAATACATTTAGAATAGCTTTTTAAATGTTGAGAAATGGAATTTTGAAGGGGGAAAAAATATATCCGAAGTCGACTACATAACCAATACATTTAGAATAGCTTTTTAAATACTCCTACAATATAGTTGCTTTCAAAAAGACTTTAAAACAAAAACAATTTCAATTAAATATACTCCGTAATATTTTGCTTTTGTTTTTTGTTCTAAAGCGAAGACATCGTTATCGACCAAAATTGTTGGCTATAAAACTAATTTTTTTGTTTTTTAATATGCAGTATAGAAAAATCGCATAAACTATAAACCAACCACGTTATCCATATCCACACATCGGTTCTGTATTCTATGATGTTTAGGCATATACTTCGACTGGTTTAAATACAATTCCTCCCTTTTAAAAAGATATAAAAAAATCCAAACCCACACATGCGATGCGAAGGAGCTGGAGCTGGAGCTGGAGCTAGGAAAAAGTGATAATAACGAGTAACCGGAAACTAAAACGTGACAGAATTAACTTGCTTTAAATTCAACCGTCGATTTCCACTTGACTTGTGCATTTTCAAAGCTGAAGAGGATCCAACGATCCTAACTCGTCAAAGGAAGAACCGAAGTTTCGTGTATGGTATCGTAGGAACCAACACCCGAAGGTCTCTCTCTATATAAACGCCTTTCCACTCTCCCTTCCACTCTCATCTCCCCATCTTCTCCCCAAATTCAAAACTCCTCTCTCTCTCTCTCTCCAGATTTCTTGAATTCTTCTCTTCGTAGTTCACCAAAAAGGTCTACTCGTTTGCTAGAAAGCCCCGAAACCTAAACAAATAGCTCCATTTTTACCATAAATGGCGACAGCAGACGAAGTTTCGGCACTTGAGCTCATCAGTCTCCACCTACTCGGCGAGTTCTCTCCTGTTGAGAACAGCTTCTTCTCAGATCTGAGTGATATTTCCACTTCTGAATCTGAATCTCTCTCCTCACAGAGCTCGATGGGTTATGACTCCCCGATTTTAGTCTCCGAGTACCTAAACTTTGACGAAGTTAACGACACCGATTTCTTCGATTCCTTCCCTAATTCGGTCGTGTTCGAGCAAAATCGAACGGAATTCTTCGGATTTGAAACCCAGCCTCAAGCAATCGATCTCACTGCGGTTGAACCGGTGATTTCGAGCGGCAAATGGAGCCGCAGGCAGTCGTTGAAAGTTGATCTGCCTCCGGTGAAGAAGTTGGAGGTGCTGGAGTTAGGCCAGCGGGAGAAACCGATTTTCGCGGAGAGATCGTCGAGTGCGGCGGCGGCGGAGGAGGAGAAGCACTACAGGGGCGTGCGGCGGCGGCCGTGGGGGAAGTTCGCGGCGGAGATTCGTGACCCGAAGCGCCGGGGATCAAGGGTTTGGCTGGGGACTTACGACACCGCCAGGGAGGCGGCCAGGGCTTACGACAGAGCCGCCTTCAGGATGCGCGGGAGCAAGGCGATCCTCAACTTCCCGCTCGAAGCAGAGAAGTGGCGGGAGGCGGTGGAGGTCGCAACGTGACAAATAAGCCCATGCCATCAAAGAGATCACAATCACTATAAGTCCAACTCTATAAGCCCCATTAAATTAAGGGGAGAAATAACCCCAACAAATACAAAGGAAAGAAAACCCACACGCGAGTAGAAAGACTCGAACTCCTTACCACTTTGTGAGATGCAAGAGTCCTAACCAATTGAGCTAGCCCCAGTTGGTTCTTAATATTAAAAATTTCAGTAGGGTTAATTTTCACACTACCTTTTTTATATCCATACTCCATTTTTTTAAACGAGGAGCGTGAAAATCAATCCCCTTCTAGTATATACGTCTCTGCAGCTAAACCGGCCAATTAAATATGGCTCCGAGACGTAGGATCCAGATTGATCAGTAACAACTTACCATACATATCTATGCATACTTTGCAACGACGAAATCGCCTGACGTGATATCATGACGAGTAATAATCTGTAAAAAGGCTATTGTGAAACCCGTTATGCAAAGTGACGATTACAGGAATAATTGGGATAAATTAATTACTCCCTCCGTCTGAATTTAGTTGTCCCTAGTTTTATTCTAACCGGCTAAAAAATGGGTTATATCTTTAAATCCGTAATAAATTTCATATCGAATATGGACCTTATTTGATAGATCTCGATTAGTTTTATAATTCGATGTTTTCGAAATCACGTAAAATATTATGAATTGAAAGATATAATCGATTGAAAAATGGCACGAACTCCAAAAAATGACCATTAAATCCGGACGGAGGGAGTAATTAACTGTATTAATTAGCTATATATTGCGAGATAACTGATCTCTCAAAATTTTTATTGGTTACTCACGCTAAGTTTGTGTGTGGCCCGTGGTCCTCGTTCCGTCTTCTTCCTCCACTGGTCCAGTGGTTGCCTAGCCTTCTCTGCCTAGCCTACACAATGAACGCACGACTAAGACCTGACCTGTTGTTGCCCGGCAAGGCCCTCCGGCGAGAGGATAAGTATGTGGCGAGAGAGAGGAGACTAGGGTTCAGTTGAGTATTCGCGTGTATGAGTGCGTACTTTCCCAGAGGCGCTATCCTTTGGTATTTATAGAGCCTCCCTGACTTGCTCTCCAAGCACGAGCGCATGCCTTGCACTGGCTACGCGGCGTCATCGTGATGTCACCATCCAGATCTGGTAACCGCTTCTGGGGGGTGAGCTGGCATGACCCATGTGCGCTCATGATTATCCCATGGCGTAACCGTCTTTGCACGTGGATAGGCGCGTGGCCGCACGGGTGGCCGAGCATAGCGGGTAACGGAGAAGGCCGAACCTAAGGGTAGCCGAGGATGGCGCGGCCCGGGCTGGAGTTGTCTGCGAAATTGCCCTCCGACGGGCGGCCGAGCCTAGCGCTATTCCTCCGTCGCCAGACGCAGGGTAAAGGTAGAGATTACGACCAATACGCCTCAGCTGGGGCCGAGCACAGTGGAATGGGTCAACCACCATAAAGGCGGCCGAAGGTGGCAGGGGAGTGCAAGTGGTCCATGGCGGAATCACAATTAAGCTCAGCCTGCTACAGTTTGCATGATGATGATGATGTAGTACCTCTCATTGGTCGATGGATAATATGCATATAATGTTCAATAAGTTAGACCTTCAAAACGTATATATCTCACGAATACCACTGCACATTTGTCGGTATTGACATACTTTTTACAGATTATCCATTGTTATTGGGGCCGTAGCAATTTATCATTTTCCTTTCTAATTGTCAAAATGATTGAACAATATTCTTCAACTCATAATTAAAGTCCATGCAAGGAATTGGTTTTGTGGTCCTTTGACTCTTTTGATTTCTTTTATTATTTACCTCATTTATTCTCTAGATGATGTTACTTTAAATTAGGGACTCATGATTGTAGGGATTTCATTTGACCTTTCCATTCAGGTTTTTCATAGTTGTCTTACAAATTGATGTGCACGATGTATATACATTATCAGTCAATATACAAAGCTTTTCTCTTCAATGGTCAAGACTTGGAAACTTCTAAGCTGCTATCTATACTCTTTTGAAAGTAAGTTCATACGGAGCATTTGTTCTACCTTCGAATGCATGTGACCATCGCTAGTGGACACTGAACACTAAATTTATGACGCATACACGTAGATATCAAAAATCTCTTAAAGTCCATGCACCCAAAATGTACTATCTCGATCAGTTCCGGTCTCTCCAAGGCACTCGGAGTTGACAATCTCTCCTGACACAATATTTTAGAATTCTTACGGTCCAATTACTTGTTTTTTTTATTAAGAGAGATAAGACAAGAATATGAATCAAAACTAACTTAATCATGCCAGAACCATGGAGTGAAACAACAAGAATGGAGTAAATATTAGATCATGTAACTTTCCAAAATTTTAAATAAATTAAAATATATTCCATTTACTTAAATAATGTCTACTATTTAATTAATTAAATTAGAGATCATGGGTTATGTTGTAAATTAGAACAGATTATAGCTTAGACTCGAAATCTAAATAAGTTACTTGAACGAACCACGGACCCAACCCAATTGTTGGCTTTGTGCATGGATTAGTTGTTGTAACCTTGTTTCTCCTCCATCATAATATTTGCTAGCATGTCACATGTCTTTGTTTATCCTATTTCTTTTTCTCGGTACTTTGTTCGTAAGTCTTTCAGGTACTTGGCATTAATGTTTCGCTTCACCTGAACCGCAATCAATTCGGCACACAATGATTATGCGTGGCACATCTAGATCAAATAGTATGGTCACTAACACTATCTCCATTTTATTTATGCCGACATACTATTTTCAATTCGGACCACTTCTTTTATTCCTTTTTTTGTCAAGAACATTTGTGGAATCATATCTAACATAAAAGCCCATGCTATCCAAGGCACGAAAGTGCACAAATAATTGTAAACACTACTTTGTAGGCTTTTAACTATAATTCCAAGCATATGTATATTCTAAGTTTATTGAATATTTTACCAAATAAAAAGCAGATACGTTGCTACCATCCTTCCTTGGCCGATACTCCATAGATACATACAAATAATTGTAAACGATTTCACAGATTCTAAAAAGGATATGCTTACGTACGTTGCATGTCTATATCCAGCATGGTGAAACTTCACGTTGCAGGTTAAATTGTTATTGCCTTTTATTTTTCTGTTTGAGCAAAGGACGAGGGGAAGAATTAATGAGGAACTAATTGGTGCATAATGACTGAAAAGTAAGCTAACAAAATAAAATGTAAGATATCTAACAAGAAATTTACTTGTTTCTAATATATTGATGGTGATTGGACACGATCCCTCATCATGTAATATGCACGATCTTAAGCTGTGATTTTGCGGGAGATTTTGTTGTAAGAAAATCAATGACGTCGTTTTACTGTGATGTAAGCAACTTTTTGTCCGATCGAGGGCCATGTAACAATCATATAAAATCAAATTAACGAATCTTGAAAAGACGTGGATATTGTGTTGAAAAAATTCCTATTATTGTGGTGAACACATCAAATATGATCAGCCTAACCTGAGGGGTACACTAAAAAATTAGTACTCCAATTATTGCGAATCTTGGGTTGGCTAGCTAGATCGTGTTCGTGTCCTATTTGAATCCAAATAGAGTTGGGATATTATTTCAAGCACAACATTTTTTATTGATTTAATTTCTGTTCCTTTTTCTTTTCCTTTCTTTTTCTTTTCAATCGATGAGAGATATCATTCTATTATGTGCAAATTACAACTTACGGGACATTAATTACATCAATGATGTGGGAGTGCACGAGATAATCCCAACAACTCAACCACTAGAAAACTCAACCCAACTACTAGTCTGCATTAGAAGGAGAAATAATCTCAACGGAAGAACACTCACACGTAGATGGAAAGACTCGAATCCTGATCTCCTAACTAGTTAGATGTAAGAGTTATGGCCAACTAAGTTAATCCCAATTGGTTGATTTAATTTCTATTCACAAAAGGAAACTTTTGACCTATTTGGTTTGTCGCGCTAAATGTTAAGAAATGGAATTTTGAAGGGGGAAAAAACATATCCGAAGTCGACTAGATAACAATACATTTAGAATAGCTTTTTAAACACTCCTACAATATGTTTAGTTGCTTTCAAAAAGACTTTAAAACAAAAACAATTTCAATTAAATATACTCTGTAATATTTTGCTTTTGTTTTTTGTTCTAAAGCGTAGATATCGTTATCGACCAAAATTGTTGGCTATAAAATAAATTTTTTTTTTTTAATATGCAGTATAGAAAAATCGCATAAATTATAAACCAACCACGCTATCCATATCCACATATCGGGTTTCGTATTCTATGATGTTTAGGCATTAACGTCGATTGGTAAATATAATTCCTCCCTTTGAAAAAGGGTAAATTATACTTTAGCCTCTCTAACTTATTTTTTTAGCACTTAACCCCCTCTAAGTAATGAAAACCTTATTCCGTCTGACTTTCTTAACAGAGAGGCATAAAGTTACAAATTTGCCCTTCATGAAAACAAGCATTCGTTCAAAAAAAAAAACACGCCTCTGCAAAAATCCGGCCACACTGAGTTCAAATTGCAGAACTCCTCCTCAGTCCTCTCATAGAACAAATTGCAGAACTCAATTCACTCACATTTCGTCCCTAGCATCTCTCTTCTGCCAGATTCAAATTACAGTTCACTCACAGTTCCACTCCAAAGGTTCACCCAAGCAAATCTCTCTCAAAATCCGGACACACAGACACACACACAGTGAGTGATGTTCGATCCGGCAAAGCCTTGGTTCCACCCTAATGCTCTCCGACGAACTCCTTCTCCGATCTCGACACTGAGGTAAAAAATTCCCGTTTCTAGATATGCGTAAAAAAAATGCCCGTTTCTGTGATAAAAAAAATTCTCGTTTCTATGATCAAAAAAAAAAAAATCCCGTTTCTAGTAAAAAAATTTCTGTTTCTGGATCTCCGTCGAACTCCCCGTCCTCCGATCTCGACAAACTCCCCCTTCAATTACATACTCATTTAACTCGTTTCTGGAATTGCGTGTGTGTACGTACAGTCAGCAGGTTCATTTTTTCGTGGCCAGAGCACGATGCGGTGGGGAACGAAGGCATTGGAAGGAGGAGGAAGAGAGGCAACAAGGCGGTGGCGGTGGTGAAGCCTGTGCAGGGACGACTACGAGTCGTGCCCGTCGTTGCCAGGGGAATGCTTGGAGGTCAAGCGGAGGTTCGGCAATGTGGTGCTGTTCAAGCTCGAAGATGGCGGTGGTCGGAAGTGGGAGAGGGAGGGATGTTGTTCACTTACGAGAGGGTGCTGCAGCTGGGATCTGTAGCGGTGGGGCGGGAGAGACAACACAAACTTTTGTGCGCGCGTGTATATATATATATATATATATATATATATATATATATATAATTTTCAAGTGAGAGATCTCTTATTTTATTAAAATGCGAGACTTTAATCGTCTATAATATGGGAACATGACACTTCCCATCCATTTTCTAACAAAAGTCAGACGGTAAAAATGTTTCCATAACTTAGAGGGGATTAAGTACTAAAAAAATAAGTTATATGAGGTAAAGTGTCTCGGACCCATAGTTAGAAGGGGTAAACAGTAATTTACCCTTTTAAAAAGGTATAAAAAAAAGTCCGAACCCACACAAGAGAAGGAGCTGGAACTAGGAAAAAGCGAGAATAACGAGTAACCGGAAACTAAAACGTGACAGAATTAACTTTGCTTTAAATTTCAACTGTCGATTTCCACTTGGCTTACGCATTTTCAAAGCTGAAGAGGATCCAACGATCCTAACTCGTCAAACGAAGAACTGAAGCTTCGTGTATGGTATCGTAGGAACTAACACCCGAAGGTCGCTTTTTTGGAAGCCGTTTTCCTCTCTCTCTATATAAACCCCTTTCCACTCCCCCTTCCACTCTCATCTCCCCATCTTCTTCCCAAATTCAAACTGCTCTCTCTCTCTCTCTCTCTCTAGATTTCTTGAATTCTTCTCTCCGTATTTCACCAAAAAGGTCTACTCGTTTGCTAGAAAGCCCCGAAACCTAAACAAATAGCTCCATTTTTACCATAAATGGCGACAGCAGACGAAGTTTCGGCACTTGAGCTCATCAGTCTCCACCTACTCGGAGAGTTCTCTCCCGTTGAGAACAGCTTCTTCTCAGATCTGAGTGACATTTCCACTTCTGAATCTGAATCTCTCTCCTCACAGAGCTCGATGGGTTACGACTCCCCGATTTTAGCCCCCGAGTACTTCAACTTTAACGAACTCAACGACACTGATTTCTTCGATTCCTTCCCCAATTCGATCGTGTGCGAGCAAAATCGAACGGAATTCTTCGAATTTGAAACCAAGCCTCAAGCAATCGATCTTACTGCGGTTGAACCGGTGATTTCGAGCAGCAAATCGAACCGCAGGCAGTCGTTGAAAGTTGATCTGCCTCCGGTGAAGAAGTTCGAGGTGCTGGAGTTAGGCCAGCCGGAGAAACCGATTTTCGCGGAGAGATCGTCGAGTGCGGCGGCGGCGGAGGAGGAGAAGCACTACAGGGGCGTGCGGCGGCGGCCGTGGGGGAAGTTCGCGGCGGAGATCCGTGACCCGAAGCGCCGCGGGTCTAGGGTTTGGCTGGGGACTTACGACACCGCCAGGGAGGCGGCCAGGGCTTACGACAGAGCCGCCTTCAGGATGCGCGGGAGCAAGGCGATCCTCAACTTCCCGCTCGAAGCAGGGAAGTGGCGGGAGGCGGTGGAGGTCGCGGCCGCCGTGGACGGCGGAAGGAAGAGGGAGAGAGAAGTTGAGGAAGAAAAGGCGGTGAAGAAGGAGAAGGCGTCGGAAGAATGTGATGCTTACGAGATTAGTACTACTATTAGTAGTCCGTTGACGCCGTCAAGTTGGAGGGCAGTGTGGGATCAAAACGGGAATGGGAGTTGTATCTTCAACGTGCCGATGTTATCGCCGTTATCTTCCCACGCAATTTTGGGATTTTCAGAACTCATGGTCTTATAAGAGAAGTCAGGAAGAGGATGGTAGTTACTTTTACCAGTTCGTTTTCAAAAGAAAAGGACGAAACTGCGAATGTAACGGTGAAATAATAAATGTTTGCCGCAAAAGAAAATACTAGTACTACCTAGAAGATAGCTTAGGACAATAGCTTCATGTGCAGAGTATCTCTAGTGGTTATATATTGCATTTTAGATTTTTCCTCATGGCTGATGAGTACTGTACATTATCCGATAACTCGACTGCCGGAGATGTTTGTTGTCGAGGCAAGGATGGGACCAGAGGGTTTAGTGGCAGCGATCGCTACGACAAAATTTTTTAAAAATGTAATTACTATATGTGAAAGAAAAATTTATTCTCAACTTATATAGTTTCACTATTGCTAAGTTGTTTTTCTTATTTTTTTATTATATACTAGTCATAAATCTTTTATTTTTTTTCAAAAAAAGAGACCCAAAAAATATTTAAAACTTAATTCATTAGGCGCGGATCAAAAAAAAAAAAAAAAAATTCATTAGGCTAAAGTGAAATAATGTAAATGATACTGTAGTGTTTAATTAAGAAAAAAATTCACATTCTAACCCAAAAATAATTTAACCTAAAAAATTAATTTAATTTAATTATAATGTCACTCCCGAAAGGTAGTGCTATTATCAATTTAGAAAATCCACATAGGAGTCTAAAGAGTGACATTATAAATTAGGGATTGGCATTATCGATGCCCAAAATTAAAGTTAGTCTTTTTTCATACTGTATGTGCAAATGAAAAATATCATTTACTATAGTTTTTGTTATGTTATTTTAATTTTTTTGGAGCTGATGAGTATTAATATTGTAATGCATCTTTTTATTTTTTTAGTATTCATTTCGCCACTGCTAGGGAAAAATCCTGGTTTCGTCTTTGTATAGAGGCCTACTAGAGTTTATGACATTGAATCCATGAAATTTTCCATGACAAAAATTAGCCATGGAAAGTTCATGGATTCAGTGTCATAGTCCTTATCATTCTGTCATACAAATGACTACAACTGTGTTATTTATCGACTTTTGTACAAATATCAGCAATGTAAATGTAATTACTCAATGCCTTCACGATTCTTAGTTTTCATGTTGTTTGGATTCAGAACTTTTTCAAAAGGGAATTGGATAGAGAACGAAAATCAATTTCGTTTATTTCGATGGGCAACTAAAATAACCATTCTACAATAACACCTACTTGTTACACATCCATTTACAAATCCATATTCACAAAAGTATAGGGTACTCACAAGAGTGTGGAATCCACACACTTGTGAATATGAGTGTGCACTCAGGTGTGTAAATGGGAATGGTTCTAAGCATTTTTGCAACTAAAAACTAGGGGGAAAAAAATTACTTCACTCTCTGAGCATGTCTCTAAAAAATCGTAGTCATCTCTCTTTCTTCTCCTCTCTCCCTCTATGATTTTCATCACCCTCATGCGGAGGCAGAAGGGGATGGCTTTGTTGTCCTTGTTGGGTGTTTCCTTCCTCCATAAAAACTTTAAGTAGTCAACCAATATATGAAATATAAAACTTACGTGGATAAATAATGTTGGTCTAAAAATACAAGAAGGTAGATATGAGTTTGTGGTAAGGCTAGCTGCATGAGAGAAATTTATTGTGCATTCCTAATCTCGGTGTGAATAATTTATGTTTGATCGCACTCATGTGTCATTGATAAAAAGCGACTTTTCCGCTGTACATTTACTAGTCCAAGAAATGAAATGATAGACTCTTTGTCCCTGTCATCTTCATTTTCCTATAATTATTTTGGACTTCTTTATCCTATTCTGAACATATTTTAATACCGACCATGCATTCTTTTTCCTAGTTTAACAACAAAGCTCTGATGATTTTTACATTTTCTCCCTCTTCTTTTCATTCGTCTTTTTGTTGTAACGCGACGTGTCACTGTTAATATTAAAAATTCTAGGAGAGAGGGTTGCCCCCCTCTTTCCGTTGGGCTATTTTCTTAATACAAGATCCAGTTCCAAAAAAAAAAAAAAAACTACCCAAAATTCATTTGGAGTGATCTAAGGAGCGCTTTACTTTACATAGCTTTGTTCGGTTAACAGTTTAGTTTAGTTTAGTTTTGGTAGTGGGTGGAAAGAGAAATAAGATAATGATTGGAGAAAGAAGTGGGGTAATAATTGAAAAACAAAACTAAAGTGGCAAACGAACACTACTACCTTTGGTTATGTTTGGTTGAAAGTTTAGTTTTCATTGTGAATGGAGAGAGAAATAGAGTAATGATTGAAGATAGAGGTAATAATAGGAGAGAGATAAAGAGAGATGAGAAAATAATAATTAAAAAATAGGATAATGATTGAAGAGAAAAATAAGGTAATGATTGAAAACAAAACTAAAACTAAACGGTAAACAAAACAAAGCCTTTATAATTTTCTCTAGCTACTAGTTGCTAAAGAAGGAGACTCTCTACTCTCTCTCTCTCTCATTATATTTACATTTTTGTCTCAATTCTATGGGAGATGTTCAAAATAAATATTTATTGGATAGATAGCAAGAAGAGAGAGTAGGGTTGGATTACATATAATTGGCTATAAAACGCGTCATTTACCAAAGCAAAGGATTGTAATACATATATGAAAAAGTGAATAGACAAAATATAAAGATTGTACTTTTTTTGTACTTTGTGTTGGAGATGCTTTTAAAACTTCAAAATGTATCTCACGAATATCACTACACATTTTTCAGTATCGATATACTCCTACCTTTTAAAGATTAGCCATTGTCGTTGGGGTGGTTGTCAGTTACTCCCTCCGTTCCAAAAAGAGTATCCTTTTTGGGAAAGCGTGTCATTTTCAATTGCTTATATCTTTCAATGTGAATGTCAAAAAATATGCAATATGAATCTTGTTTGATAGATTATAATTAGTTCTATTAAACAAAGTTTTTAAAATCACATAAAACTTCATAAATTGAAAGATATAAACATTTGAAAATGGCACGGTGTCCCAAAAAGGTCACTCATTTTGGAACGGAGGGAGTATCATTTTCCTTCAACTGTTAAAGTCCATGCAAACGCAGCAAACCCCAAATAGATTGGTTTTGTGGTCAAGATTTAAAATTTAAAAATTTGCTTTCTAATAAAATTTCATGTTCAAAACTTTTAAGGTGTTATCAACTTTTTTTGAAGTCAATTAATACGGAGCATTTGCTTTGCTTTCAAGCGTAGCCACTGCTGCTGGTGGACGGTAGGGTAGGTTTATGGCCCATACACGTAGTTATCAAAAAGCTCTTAAAGTCCATGCACCCAAAATGTGCTATCTCAGCTCCGGTCTCTCCAGGGCACTCGAGTTGACTACATTTTAATTGTTGCGGTCAAAACTAACTAATCATGTCAGAAGACTCAGAACCACATGAGTAAAATGTTGCAGAGCTTTGACCTACCTGATGCTCCATAACTTCAGCCTTTAGTTGCCGGAAAATTAGGGCTTTTTTCGGTTCACCGTTTTAGTTTTAGTTTTATTTTCAATTATTATTTTATTTTTTTTTAATTATTATTCTATTTTTTCAATTATCATTTTCTCATCTTTCTTTATCTTTCTCCAATCATTACCCCTATTAGGGGTGTGCATGGGTCGGGTGGTTCGGGTATGGCCCGCTATCCGAACCCGATCCGAACCGACCATGTCGGGTAAGGGAAAAAATCAACCCGAACCGAACAATGGTATATACCCGCCCGTGTGCCCGATTTTTTTGGTCGGGTCGGGTCCGACCAAACCGAAGTAATTTATATGTTTTTGTTCTTCTTTTGGTCGGGTCGAGTCGGGTTTGGTCGGGTCGGGTAACAAAAACAGCACCCCGAGCCCCGAACCGAAAACTGATTTTTTTAGGAATATCAACCCGTACCCGACCGAACCCCATGTTCGGACCCGCCCGAAACCCGTCGGGTCAGGTCGGGTTGGTCGGGTCTCGGGTTTTTTGCACACCTCTAACCCCTATCTTCAATCATTACTCTATTTCTCTCTCCATCCACTACCAAAACTAAACTAAATTAAACTTTCAACCAAACACAACCGAAATCGTTGTTCAATTCCAAAACTGAAATGATACAGATACAAACATAATTCTGTATCAACGCGTACAAACACCGGATTGGGCTTATTTTTTATAAAGACCATAAATAAAGTATTCTAACCAAAATGAGAAGCTCCAATCATTTTTTTAGATCGTATTAAATATTTAGATCATACATAACTTTTTCAAAACTTTAAATAAATTAAAATCCCCTTTACTTAAATAATGCCTACGATTAAATTAGAAGTATTATGCTGCATTTCTACCAATTGGGGCATGGCTATTGTTCTGGACTCATTGAGTTACTCTGCTCTATATTGGGATGATGGTTGGATCGGGTGCTGAGATTTTGTTTGGTTCTTGTATGGTGGGAGGTTATATCCCCTTGTGAATTCTCCTTTGTATTGGCTTCTTTTCTTTTCTCAACTTCTTGTTGGAAGTTTCTGTCTAGTGTGGGCTACATGGTCAGTCATGCGGTTCATTTGGACTCATATTTTCTTTCTCTCTTTTCCCTTTCTTGATGTACCCTTATCAAGTTTCATTTATATAATTTTTTTCGTTTAAAAAAAAAGTGATTAAATTAGAGATCATAGATTAAGTTGTAATTAGAACAGATTATAGCTTAGACTCGAAATCTAACTACTCCCTCGTCCCTTTTTAAGTGTCCTGCTTCGTAACTCCAACTTATTAAAAAGACATCATCATTATACCTTTCACATCAACTTTTTCCTCCACTTTCCGTACTTATCCATCATCATTACACTTTTACTCACTTACTTTTCAAAATGGAATCTACTTTTAGGGACAAAATAGACAATTCACCAACTTTTACCTACTAACTTTACAAAAATGGACACTTATTTAGGGACAGCCCAAAATGGAATATCGGACTATAAATAAGGGACGGAGAGAGTAGTTACTAATTGAACCATGGACCCAACCCAATTGTTGGCTTTGTGAATAGCCTAACAAAGTACCCCAAACCATTTTCAAAAAAATAAAAACTACCCCAAACCAAATTGGTTAAAACCTTGACTAGAAATGCAGTACATGACTAGGTTTTAGTGATCGTGAACCAAATTCCGATTAGACAATTGGACCATGGCCCAAGCATGTAGTTATGTTTTTGTTTTATTTTTCCCTTCTTGTTTTGGGGTAAGCTTTTTGGCTCTTTTTGGTTCGTTTTGCAGATTTGATTAGCTGAGGTCCCTATGCACGCATCTCTTCTTGGTGTGCTTGAAGCCAGTGGCGCTTATACGTCGTCTGCACGTGATTCTTCTTCATACATGCACGTAGCTTAAGTTTTACGTCGTAATTTTTATGTTTCTGTTGTATTTTTTTGGTCTTTTTTTTTTATAGGCAACAATTTTATTAATACTCGACAAAGGGTACATCGAGGCGGCCAAAACTCTAAATGCAAGGAAGAATTTGAATCATAGAGAATGGCTAGAAAGAAAGGGAAAAAGAAAAAAGATACATCCAATAGGGAATTGAATGAAGCCTCAAGAAGAAAGGAGGAATCATCCAACTCCCAGAAAAAGCAAAATACCAGCTTTCACACAAAGGACTCTTCTTGAACCATTAATCAATACATGGTCGAAACAATAGCAGGATCACTTTCCAAAAACATCTTGCACCAGATACCTCCATGGTGATCAACGCGAACAGTTGAGAAGCATGAAAAATAAGAGCTTAGGATCATTAGCAGCATCATACCTTGAGCAACAGCAAAGCATTATCTCCAACAATTCAATAATGATAAAGACCGCATTAGAGAGCCCTTCCAGACAGTATAACAGCTACACGAGCAACATAACAATAGCAACATTGCACACTTCCATATATAGGCCATGGCACAATTGGAACCATGACCAACGGAGATGGCCCAATCAACATCATACATTCGATTAGCATAATTAGCAGAGCAACACCTTAACTTCAGAGGAGTGGCATGGCAAAGTAATAGTTTGCAGCAAAAAGGCGAGTCAAAACAGGCCTCCAATTCGGAGAGAGCAGATTGGGTAACCGCTCTTAGCCCTTCGAGAGATTGGAGTTGCAAGAGTCATCAGTAACAACACACCAAATAATCTCTTAGCCCTCCAAAATTTGGATTTGAGAAGAGCAGCAAGTAGCATCCATGGCAAAATCCTTTATGAGAAGTCGAGATCAGCATCAAAAACTTTAACGTAGAGGTAGTTTCAAACATGACTTCCAGCTTCATAACATCTCCAATTCAAAGTAATTGAAACAACCAGCAACATGAGCAGTTGAAACAAACAGCGACATGAGCAGTATCAGCAAGAGCAGACCAGATCCAAATAGCAGCCAAATTATCATCCGTTGAGTAGAAATTAATAACCAGCACAGAAATACCAAAGTATCAATAACCATCACAGCAATTTATAGCTCAATCCTCAATTTCATATCAAAAGTAACAAAAGCAGCACAATAATGCCCTTAGTTAATGAGAATCCCAGCAGATATATTTCCAGCATAAAGTAGTAATCTATCAGCTCAACATTCAGCAGAAATCATCAAGCATTTGAGCAAAGAATACACCCAAAGCTTAAACATTCATCCATGAATACTAGCAGCAGAAATTGTTTGCTACATCTCCAAGATCTCTTAGCCCTCCCAAGACATGGGAGTTGAAAAGAGACAGAACTCATCTGCACCTTTCACCATCTTCATTTTGCACCAACATCAGAATTTGACAGATTAGCTTCAAGGCAAAATGCCCAACATTATGAAACAACTCTTAGCCCTCCAAAGACAGTGGAATTGAAGGAGTGATAGAAATCTAATTACAGTTTTCATGGTTGTTATCACAGCTTCAGCTCTCATACCGGGATTTTAAACTCTCATACCGGGATTTTAAACTGTCAAAACTACCCGAGAAAGTCCCATGGCCGCAGATTCAGCATTTTCCACATCAGCAGAATCCCACATTCTATAAACAATAGACATCTCAACTCTCTCAACTTGGTTTCTTCCAAAATACAACATCTGGGTTTCTGTCCTTAATCAGCTAAGAGGCAAATCTCTTTTTGAGTAAACTACCCAACCCCTCTATGTTTCAGGAAATAATTTTCATTGAAGTCTCTGTTTTATTCTTGACAGTTGAAAGAGATTAGTCCCTCATAAGAGGGGCATAGGTATTTTTTGGTCTTTGCCGCATACACATTCTCACACTGTGCTCTATTTCTTAGGACTTTTGTTGGCCTTCACTTGTCGTCGGCGCCCTCATATTTACTTGCGATAGCATATATTTGTGTTTTGTGTTTAGCGGACCAGTGCACCGTTCCTTAGGCCTTTGTATTTTGATCTTCGCCTGTCGCAGGTGCCTTGTATCTTTCAGCGATAGCACAATTATACTTTTCTTCATTAACAGAATTTCTTACGCTTCAAAAAAAAAAAAAACTTTTGACGCTTTCTGTTCGAGTAACCACGTACCCGATATGAGCTTTACGTGCATTATATTTTTTTTAAGATCAAGACAATGTAGTATATATGATGATGTCTTCAAATTCAATGACGCGACGGTACGTAAGCGTAATTCGTCAACGCTTTGGCGTGAGACTGAAAAATATTAATGAACAATTGATTTATTATTACATCTTTCTCAGACTTTTCTGGTCAGAGTTGTTATATTTTAATGTGACGCTCCTTTCATCCCAAATTGTCTGTCCTCTACAAAAAAAAGTCGTGCAATTTTGGGGTCAAAGACTAAAATACTTCTGTGCATAATTGTGAAATGTCTAACACCAAATTAAAGAACTCGTCAACTACTTTCATTCGGTGCAAATAAATTCAAAAAATAATGCACAAAAGTACTTTACTCTTTAATCAAAAAATTACACATCTGTTCGCGTGGGGCAAGCAATGTAGGGCAGAGGTAGTATTTATCTTGTATCACTTACCGGCATCTAAGGACTAACCAACCCTAAAGTCATAAGTTGGAAATTTAAAGACTATTACTTTATTACCATGGTTGAATTGCAAAAGCGTAGGAGTATTAATATAATCCTAGAAGCCAAACGTGCTATGGTCGTGCACTTATGTGTTAGGAGTACAGCTCGTCTACGGTGTCAATGTAATTATTTTAATAATTCTAACTTTTGTCGAGGAAAAACAAAAACGTGCTGTGGTTGGAATTCCTTTGAACAACAAACTTTAAAAGTCCAATTTAATAACCACAAAGTACTATTTCTGTATGACTTTCCACTTAGAAAAACACAGCCAAGAAGGTCCCGTGCACCCTCCTCTTTGCTCACGTTTTTTTTGCCCCGGCATTATCCAAAATCCGAAGCCTTCATGGGTTCAACGTTGCCCTTTTGTCTATTTGTAAGATCAGTAAAGATACTCGTACCGACCGCCACCATCTTGAAATCGTACTGACAGCTTTGTTGGGCCCATTTCGGCCACCGGACAGCAAATTCAAGCCGTCCAAAAACTTTATTAAAAAAAACATGGGGGCGTGCAGGAATCAAGGGTATCTAATGCGTGTAGGGTGCTTGATCCAAACACTCTATTTTAGCACTATGGGAAAATGGGGTGTTTGGATTAAGTACTCTACACACATTAGAAGCCGTTGATTCCCCCTCGGATTTTTTTTTTAAAGAATTTTTGAACTGCTCGGATCGGCCGTCCGGTGGCAGGAGTGGACCCGGCAAGGCCATCTATACGATTTCGGGAGGGTGGTGGTCAGTACGTATAACATGACTCTTGTAAAAAAAAATTAGTAAAAAATTAGTTCCACCCAAGTCCATCCATTGAGCAATTATGCGATGCTCCGGGAGCACCGTCACATGTCGAAGCTAGAATGACATTTATCATCACACATGCATATATTTCGGAGACGTACATTTGGTCATGGAACCCATAAAAGTATGTGATGTAGAAGGCCCACGTGTTACACCAAACTGGTAATAATTTTCCTCACGCACGAAAGTCAAAATTAAGATTTGACAAAACACATGCAAGGTGGTACTTCCTACTTAAGCAAAATCACTAGGAATTAAAAAATAAATAAAAATCATCTCTTTGGAGGTGATTGCTAAAAGTTAGATCTGTCTTCTGTCCAGACCTCCAATAATTGGGAATTACAAGGGTTCTGTTGTTATTGTTGTTGTATCTCATTAGTGGTATTTCGGCCTAAAAAGTGGAGTGGGATTACTCAATTGTTGAATGGCAATAATCCTGCTCATTTGAGCTAAAAACAACACTGCACACCAGCATTTTTTTGGGAGCAAAATCCCCTTCCCTTGATAATCCAATACTTCACACCACCATTTAGCCCAAATGAGTAGTGTACTTATTTTAATGATCCAATAATCGCCTTGATAAATCCAATCATCTTTAATGAGTTTACGAAGATTCAACAAAACGAGAACATGATGTGTTCACATTTGGATAAACTACACAATGCATGGCTTCACACGAAGGAGGAGCATCCTATATTCGTAATAAGTCCTAACTAGCTAGCTAAGTTTGTATTCAACCCGACACCAATGAAAACTTGAATGTTGAATGGCTTTGTCTTAGCTAGCCCCTTAGTCCTTGGCATGCACGTGGTGAACCCAAACCGTTTTTGCCAAATAGCTAGTATACAAAGGGGAAAGGGAAGTGGGGATCGGAAATGTTCCAAGTCAAACTCTAATAAGAAGTTAAAATCATCACAAGGTTGTCCTATTCTCCATCCTCTTTGACCGTTAAACTGTCTAATTCTTCTTCTTCTTCTTTTCTTCTGGTACTTCCAACTAAACCTTGTTCACATTTATAGCACGGGAAGTGATTTTCACACATCTTTATTTGTAACATTATTTAGCTTGTTAAAGAGATGAGCCAATCTCAAACGAGTTTTAATCAAACCGAAAACGAGTTGGTTTTGAGTGATTTGAATTTTTATACATCATAAGTCAAACGAGCCGAGTTATAGTTTGTTCAAGCTTGATTTGAAAGTTTAACGAACTTAAAAAAAATGTTCAAGCTTGATTTTTTTTTTACTTGGCAAACCAGTCTTGAACAAGCTTTTAACGAATGAGCACGAGTTCGAACTCGGGTAGCTTGGTTTGTTTATCAGCCCTATTTAAAACCCAGTCTTAATCTTTAGGAAACCGATTCACTATTCAAGATAGGGGGAATCATTTAAAATTTAAGTAAAGCTATGTATATATGGACCGGTCCACAAGAGTTGATGGCACCTAAGATGTTTCCAAATAAAGACCTAAGAGGGAGCAAACCCTTAAATCTAAGGACGTGATTAATAGGTTGATGTCATGGGATTGCATAATTTTAATCTATTACGAGAAGTTGTAATCTTTTTCAAGGAAAAAGTGAAGTAGTCCTGTTCATTATTTGAGATTGAGATATGACAAACCCAATCGAATTAATTCTTCTATTACAAGTCGTGGGCCAAAAAATTGCAGTACTACTCGGAATCACAAACCCAATCGAATTAATTCTTGCACTTCTTCTTCTTCTTCTCCTTCTTTTTTTATAATAAAAAATACAATATCCCTAATAATGAAAAATCAAATAAGCATAAGAACATAAACATGTTTTTGAAACTTAGGCTGAGTTCTTCTCAACTTTTCTTATTTAGTCGTTTTGTGTGTTTTGTTCGTCTTTTCTAAATTTTTGTTAGATTCGTGTATTTTTTTTGGATTAATCATCCGTTTCGACGAGAGTAGTCTAAAAAGTACAAAATTATAACCAATAGCAAAAAACAGTTCAATAAAGACGAAAAAACATCAAAACATCTGTCTGTTGGAGCTTAAATGCCGTCTTATTTGAATTTTTTCAATATCGGTTCACATTTTTATACTTTTCCGAATAATTAACCCCTAAAATTACCTCGAAAAGCTAAACAAACAATTATGAAAAATAAAAACTACCAAAATAACCAAGCTTATATAAGTTTAAAAGAATGCAACCTTATTAAATTTTCAAACCAAATTTGAATAACTAATATGATCATTTGACTAAAATTATTTGACCGTGGGACTAAACAAATGTGACAGGGTGGCGGCTGTTTTGGAAAAGATTATTGGTGATCTGAGGTCCTACATCTGCTCCTGAACTAAAGTCAAGAATTCTGTAGCTGATGAAAACATTTGTTTAGCTTGACATATTCCTTGTAAGGTATTCTCTTGATGATTGGCAGTTTTTTTTTTTATAACTCAGGTGTTCGGGTCAGTTTATCCACGTACGTCAACTAATTTTGGGGGACCAATCCTACCACCTACTTGCGGAGGTTCCAATTAAAACTCGAACATAACTCTTCATGAATTGACCCTAAAGACCGGAGCTGATAGCAACAAATCCTAAAAGTTTTAGCCCTTTGTGCTGTAGCAGTTTGGTCTGCCATGGTCTTTTTGTGTTGCCTGTCTAGAATTGGTTTTGGGCTTTTCTCTGTGCTGTGTAAAGAGTTTGGGTGGTTTTCTTTTCTGCTGTGTTGGGGCAGGGGATATTCTTGCTTTTTGTTTGTAGATTCAGGGGTATGCCCCCTTGTATTCTTTCTGTTTTTGGTTTTAATAAAATCATTTATTTAACAAAAATGAAAAAAAAAAAAAAAACATTTTACTTATAACCATAAGGGGAACTAAACTTTTTGCTTCATGAGAAGTTGCATCGCTGAATTGGCAAAAATGACAGATTGATAAGGGAAGCAAGTAAAATGGCTTATACAAGAAAATGTAAAGTAGCCATATTTGATGTAATTAAAATATTCGCCCAGAGTTTCTTAGGTAGTGTACTCATCATATATTGAAACTTACAAGTTTGCTCCGACTTTAAAATGCGCTAATAAGTGTTAAAATATATATATTTTGGCCCTCCATGCAATCTATATTTATTAGTCTTTTATATTTGTAAACTGATTTTTATTATGTTTTTTTTTATGTTTGTAGGTTGCGCGAGCTCGATTTTCAAGATTTTTGAGTAAAGACGGAAGTTAGTAAAAGCTTTGGGTCGAAGTGCGAAGTGCTTTAAAATTTTGGATGATTAATTCAAAATTAGATAAAGCCCAAGGGCGCTACGTAATTAGGCTCCGTTCCAGAAACCTTCTTAAAAAATAAACAGCTTATTTCATATTTTTAAACTCAAAAATAATATAAATGAAAAATTATTTTTTTATTTTTTTTCACCATATAAAAGATTTTAATGGAATCTATCAAATAAAATCCATATTAATAGAAAAATTATTTGCGTAAATATATTATTTTTGAGTTTGAAATTACCTTCTTAAAAAATAAGTACTTAAATCGCGTTGCGGAACTAAGCCTAATACTTTCCATCCCTATAAAACTCTGCAGCTCTGGAAAAAAAGAAAAAAGGTTTCGGGCGGACAGAAAAGAAAAGGACGGGAGCTGCCAGACTTTCGTTCGTACAGTTTCTCTTTTGAGTTTTATTCCTTTCAAGTTGTTTATGATTTGTTTGGATTGGAATTTGAAATTTTTTTGAAAAATAGTAGGAATAATAAATGGAGAGAGAAATGTTGAAAATAGGGAAACTCTAGGAGAAATTTTTATTAAATTTTTTTTAAAGTTGCAAAGAGAACAAAGCATTAAAGTTTTGTTCAATTACTTGCACTCTGGTAACTCATTTTAATTTCTGGTTTTAATAAAAGTTGCTCATTTGTTTTTTCTTGGTTTGGATCTCTTGTTTATTTTCAGTACCGAGTAATAAAAGCATGACTCAAATTAGGGTTTCTTCTTTTTCATGCATAATGATTAGTGAGTAGTTGTATAGGTTGGGTTGCAGGGTGATTAGCACGCCGTGACTAGTTCGGACACTGCTACTATTTTTAAACAATAAAAAAAGCTATTTTAGGTTATTAAAGAATATTCGTTAGACGAACCTGGGCATTGTCGGTGCCCATGTGCATAGGAAAACGGGGGTCCAACACTCATTATTGGCTGCGCGTGGGTGACCGGCAACCATAAGGGTTCGCATCTTTTGGGTTATTTTTCTCACTTAAATCGAACATTTTAAGAACACCGATTAAAGCAGATTAATCCGGACTGGTTGCGAGTGCTATAAACCCTATAATCATGCCATAAACCCTACGATCATGCCTTCTTTTTAACTATTTGAAAAGTACAATCAATTTCTAGGTTTTAGTTAATCTCAATCAATCGTCAACGGGTGGCTACTTAAGAGCCCGTTTAAATTATAATAACCCGAGTTTTTAGTCAGCACACATCACCGTCTTGGTGGATTCAACTCCGGTCTTACCGGATATTGTGCTACGTCGGTCTCTGCCCTACGCTTGGGGCAACTCATTAATTTAGAATTAGGAAATCGTCAAGCATGCGCCGTGCTTGCTTATGTATGGTGGGATTGATATTTCAAAATTAATTAAGATATGCGTAAGCTAATCCGAACACCTAAAAACAAGTTATACTTCTTTAAATCCTGAAAATTAAGTTAGAGGTTGTGCCTGAACTTTCTTCTACTGTGACGACATCGAAAAGGATTAATCCAAGTTGAAGATGGGGATACTAGGAGTTGGGGGAGGTGCTGTCACTCTAAGGGACAACAGCCTGCTGTCTCGGTTTAGGGGTCGTATTCCAATCTTGCTTCAATGATCGGAAACGTTCACTTCGTAAAGCTCGTCGAGTTGAACAAATATGTGTAAAAATTAGCTCGATCGGATATGA
This sequence comes from Rhododendron mucronatum var. ripense, assembly GCA_019656295.1. Classification (NCBI taxonomy): domain Eukaryota; kingdom Viridiplantae; phylum Streptophyta; class Magnoliopsida; order Ericales; family Ericaceae; genus Rhododendron; species Rhododendron mucronatum. The sequence continues at coordinate 995,316 of BPLT01000206.1, forward strand.
TTAAGTGCCTAATCGAAACATTTTTGTCTTGAAAAGAATAAATCCGAAATACTAGATCAAATCTACTGGAACCCATTATTTGCAAGATATATGTGTTCCGATCAGAAACTTAATGATATCTGATCAAATTGATTTTTTTAATACTTGTTTCACTCGACGAACTCTACGAAATGAACGTTTTCGATCATCATAACGGGGCCCCCTCGACCGGGACAACAATCCCCAGTCGAGGATACTACGAACCAAAAACATTTCAGAGAGAGAGAGAGAGAGAGAGTGAGACAGAGGGGCCCACCACAATGACCACATATGTAAATGGCATATTGCTTTGAAAGGAGACTTTCCACGGCGACTTTTATCCAATCAGAAAAAACAACTTCTGTCTAGGATGGATGTATCCCTATTGAATTGGGCCCTAAAACATGTCTTCCTCATGTTTGTCCTCTTTAACACAAGGGGGGTTGAATTTGGAATTGATTGGACAAGCCCCATGGTCAATTTCTTTTATATAATCATTTTATAATTACAAACACTTATATAAATACAGTATTTACACAAACTCATTTACATTCACATTAAGGCCCACATATATTACACCTCTAATGTATGTGGGCCTCACTAAATGATATGAGTATGCGTGTAAAATGTTTTTGTATATGTGTGTGTGGTTGAATAATATACGCTTATTGGGGCTATATACTATTCCTAATACCACTCAAATGTGCGGTGATAAATTTGCTTCGATCTCAATATAAGTGTGGTGATATTTCCTATAGATATTGGTGTGATGTGACAGAACAATACTTCTTGGCAACCTTGACAGGTACCACACTTGCATTTTCATTTTGTTCATTCCGATTCTGGAATTGTAAAAAAAGAAAAGAAAAGATTGGATCGAGCACTTATATACTCCCTCCGTCCCAGTTTGTTTGTCTAATTGTCAAAATACGTGTCTTTCAAAAATATACTTATATCTTACATTTTATATTTTTTTTTATTTTGAAGATTTTGTATAATAAAACTAATTAAGATCTATCAAAAAAGATCCATATTGCATGTTAAAAACATTATGAATTGAAAATTATAGTCAATTCTTTGAGAGGTCAAACGCTCTCAAAAAGTCAAAAAGGAGACAAACAAACCGGGACGGATAGAGTATATCGGATTGAGTTAATTTTTCACTAGCTTGGTTAATTTTTTAAAAAAAATTATCGATCAACTCGAATCATCCATGAAAGGTCCAGAATGATTCCCGTGGACCACTCGGTATCCCTAGTTGGTGTGCGGTGTCGATATGGACACTTGAGCGATGGTTAATACTGCCATTCCATTACGGCATTACTCCTCAACAAGATTCACACCAGTTGGAGAAATATCAATTACTATCATGGACCGTTCATCTGATTTTACTCGTAAAAATAACAAGCATGTATGAACGATTGATTGTCGATATGGATCCCTGAATTCACTGGATTTTAAACATGTCAAGAACAAACACCCTAGAGGTAGCTCGAATGGAGTCGTTTGCACTTTTATTCCGGACTTATAAGCTACAATATTAATTTTGCATTTATTCTTTAAACTATTCACATTTTGTCTACTTCGTCTTTAACCTATGTGCTAAACAACCATTTTGTCCAAAGGTGGCTCCACTAAAAATTTGTAATTTTTCACGCATAATTTGATTTTTGTTCAATATTGTTATTTTTTGTTCAATATTGTTAGCACTAAGCAATTCACATGTAGCCAAAGTAATTGAAAATTTACTTAAATTTGTGAGTAAATAGATAATATAGCTCAACATAACAACCCAATAAAATTTTCAACCATAAGAAATTTGTTTATTGTTCCATAGAGCTTCGTATACAAAAAAAACTCTTTACATTTTTGTCACTGTTGAGCTAAAATTTTGGAGTCACCCCTGATTTTGGCTTTCAGCTTTCTGTTTGCAATCTCGTACAATTTCATACAATTGTTGAGGGGACAAAATTGTTATTTACATAGTTTAAGAACGAAATAGAAAAAATGTGAATAGTTTAAGGGATAAAAAGCAAAAAAAAGACTCTTCTATTTATTTCTATGTACGTTCATATTGAGATTATTGGAGTCCAATAGTCTTCTCCACTACAAATTTATGAGGAGTCCAAAAGTAAGTGTATGAAATTCCCATAAATTTGTGGTGGAAAGTATTGGGTCACCAATCACCATGTGGCGGTGCCTTAGAACCACAGAATAATGGGTAATCTCACCTATTTTCCTTTAAAAAAAGTCAACTTGGTTTTTTGTTTTCTTATTATTCAAAATTTTTTGCATTAATTAGTTTTGCATCAAACTTTTGAGGAATACTTCATCTCAACTAGAGGAATTGAAAAAGTAAAAAATTACTTTTACCCACTTTGTTTAGGAGATATCCAAGAAAAAAACCCAAATGGTCCATCTTTTTGGATTTTGTATTTGATTTTTCCCATAAATAAAAATAATTGGGTAAAAATTATATATTTTTACTTTTTCAATTCCTCTAGTCGAGACGAATCAAGAATCTACAAAAAAAAATTGTGTTTTATTCGTCTTTTTTAAATTTTTGCTAGTTTGTGTGATATTTTTTAGTGTAATCATTCGTCTTGAAAAAAAGTATCAAACAGCTGTCTTATTTGAATTTTTTAACATTTGTGCATATTTTTATACTTTTTCAATTCATCTCGTCGAGACAAATGATTAACCTCAAAAATTACGACGAAAAATTAAATAAAAAGTTACAAAAAGTAAAAAATACCGAAACAAGTTTCAGACTTGTAAGTTTACAAGATCGCAACCTTATACTTGTTTTGAAGTTTTGGATTTTGGATTTAATCATTATCTTATTTCTTTTAAATCATTGCTCTCATTTTTCTCTCTATCTCTCTCAAATCATTATTTATATTTTTAATTATTATTTTATTACTCTTTACACTCATTATCGACAAATTCAAATCAAAATCTAAAATTCAAAAACAAACGGGCTCTAAAAGACTCCATTCGTTTATCATCCTTCCAAATTTTAATCACGTGCTGAAAACACTCTCTCTCTCTCTCAACCCCCACTTTTCAGAAATTTCAAGGAAACTCAGGCCTCGAGAAATCAAAACTAAAATCCAAAAATAAAATTAAAGCAGTTGTTGACCATAAAGTTCCCCAAGTAGAAAATTAAAAGAAGGAATTCTTTATCTAAACCAACTTGATGAAACTCCTTTCCACAATCCACACCTTTATAAATACCTTCCTCCCTCTTTTCTCCCACAAAAGATCATCTCTCTCTCTCTCTCTCTCTCTCTCTCTCTCTCTCAAAACAGAACTTACTATATACGGGGTAATTAATAATTATATGCTCTGTTAAGATAATGTACACAAACGGTGATTTTGATCCTGAATTAGCCCTGCTCGATTCAATACGATCACACTTGCTGGGCGACCCCGAAGTCCCTTCCTTCACTGAGAATTGGGGAGAATTGTTACCTCTCCGGGCAAACGATTCCGAAGACATGCTTCTTTACGGCCTCCTCAACCAGGCGGAGAGCGTCTGGTGGCTTCCGTCGCTCGCGGCGGCGGAAACCCCCACCACGTCCTCCCCCGTCAAGTTGGAGCCCGAAATGGATAACTTGGAGGGAAGTTTTGGTTTCCCGGCGGCGGCGGCGATGCCTGCGGTGGTGGCGTCGAAGGGGAAGCATTACAGGGGAGTGAGGCGGCGGCCGTGGGGTAAGTTCGCGGCGGAGATCAGGGATCCGGCGAAGAACGGGGCCCGGGTATGGCTCGGGACGTTTGAGACGGCGGAGGACGCCGCGTTGGCTTACGATAGGGCGGCTTACCACATGCGCGGGGCGCGTGCGTTGCTTAATTTCCCGCTCCGGGTTAATTCCGGTGAACCGGAGCCGGTTCGGATAACTTCGAAAAGGTCGTCGTCGGAGCGATCCTCGTCGTCATCGTCGGAGAGTGGGTCGCCGAAGAGGCCAAGGAAGGTGGTGGCAACGGCGGAGCCGGCGGTGGTGGTCCGAGTTAAGGTGGAAGCAGGGTGTGGGTTGTAGCCTTGGACGGTATAGAAGTTTCGGCGGTTCCACGTGGCGAACAACTGTTGGTTGGTGATGGTGATTTGGTATCCATGTTGTACACATTGCTTTAGCTTTAAGGCTTGTAAACTTATTTTTCTTTTTTGTTTTGTATGTTTTGTTTATTATTTTGAATTTTTGTTAGATTTACGTCATATTTTCTGGATTAATTATCCGCGTCGATGAGAAGAGTACAAATTATAAAATTATGATGGAAAGCAAAAGAAAATTCACTAATGAGGAAAAAAGTATCAAATAGTTATTCTATTGTTTAAAGTGCATGCTGGCTTATTTAAATTTTTTAACATCTGTTCCTATTTTAATACTTTTTCAATTTGTCTTGTTGAGACAAACGATCAATTTCAAAAATTATAACGAAAAGCTAAACAAAATGTACGGAGAAATAGTCGTGGGAGGAGGCTGTAGTGTTTTCAAGGAAATTTTCGGGTTTGAATCGAAGGAGTAATATAAATTCCAGCAGAAAAAAAAAAATGAAGATGTCCATATTTGGGATTGTGAATGCAAGAGATTCTTAGTACTATTTACTACTCCGTCCCAAATTCTTGGTTCTCTTTCATTTTTTGAAAATCTCGAAAAATTGGTTATATCTCTTAATCTATAATGTTTTTTTATATAAAATATGAATATTGCTTGATAGATCTCAATGAGCTCTTTTATACAAAATTTTTAAAATTACCTAAAAGATTATAGATTGTAAGATATAATCATTTGAAAAATAGTACGCACTTTCAAAGAGGACCAACAAATTGAGACGGGGGAGTAACAGATTCTTTACAATTTCGTGCCTCTACAGATCATATTAATTATTCTCACGAAAATGATATTTTTACTCAGACAGTTGTATCAATATGAAAACCAATACTGCCCAGGAAATTACATCTGAAACTTACTAGTAATTTGTTGAAGAAAAGAAAATAACGCAACATTATTTTACAAAATGGGCTATGGAACTCTTCAACTGATTTAGCCATATCATTCCAAACAATCAAAGAATGTAGAAATTTTATACCCATCTCAAAACAAATTAGTAATAAGTGGAGGGATCCCAATATTATATAAGTGATCGATCACTTTTTCGTTTTTTTTTAATATGTCACAAGAAACAACAAAACAGCTAAAGACACATGTCTAAGAAAAATGGACTCTAAACCGGGCGAAATACGTGATGATGCAATCCAGTGAGCTCCGTTGGGAGTACGATTACACGAACGACCACCTTCTTGTCCCGGGCCATTCCTTAATGTCCGCCACAATTGTAGCTATTTTCCCAAGGGCACTGTGCTTTGGAATCAGTAATGTAGGAGATGCGGTTCTTACAGTCCGATTGAAAGATCACTTCTGGGAAATTCTGCTCTATTGCCAAACTGCAAGCAATTCGAAGGGCCTATGCTTCAATAGCCAAAGCCGACGAGACCATCACTCTTCCACAATGCCACACTTAGACCCAATTCACCTAATCGCTCATTCCACTTCATATATTTCACTCCCAAGTAATGTGGTATTGTGTCTTTGAGCTCTTTGAGACCAGGTATCAAATATGAGTTATTACACCAATTGATTGTCCATGTTCAAGTTACTAACCCCACAAGCTTGTGTGTTCCACTAATTTTTCAAATTTTAGATGTGTTTTTTTATTTTTTTTGTTTGCCAATATTGTACATATTAGCGGGGATAAGTGGGGGTAATAGGGTTAGTACAAGGAAGTCCAGAGGCTATCCGTAGCTCTGACTTCTAAAGTTCAGCCTTTTGTAAAACTAAAACCCTGGTCACCATTGAGAAAGGGAGATGAGTTACCAACTTCACTGTAAGTGGTTCTCTAATAAAGATGTGTTCACTAACCCTTCTCTAATAAAGATGTGTTTCATTAACCCAAATAAGTATTTATTTTTTGAATTAAATGTGATGTATTGTGACAAAATGACATGTCTTGTAAAATAAAAAACAAGTACTCCCTTCGTAAGGATTTAATAGTTCTTTTTTGGAATTCGTGTCATTTTTCAATCAATGAAGGAAGCCACTTAGTGCATATTGCTAAAAGTTAGGTCTGTCTCCAATCTTCTCCCGCCTATGACTACATGGGTTCTTCTGTTGTTCTTGTTGTTGTGTGTGTTTTGTGTCATTTTTCAATCGATTATATTTTTCAATTTATAATATTTTACGTGATTTCAAAAATATTGTATTATAGAACTAATCGAGATCTATCAAACATGATCCATATTTGATATGATATTCATTACGGATTCAAAGATATAACTCGTTTTTAGTTGGTTAGAATAGAATAGGAGACAAATAAATCATGACAGAGGTATTTAAAAAATAAGAACCTTAGCGGAACAGGAAGTACTTATTTTTTAAATAAAATGTGATGTATTATTATAAGAGAATGACATATCTCGTAAAACAAAAAATAAGTACTTATAAAATAATAACTTTATCGAAACGGGACGAGCTATTAGTAAAAATTTTGTGCTCACTCGCTTAATTCCTGGACTGCAATCGCAGTCTCAATCCTTGGTCTCATGGAATTTTAGTTCTAGTCGTTCGTTATGCAAGCACGCACAAACTATGTGACTTGCCCACAATGTTAAAGCAACAAACAAGTTGACATTGACGCACATGTTTAGGTCCCCATAGGATGATACGTACGGTCTAAGAAATAGCTTATCCGAAGACTTTGACTACCAAAGTTGACCAGACTTTTCTTCTCATGAGTTGACATCTCAGCCATGAAAAAGTTGAAATTTCGAACCTTTTTCAACCACAAAGGAACATTGGTGACTCTTCAACCACAAAGCGAAAACAAGAATCGAGAACATTGGTGACTCTTCCAATTTGGGATCTTTCTCTTTTGAACAACTATTATGGGGATGGAGCATTTACACCACAATTTGGTGGATTTTGTCTTTAATCAATTTTTTTTTCATATTTGTTGATTTTAAGCTAAATTTTTATATGATATGGATTTGTCTTGAAGAAAAAAACCAAACAAATAAAAAATTATGACTTTCAAACAAGTATTTTAGGCAATATTAAAAAAAAGTCAAAAAATTGATTTTTTGAGCTTTTTTTTTTGAATATTTTCCAAAATACTTGTGTAAAAATCATAATTTTTGCTTTTTCGATTTCTCTTGTCAAAACGGACCTATATCATATAAAAGTTTGCTGTAAAACTAACAAACGCAAAAAAAAAAAAAATTGAATAAAAACAAAACTAAAAAATTATGATGCATAAGTTAATCATTAGCGTAAAGACCTCATCCCAAATTAATTTGTAGTCTCTCATTGTATCCTAACCGAATTGAAATTGGTTACATTTTTCAATTGATAATACTTTTTTATATGCAATATGAATCTTATTCGATAGATTTTAATTGAATTATTTAAATAATATTTTCAAAATCGCTTAATAAATTATGATTATAATATATAATCAATTAAAAAGTGGTGCAAATTTTCAAAAAGGATAAATAAATTAGGAAAGATGGAGTATATACGGATTAGCCATTCTACCAGTTGGGGTTGTTAGCCGAGACCGAAAAATCGATCGAAAGCGAAAAATTGGACAGGACCAAATTTTTATTATATAAAATCAACAAGATATATACATATATATATATATATATATATATAAACTGTTTTTATGAGTTTAATTATGTTTTTATGGGTTTTTTTATGTATTGCGCTCAAAATTGATCCTTTTTTTTGTTGGGCCTAAAAAAATGGTTGAATTGTGGATTTTTGGTTGATATTTTGTGAGTTGAATTGTGAATTTTTTGATGTGTTGGGCAGCCCATGAATGAAAATTGGATAAACCGGATAAACCAGTTGAGCCGGTCAAAATCGGACCGATTTATCTCAACCGGTTTCAACTGAAAAATACGTCTAAACCGGTCGAAACAGGACCGATATCACCCATACTACCAGTGTTGCTCGGACAACCAATTTTATATTGCCACGTCACCTAAATCATTGAAATTGCGGGCCACCCTATTCAAAAGTCACATGTTAACCTAACCATGATTTAAACAATATTTTGGTGCCCCCCTCTCTTTGCTCGCTCTTTCTCTCTCCTAGCCGATACAATGTGCTCTCTCTCTCCTAGCCGCTACATTGTATCGGCAAAATACATGTCATTATTCCCACCATCAAATCCTTCCACGATCTTGGTAAATCGAAGAATTTGAAACAAGAATTAGCCTTCCTCTGCAATCCGGCTTCGAACCAATCCCATCTTGTGGATTAAAATCACTTCTTAGCCAAATTATATTTTGGGTTTCTTTCGTTTGTGCCCCTTATCTGTTAGTGATTACTATCTTAAATCTTCAATCTACTTTGCTGAGTGTTTAATTCATGTCGATCTCGAGAGAGAGAGAGAGGGGTGGGGGCGCACCTAGTTAAGTAGGAGTGTTGTCTGGAGTTGGGACCTCGGTTGTGAGAGAGAGAGAGAGAGAGAGAGAGAGGGAGATGGTTTATCTTGGTTAAGTTAGCATTTGACTTTCAAACAAAGTGGTCCACAATTTCTGCGACTTTGATGATGTGTCAAACTAACATTGGTGCTCCGGACAAGCCTAAGTGAACACAGCTGATCTCTCTAGATTCTCATATGGCCACGTCGGTGTGGCACATTTGTGCCATATCTCTCTCACATACAGGTGGGATCCGTTGCACTGGGACCTACCTATATGTGAAAGGAGTATGGTACAAGTGTGCCACACCGATGTGCCTCTAGCATTTCCGTCCAAAGTGGTGAGTAATGACAATTTGAGAGGCCATTCATCGACTATCGTACACCCGCCCAACCACTTTTTGTAAGTGTGAACTGTGAAGGATATACAATGGACTGCCACTTAATACAAATAATTTGCCCTTAAATTTAAGGAAAAATGACGGTTAATGACGTGTTTTGATAATTAATATTCGTCAAGAATATGCTGAGAATGTCCTTGACGGGTATTAATTATCAAATCACACATTTAACCGTCATTTTTTCTTAATTTAATTCGGGCCATATTACTTGGCTCAATCAAGTCTTTGGCTAGAAAGGGTGGGTTATTCGACAACTTATTACAAACAGTAATACTTAGTACTATGGCTAGAAACAACAAATCTCTCACAAATCCACACTAACCATGCTACTTGATTTGTGGGTCCGCACCACCATTCCTTGTTGAAAGAATAAAGAAAGGAAAAAATTGAACCCTGTTTGGTTTGAATTTTAAGGGGATTTTAAAATGCGCAGGAGTTTTGAGTATTTCAAAATTCAAACGAACAAGCCCGAGATAGTTGTTGGGTCATAGGTGGAACAGTGAGCTAGATAGTTGTACACTAAATTGAGGGAGATTTTAATACATCCAATCTCACATAGTGAGTTAGGAAAACAAAAATGTGAGGGGTATACAAAAGACCGCCTATGACAATCAAATAATTTGATTTCTAAGTATTTTGAGCCTTGTTATTAGGTTCAAAAAAAGTTTATTGAACTTGTAAAAGAGGAGGTCACTACATTCTATAGCCGAAAACACCACCACCTTGAGACTAGTGTTGAGGAATCCCATCAAAGTGCGCAAACCGCCCGTCTACATTTTGACATCATCATGAAGTACAAAAGGCACACTAATATTTTCATTTCTTAATGCAACTTTCATGCCATAGTTTATGTCTTAACCCTTGATATATTGATGAGAACTTGTCATTTTTTCCTCGGCAAAAGTCAGCATTGTTAATTCTAGTTAGTGAGTTTTGAACCACTGTCAAATGTGTGGGAGTACACAGTGCCTATCACTTGGTACCACTCCAGTAGCAAATTTGTGAGAACTCTGTTGCCTTAAAAATCTTCTATCTGAAACCTGATTTTCTTAGGCTGGGTTTGGACATAGTATCTGCAATTTACCAAGAACACTAAACTGGTAGGAATGTGGCTATATTTATCTATTTTTCTCTTTACTCCCTTATCTCTTTGCTAATCTCCATAGAAATTCTTGATTCAAATCAAACTGAATATAACACTAGGCCCATGAATTTATTAGAGGCTTTTATTTGGGGCCTGGCCCTTAGAGTGTGTTTGGGCTTAGTCTCAACGGGTTTTTTTCCTTTTTGTCCAACCCTTAGTTTTTTTTTTTTTGGTCCACGTCCAACCTTTAGTTGGATTCTACTGCCCTTCCCCCACACCATTTGTCAAGCTTTCTCAGTAAAAAAATTTTTTGAATCAAGAAAATAAAATAAAATAAAAAACAAATCATGCGGATACTCCATTAGGCTGCGGCCCGTTATACCAAACCATTTGGGCCAAATATCCGAATTGGTTGTTTGTGGATATTTTCGTTGTGGCCCGTTGCAGCAGATTTGTGGGCATTCGGTTGTAGCCCATTGTACCCAAACAAGCTGGTGGACTAAGTCCAAAACCAAACATGTGGGCCCACTAAGCCCAACACAAGCAGGAGAAGATTAATCTCTCATCTCAGAAAAAAAAACCATATCATTGGCAGCGCGCCTGTCCGAACATTGAATTGATCAACAACTATCGGTTTTCCTTGCTTTGAGGAATTTAGGATTGAACTTCACTATTGTGTAGATCATAATCTAGGCGATTTTTTGTGGATGTCATATGGCTTGTTTGAACGAATTGAATGGGTGTGCTATTTTATTCATATATATATATAGTCCCCTTCTCCTAAGAACCACCTCATTTTAATAAAATGAGGAACTCCCTTTCCTGATCGAATTTTGATGATCCGAGCCGCTCAATGTGTTCAGAACATGATTTTAAGGGTACCCGCAAGAAATCGGCAAAAAAAAAAAATGACTGGAAAGGGCTTCATCCAAGCATTTTTTGTTATATTTTTATCGAACGGTTCAAATAAAAATTGCTCAAATCAAGCCCTTTCCGATCATTTTTTTGGCCGATTTCTTGAATGTATCCTTAAAATCACATTCTAAACACATTGTGCGGCTCAAATCATCGAAATTCAATCGGAAAATGGGAGAAATGGGGAGGTCCTTATTTTAACTAAAATAAGGACCTCCTTATTTGAAAATCACTGTGTGTGTGTGTGTGTGTGTGTGTATATATATATATATATATAAAATCGACTTACACTACAAGTATAGTTACATTTCCAGTCATTCCATAAATCATGCCTCAAATTAATAGGATCATTTTAAATGTTTTTCATGTTTAAAATACTATCACACAAATTAAGGATTTGTTACCCTTAAAGAATTTTTTCAAAACATTCAAAAATAATTTGACTAAGAATTGTGCCAGCCAATAAATTGCAACCACTTGTCACGCTGAGGTTCTCCTTACGAAAAGTCATTATGCAATCCTATATAGTATAGATAGATTTTTGGAGCCTACTCGATGAGATGAGAATTATCTAACAAGATCCATTTTCAATTAATTGTATATTGAAAAAAATGATTCAAGAGGGTGTAGATTCTGCACGGGTGTGTGAATTGTGTGTTGTAATAGGGGTAATTAGGGGACGGGTGTGAATTCTAAAGTTTTGTTACCTTAAGGGGTGTGAATTCTAAATTTTGTTACTTTAACGTTGTGCATTTAGGGAGTTTGCATTCTATATTTTTGGTTTGTTATTTCTTTACTTTTGGCCATGGGAATCTTGTATTTCTGGGGGTGTCAATTATGCGTTTTTTTTTTGTGTGGCAAGTTGTAGAATGTTAGCTGATTAGTACGTCCCATTTATTCCTAACATAGAATCCCAAAGCACCTTAAATAATCCTGTTTTCACGCTTGCCGTTCACTTCTGGTTTAATGCGCATTTACTAGCATAAAGAATTCTTCACTTCCGCATTCTTCCCCATCCTCTCCCTATATTATACACAAGCAGGGGCGGAGCCAACATGTGACCGGGGGGTCACATGCCCCCTGGAATTTTATCACCTACACCTTTTCTTTTCTTTTTTTGGGTACACCTACTCAAAAAATTGTTAAAACATAATCTAAACACAACAAATTAGTAGAGCTTCAAACAATACTACTACCCAATATATAGTTTCTGTAGTTCAAGTCAACTACTAAAATTGCCAAGTCAACTCTTTTTTGCGCATTTGGCTGGTTGATTATGTACGTAGTTGCTTTGCTGTTCAAGATTTGATAATAAGGGAACACCCAAAAAATAAACAAATTAGCAAACTTCAGCATAATCTTCATCGTAGTATTCTAATAATACGCGCATTCAATGACGCAATCACCATCAACTATTGACTCTTCAAACTGTCATTCCCGCCTGATTACGTAGTACAAGGTTTTGTGAATTGACTAATTCACTACCCAATCTCATTTTGTAGTATTAAACCATTTTTGAAGTTAAAGAGTAACATCTTCAATGGCTTCTTCAGCTATCCCTCCTCTCATCTTCCTCTCTCTTTTGCCCTTTGTGCCCTTATTTGCTGCTTCTAATGTGCCTTTGGGCTCATCACCTTCCGCCACTAGCGATAACTCTTCTCTAGTAGACAAAGGAGCAAGCAACCCCGCGAAAGACCTGTACGATTTGGTTAAGGTTCCAAACATTGACTTCCTCTTCGGAGATAATGAAAGTTTGGGTCCATTAAATCTAACACACTGTACACAAGCTTGTTCGCAAGATTCCGATTGTGTTGTTGCTATATTCAACGGCATATCATGTTGGAAGAAGATATTGCCTATTTGGGAGGATGATGTTGACTTGGAGGAAGATGACGATTACGAGGAAGATGATGATTTCGAGGAAGGTGCCACTCTTTTCATGGATTTTTAAATCCGAGGTCTGGCGTTTCCGGTGGTTCTTTTGAGTTTTGGTTGTGGTTGTAGGTTTTTGGTATTTATTCTCTAGATTTCTAGGTTGCTTTGCTTGTAGTTTTGTTTAGATTGTTTTAGAGTGTGTTACGGTTTTGGTTGGCTTCTTGCCTTCCGTTGGGTTTGGTTCTCCGATGCCGTTATGCTGGTGTACCGTGATTCATTGAATCTATGAAATCATTTTCAAAGATTTATAAAATCTTTTTTCGCTGATCAAAAAAAAAAGAAGAAGAAGAGATTGCCTGTGTCAAATGGGAGACTACAGAATGCAACAGCAGTAAGGAAATAAACTGTTGATAATACTACTTCTTTGGGTGGTTCTTTTGATCACTAGAGTCATGTGTGGCATTTCTTGATTTTCTTTGACACCTTGAAAAAACCACTAGAGGAATCACGCCTAGCATTAGAATGCTAAAGAGCTCTGAGATTCCAAAAACATGTGACAACCAAAAAACTCGCTTGTGATCTTCAAAACAAATTTGCATGTTTTCACTTTTGAAAAGCTCCAAAATGCGACAAAAGGGTTCAAGGAAGAATTGGGAAGGGATTCATTCGGCATTGTTTACAAAGGCGTAGTGAAATATGGTTCTAAAATTCAAGTTGCGGTCAAGAAGTTAGACAAGTTGTCATAAGGACGAGATAGGGAATTCAAAGCCAAAGTGAATGCGATTGGGAGAACCCATCACAAGAATCTGGTTCAATTGCTAGGCTGTTGTTATGAGGGGACACACAGGCTTCTAGTGTATGAGTTCATGAGCAATGGCAGTTTGGCGGATTTCCTCTTTGGCATCCCAAGACCTGATTGGTATCATAGGGACCAGCTAGCTCTAGGGATTGCTAGACTGGTGTACTTACATGAAGATTGCAGTACCCCAATAATCCATTGTGACATAAAGCCTCAAAACATACTCATCGACAAATTGTTCATACCACGAATTTCTGACTTTGGATTGTCAAAATCCCTAGTGCTCAATCAAACTCGAACTCATAGAGGGATAAGAGGGACTTGAGGATATGTGGCTCCAAAGTGGTTCAGAAATGTACTTGTGACAACTAAAGTGGACGTACATAGTTTCGGTGCATGTTGCTCGAGATAATTTGTTGCAGAAAGCACTACAACAAAGTTCGTCTATGGCGACGAAAAAAAATTGTCGCCAATTAGATCGTTTTTTATGCCATAAACATTGCCGACAAAAAAAATTCATCGACTTATCCTTGTTGCAGTAGACTGTAGACTCCTAGCGACGAAAAAAAAAATCACAAAAACCAAAAAGCAAAAGATTACTTGTACTTTGTTGTTACCATCAATCAAACTCACAACCTCTAGTACCCATACCAGAGCCTCTACCAACTGTGCCACTTAACGCTTCATTACTATACTCCTAAATTTAATTCAAACTCACAACCTCTAGTACCTAGGCCAGAGCGTCTACCAACTGTGCCACTTAACGCTTCATTACTGATACTCCTAAATTTAATTTATATTACCTTTTTATGATCAAATTTTAAATTAATCTGTTTATATTTTATGTAATATCTAATTATATGTGTATTTTTATGTTAAATAATATGAATTTTTATAAATTAAGAAAATAATTAGTCAAAAAATTTGGTCTATGGCGACAAATTCTAGATTCCTCGCTAAATGCTACCCTTTGGCGACAAATTTTTAGATTTCGTCGCCAAAAACTAAGCCTTTGGTGACGAAATTGTTTTTAATCGCCAAAAGCGACCGTTTCGCGACGAAAATTATTCATCACCATAGACCAGCTTTTTTGTAGTGAAGAGTGTTGCACAGGAGTTTGAAGATGAAGAAAGAGCAATACTAACAGACATGAGACATTATGAAGGTGGGTTATGATAGCGCGCAATATGAATGACATTGAGAAAGAAAGTGAATGAGCATGATTAGGAACATAAGATCAAGTGTTAAACACTTAATATGAAGCAGCTCAATACCTGCTGAGTGTGTAGTTTCCTCCATTAAGCCCCAAATGAAGATAAAAAGGCCGTGACCTAATCTAGCACGAACAATTATAAACAAGACAAATTAAAGAGGGGAGAAAACATCAATGGAAGCACAAATGGAGTCAAATTTGCATTTTGGGCTGTTCTTATAGCTTTAAGATCGATACACTATTGCGTTAACACTATCACAAGTCACAAAAGAGGTGATGACAAAGGAACATTATAAAAAACTATGGTCTATTTTCATTTCCAGGAAGTTAGTATAAAGCTAAGGGAGATGGTTTTAATACAGCTTAATAAATTTTTTTTTTTTATGTAAGAATTGAGGTTTTTTTCTTTCGGATCATAACAAGAAGACAAATATGATTTCTAAATGTATGTGAGGGGAAGTGCTACAATACATACCCCTCATTTGGGTGTGTATGATATGCACCCTCATTAAAACACTCCAAAATATTATGATTCCGAAAATGTTATGAATCTATTGCTAAAAAATTACGAATCATATTGATAAAAAATTACGAATTTTTAGTATAAAAGTTACGATGCAAAATAAAATGTTATGAATGACTGGTTCTACTAGTAATTTTTTATGAGATGACATAATATGAACCACACAATAGGTGCATATGGTACACACCTTAAAGGGGTGTGTATCCCGTATGTGAGATATGCCTGTGAATTACCACCCTTAATGGAGTTTAA
This sequence comes from Rhododendron mucronatum var. ripense, assembly GCA_019656295.1. Lineage (NCBI taxonomy): Eukaryota > Viridiplantae > Streptophyta > Magnoliopsida > Ericales > Ericaceae > Rhododendron > Rhododendron mucronatum. The sequence goes on from BPLT01000206.1 coordinate 1,010,883, forward strand.
TTTCTTCTTTATAACAGTAAGTGAATCCCACGTTTAGTTAAGAAGCAGCATGAACTAAGAAAACAAGAATCATATATATAGAACTGGGGAAATTTTTGGGTGCCGAGCGGGCATCACGTGGTTGCCCAAACATATCTGGGCCGTCCATTTCAGTTTTAGCGGTTCGAATTTGAAAAGACAAAGAGGAGAGAGAGTGGTGGGGCGAGAGGAGAGAGAAAATTTCAATCTGGGCCCGGATGGGCTCCACCCGGCACCCAAAAATTTCTCATATAACAAGGTTCCCAGAGTATTTCCCCCCCCTCGACATATACTAATAGAATTCCTTCTCATCTTCATCGGTTAAATGAGAGCTAGAACTTGACATGTATGCATGTATGTATGAGCTTTTGAACATCTTTCCCAACTAACAAATGCACAATGTTAAGCTCCAAATTTACAGCTTCAGCATTTGAAGAGATGGTTCCAGCTTTAGAGTCAGTTTCATGAAGTTTCTGCAACTAAACATCAAAACCAGCTGTAGGGGCCGGGGAACTACTTCAGCTTTTAATCCTTGAATTCCAACGATCGAGGATCGATTCCAATATTTAGAATGACTTTCAGCAATTTGAGGCATGATTACTCCAAGTTTTGACCATACATGTTAGATCGATAACTTTAATTGCACCAGTTCAAATACAATAACTTGAGTTAATTTATTACCTAAAGGTGCGATACGGGAGATAGATTGGCAAGGGCAAAAATGTAAAATCGGCAAGGACGAAAAATATAAAAACTGTAAGACGTAACTTGTAAGGGCATCTCGAATGAATGCTCCATGTCTCCACATCTCCAAGATTTCAATGAAAATGAAATCCAACCAATCCTCCATTTGAGAGGATGAGATTTGATACTTTCAAATTTGGAGTATCAAAAAATTATGGAAGATCTCTTTCATTTTACTATTCACCTTTTCATATCCCACTTTTGTCCCCGCTTATGACTATCAAACTATCATAGAGTTTGAGTTTCAAGTATTTTGAGCAATGTTATTGGGGTTCAAACAAGTTATTTGGCTTTTCATGGCGAAAGTCAGCATTGTTAGTTTAAGTTAGTGAGATTTAAATCCCTACCAAATGCATGAGAGTATATAATGCCCACCACTTGAAACCAATTCACTTGCAAATTTGAGAGAACGTGTCGCCTTCGAAGATATCGTGTTCACCTCTCCATGTTGCCTAAGGGAGCGTTTCCACTAAGCAATAAGTTATGGACCACAACTTTTTTGCTTTGTTGTTCTTATTCAAAAAGAAATCGCTTATGTTAGTTTTACGCTAAACTTTTATGTATTATAGGTTTGTCTCAACAAGACAAATCAAAAAAATAGAAAATTAGTATGACTTTTTTGTTTTTTCTTGGATATTTCCTAAAATACTTGTGTAAAAGTCATATATTTTTTACATTTTCGATTCTTTTCGTCGAGACTAACGCATAATACATAAAAATTTGGCGCAAAACTAACATGCGCAAAAAAAACTTAATAAAACAAAATCAAAAAGTTATAGTCCACGACTTATTGCTCAGTAGAAATTAGTGATTTCATTGACTGGGTCCGCAATTACCAAGAACACTTTCGCCACAATTCCACATAATAGAAGTTCTTGATTCAAATCAAACTTGATTTACCAATAAAAAAAACTATAAATACCAAATCTTGTGGACTTAATATCCAAATCTGTTGTGGCGTATAATGTTGTCTTTGGATATTGGATAATAATTAATATCCAAATCGGTTGTGGCGTATAAATGTTGTCTTTGGATATTAATTAATTATTTTAATATCCAAATTGGTTGCGGCGTATAATCAAACTTGATTTATAGCCGTTTTGTGGACATCTGACTGGCCCGTTGTATCCAAAGAGTGTGGACCAAGTCCAAAACAAAACACGTGGCCCCACTAACCCTGTTTTAGAGGCCCGTTGAGCTTAAGAAGAGTCCACGAATAGGCCAACTAAACGTTTCAGTTAGGGCCGTAAATGAACCGAGCAGCTCGCGAGCTCGGCTTGATTCGGCTTGGCTCGGCTCGTTTAGTAAACGAGTCAAAAACTCGAGCTCAGCTTGTTCGACAAAAGTTTGGCTTGTTAAGGGAGGCTCAACTCGATTAAAGAGGCTCTTTTAATAAATGACTAAGCTCGGTTCGTTAAGGTTCGAGCTGAGCTCAAATTTGCCGCTCGATTCAGCTCGGCTTATTTACACCCTAGTTCCAGTCCCTTTTCAACATAAGAGAGGATACACCTCTTAAAACTAAAGGCTAGCTTTGGAAATAGCATATCCTGTGCACATTACTTTTACCACCAGAGAGAGAGAGAGAGAGAGAGAGAGAGAGCGCTATAATCAGATGTGGGGTACTGCACCTTACATGGTTGTGGGACTAGCATTGTGTGAGGGAACACGAGATACTGTTACACCATGGTGCAACTGAGGCAAACAAATGAAATGAACAGCCAGACAATTGATTGTGTAAGCTTTGTTAATAACTTAACATAGGAGTTTTAAGAAGTGTTCAAACTAAAAAAGTCAATCTCAAATGAGCCGAGCCAATCACGCATCGATCTCGAGTACCTTGAATTTTTAAGATATTATAAGTCAAATGAGCCTAAAAGTAGCATGCTCGAGCTTAGTTTAAACTCTTAACAAGCTTTAAAAAAAATGTTCAAAGCTTAGATTGTTCATGAAACTAACTGATCTCAAACGAGCTTTGAAAGAGGAAGCACGAGCCCGAACTTGGACGGTTTGGAATGGTTTTGTCAGCCCTAGGCGCAACAGTTGCACAAAAATCCTTCTCAAAGAACAAAGTTATAGTAGTCGAAGGATTATTTCGTAATGAGTTCAACTCCTCTTCCAATGAGCTAATCTAATTATTCTCGCAATGCTAACATTTGTCGATAAAAAAAAAAAGATAATTTTTTCAGATATATTGTCGTTTCACCCGAAATTGAGAGCGAAAACCATAACAACAGAACAAAGCATCTCGAATGACAACAGAGCATCTCTAATAACAAGCGGAAGGAGCTTCTATGGCATTAATTAAAAGAAGAGATGCTGTAAATTAGCAGTACCAAACTTTGTCAATAACATGCTATTTGGCATGAAGTTTGGAATTACAATTGTTGCTATGCAACTCCTTTTTTGAACAGGATTTACTATGCTAACTCGATCACAATTTTTCGACATCTCCTAATGGACTCACGAACAGCGTTTGAATTCACCGCTGCAGAGGAGTAAAGTAGGGAAAAGGGTTATCGTACCTGTGGAATAGCATTGCCAAATCTCAGCATTCCGTATTGGCAATGTAAAGCCATTTCAGAACATTGCCACCTACGGAGTAAGTCCACCCGTTAGTTTCAAACTCAACCATATCAATGGTCTGGATCCAATTTTTTGTATAGGGAACAGATTGGTTAGCTTTAAGAAAGAAGAAGAATCGAGGGAGAGGATGAGGACATATTGGTATTTTAATGTCGTGTCCGTTATTATGGATAAAAAATATGATGGTAGAGGGTTTATCCGCATATTTTCAAAACCACAAAGAGGTTATATGCACACTTTTGGAATCATAGATAGTGTATCCGTGCATGTGAAAGTGGACTTTCCCCTATCTTCAAATTAACAATACTACCCCATGTGTAACTGACTAGTTCAAGTCAACTACAGTGTGTTTGCCAAGTCAAATTTTTTTGCGCGCTCATTGATTTCGTAGTTGCTTTGATCTCCATGATTTGATAATAAGGGGACAACAAAAAACAAATAAATTACTCCTTCCATCCCTAAATAAGTGTCCGACTCGTAAACTTAAGCCTTACAAAAGATGCATTTATTTCATTCAAAAAATTACATTTTTTTCACAAATGAATAGATAACAATGAGTTCTATTAAATTATAATATAAAAAAAAGCATACATCTTTTGTAAGACCTAAGTTTGCATGCCAGACACTTATTTAGGTCAACCACCATAAGATCGTACAAAATTAAGACATACGTTAGTCACTACAAAAGTTTATACTAACTCATACTTTTTTTTTTTCGCTAAGCAAAAAGAATTTATTAAACTTTGTAAAGGATTACAAAGATAAAAGGATCAATGGCACACCGGCAAAAGCCACCCGAGACCTAAAAGAAAGCAAGACGCCAACTGAACACCAAAGAAATCTACATCCACTTAACCTCAACAGCCAAAAACCCAAAACGAGTCTCACACCTTATACCTAAGCATCCATCCACAATAAGCCGAAACAGTCAACCAAAAGAGAAATAACCAAATCTAAACCAAAAAAACAGCCAAACCAAAAAAAACAGCCAAACTAAAACCACATAGCCACTAAGAAAAACCAAATAAGCCAAACACCTCAAAGCCGCCCAATCTTGAGTTCAAAAAGCCACAGAGATAGAGCTATCATCCTCGAAACCATCATCATCCTCTGAGATATCCTCTTCCTCGACATCATCTAAAGCATGAATCCTATCTTTTAATTCTTCCTCTTGCATTTCAACAAATCTCTTCAAATTATAATTCCTTCCACCTTTAAGTTCAATACCCAAAGTTTTAGCAACATCCAACATCTCACTAGCTTCCTTAAAGAACATTGAGGAAAGAGAGCTCTTCTTATTATTATACTTCAATTTATCAAACTTAGCCTCAATCTCCGCAAGATGCTTTTTCTTCTTAATTTTCCTCTCCGATCTTCTCACTCCCCTTCTCATTTTGAGGATAGCATCAGAAGATGATCTAGTGTTGGGAATGATACTCCCACCATTAGATTTTTGCCTAGGTAGCTCTTCAACTACTTCTACTCTCCCGCTAGGAATAACATAAATCTCACTGTGAGAAGCCTCTCTTCTTTGACGATACTCCTCAAAAGACTGAGTGATACAGCGTGAACTACCTTCCTTTTGGTTCAAATCTACAAGTAGATTAATTCCCTATTTTAAAACTTATCGATGTTTATTTAAAACATATTTTTAAATTTTGTTTGAGATTTTGTGCTCATTTTTACCTAATTTAACTTAAAGTATGAGTTAGTAATTTATCGATGTTTATTTAAAACATATTTTTAAATTTTGTTTGAGATTTTGTGCTCATTTTTACCTAATTTAACTTAAAGTATGATCAAGCTAATTTTGTGAATAACTTTATTTTGAAATATTTCTCCCATACGGTTAAAAATAAAAAGAATCAAGAAAGAATAGTTTCAGCCTATCCAGTATTCTAATTATACTCGCTTTCTGTGGCACAATCAGCATCTATAGACTCTTTCAAAGCCTTTCCTGCCTGATCATCTACGAGATTTTCTGAATTGATTAAATCTCATTTTGTCCTAACGCAATGACCATCTATTAACTCTTTCAAAACCATTCCCGCCTCATTCTGTGAGGTTTTCTGAATTGACTAAAACAGCTATAACCAATCTCATTTTTGTAATAAACCTTCTTTGAAGTTAGAGGTAACATCTTCAATGGCTGCTTCTGCAATATCTCCTCTCCTCTTACTCTCCCTTGCGCCCTTTCTGCCCTTGTATGCTGCTTCTAATGTAACTTTGGGCTCATCACTTTCCACCACAAGCGATAACCCTTCATGAGTTTCACCTTCTGGGGATTTCGCTTTTGGATTCCGACGACTTAACAATACCGATATTTTCTTGCTTGCGATATGGTACGTCCAATTGCCCGATCAAACCATCGTTTGGCACGCAAACACAACTAGTCCAGTGCAAACAGGATCAAACATCGAACTCAGAGCGAATGGGCTCAATCTAACCGATCCCAACAGCCTAACAATGTGGACGGCACAACCTGCAAATTCCACCATCTCCTATGGCACGATTCTGGACACGGGCAATTTCATACTTTCAGGTACTAATACAGCTGTTTATGTGTGGCAGAGTTTTAATTATCCTACGGACACAATTTTACCAACCCAAATACTGCCACTGGGTGGCATGTTGTATTCTAAGTTGTCTGAAACCAACTACGCAAAAGGAAGGTTTGAGCTCCATTTCATGAATGGAACTCTCCAGCTCGATCAATCCCGTCGCCTGGCAAACCGAAACCCAATACAACTATTACTACAGTAGTGGAACAACGAATCTTAATTCTTCTGTGTCTGGGTTTCAGCTAGTTTTCAGTCAATCCGCAGATATTTACATTCTTCTAGGGAATGGGACGACTTTCCCACTATGGCCATATATCTTTCCAAACTCAAGCAACTACTATCGTGCAACCCTAGATTTTGACGGTGTTTTCAGGGAATACGCTTATCCGAAGAGTTCAGTCGGCAACGAGAGCTGGTCAGTTGTTGGATACATTGCTGAAAATATATGTGCGGATCTAATAACTAACGACTTGGGTAGCGGCGCATGTGGCTACTGCATGGCAAATGGTTCCACTACTAGTTGCCATTGCCCACCTGGGTTTTCATTCATCGATCCGAATAATGACTATGGCGGATGCGCACCTGGCCCTAGAAGGAGGATTCGACTTGGTCAAGATTCTACCAAAACCTAAATGAACCTAGACTTTAATGAGCCCAAGTTGGCCCATGAACTATAAAAGAAATAGAACATAACCCATTTATCGCGCCTTACCGAAAAATCTGGCCGGATTACAGCCTAGCAGGCCTGGTTGTGCTCATCAGATGAGCTCCATCTCTTTTTAAAGAAATCCGTACTGTACATTTGAATTGGCTCCTCAAATATGTCACGTACGTTAAAAAGTGATCCTTTTATTCGCCCGGGATGAGGCCCATGTGATGCGTGAAGTCCCCGATCCAAAAATCAAAACTCATTATACAAAAAGCAATAACCAAGGCTAAACCATCTATAAGTAAAACCTCATCACACTATTCATGAGTGCATCAAATCTAATTTTGAACAAAGGATTACCAGAACTATAGAACTGAGCAACTAAACATTTTCTCGTCATTCTTTTTTTTTTTTTTCCTGCATGTGGTAGGATGTTAGCACATGTTTACATCCCACACTGTTTAGCTTATCCTATTTTTACACTTAACAAAATCACTCTGGTTACATGCATATTGACTAGCATAAAGAATTCCTCGCTTCCTCATTCTTTGCCACCCTCCTTATTATATATTGGAGAACACAATTATAAAACTCGAAATTACTAATCAATGACTAGTGGCAGATCCAAAAAAATTCGACAGATGGTCACTCCTTTAAGAGCGGCCTCTTATGTTTCAAAGTTGTAAGCGAACTCACATCAATTTTTATTATTTAATTAAAAAATGAGTGTATATATACATCAAATATTTTTCTAGTTAGTGGTAGTTAATGTTGAGCTTGTAAAAAAAATAAAAACTGTTAAAGAAAATACATATTTTATTTTATTTTATGTGGAACTTAGAATTATAGTAATTGATTTGTGTAGGAAATTACGATTGTTGTAAATAACTTGGTGGTACCAATGCTAGACGAGATAGTTTATGTTTGGGTTTGAGTTTATGTTTGGGTTTGAGGTCCGAACACTCAAAAAAACATGAAGAGATGTGTGTTTTAGCCATTTAAAAAAAAAAAAACGGAGAATGTAGACACCAAGATTTGAACTTGAGTCAAGACTGTGGATAGGCGGCTTCTTTCCACTGGAACAGTCATGCAAAATTATTCGGGATACTTTATATAAGTATATTACAAACTTTAACTTGGGGGCCCTTCTTTGGGGCCAATTTTTAATTGAGTCACGTCACTCACCTGTGCCTACGCTGAATCCGCCCCCTGAATCAATCCAATAGTTAACGTACAAAGCAAACAAATGATTTTTGACTAATATCTCAAAAAAATTCATAATCCAATCACGGTGATGTATCTTCAAATAAATACTCCATATCATGCAACTTTCCTAGTTCAACTCAACTACAGTACTATCGTTGCCAATTCAAACTCTCTTTTGCGCATTTGACTCGTTAGTTACGTAGATGATTTGCCGTCCATTTTTTAATAATAAGGGGACGACAAATGTCTTCTAATTAGACACGCTTCCAGTGACGCAATCAGCATCTACAGACTCTTTTAAAGCCATTACTTCAATCAAATAACAAAGAAAAAAAAACGTGGCTTTGTTCAGTACACATTTTAGTTTAGTATTTCAATCATTAGCCTATTTTTTTCTCAAATTATTACTTTATTTTTCTAATTATTAATTTCTTGTCTCTCTCTATCTCTCTTCAATCATTACCCTTCTCTTCAATTACTATCTTATTTCTCTCTCCACCCACTACAAAAACTAAACTAAACTAAACTTGTGTTTTGATACTCCTTTGTACTAAATTTTTATTTCGAGATGAATTAATAATCTATAAAAGTTTAGGCCAAAACTAATAAATGCGAAAAAAATAAGGACAAAACATGCTCTTTTTCTATAAGTAAAAAAAAAGAAGTGTTAGTGGAACACCACCTTAGTCTCATTTAAAGACACCGCCATAATCTTTCCAACAGCACCAACTTTATAAATAGTGAATGTACTATCTATTAAAAGTTAAAAGACATTTCATCAAAATACAACAAAATGTATAAAGGACATGCTTGGTATTTAAATTTGGAGTCAAATGCCCATGGGAACAAAAGTGATATATGAAAATGTGAATCGTGAAATGGAGGAGATCCGCCATGGTTTTTTTGATGCTCCAAATTTGGAGTAGCAAATCTCATCCTCTCAAATGGAGGATGGTTGGACTTGCTTTTTCCTCCAAATCTTGGAGAAATGAAGCATGCATTGGAGGTGCTCCATTTTTACACTTGCCAAAACCACTCTGGTCACAACTGTATTGACAAGCATAAAGAATTTCTTGCTTACTCGGGAGTATTATATATAGGAGAACACAATTATAAAACCCCAAATTACTGATCAATCCAATAGTTAATGTACAGAGCAAGCAAATGACTTTTGACTAATCTCTCCAAAAATCTCATAATCCAATCACCGTGATGTATCTTCAAACAATACTACCCCATATGTAACTTTCCTAGCTAGTTCAACTCGATTCTTTTTTGCGAATTTGGCACGTTGATTACGTAGTTGCTGACAACAGAAAACAAAAAAATTAGCTAACATTAAGCCTAACCTTAGTACAGTAGTATTCTAATCATTCTCGCGTTTGCTAACGCGCAATCACCATATAATTGACTCTTTCAAAACCATTCCAGGCTCATTATATTTGACCTTTTCTGCATTGACTGACTATAACAGCAGTAAAACCAATCTCATTTTGTAGTATTAAACCTTCTTTGAAGTTAGGAGTAACATCCATCTTCAATGGCTTCTTCGGCAATCCCTCCTCTCCTCTTTCTCTCCCTTTTGTCCTCCCTCCCTTTTGCACTTCCTGATGATATATGTCCGGATCTGACAATTGAGGAATATGGTAGTGGTGCATGTGGGTACAATAGCTACTGCGTGGCAAATGGTACCAGTATTAGTTGCATTTGTCCACCTGGGTTTTCATACATCGATCCGAATAATGAAAATGGCGGATGCGCACCTGATTTCCCTCCAAATTGTGAAGTTGACAACGGAACGAGCAACCCGGAAGACGTGTATGATTGGATTGAGTTCCACGACATTAATTTCCCGTTCGGAGATTATGATATGTTGGGTCCTTACAATTCGACAGTACAGTGTGGACAAGCTTGTTTGCAAGATTGTAATTGTGCTGTTTCCATAACCAATGGCTCACATTGTTGGAAGAAGAGACTACCTATGTCTAATGGGAGAAAACAGAGTGCAAATTCTGCACTAGGTTTTGTCAAAGTGATGAAAGGTAATGTTTCTTCTGGTCCAATTTCCAACTCCAAGCATGACAAGAAAGTTATATGGTTGTCAGTTCTTTTTGGCAGCTCAGGGCTCTTTAACATTCTACTGCTAGGTGTGGTTGCTCTAATGGTTTTCTCAAGGCGTCAGAGAAAATCAAGAAAGGACATAAATGACTCAAGTGTCTTTGAAACAAACTTGCATGTTTTCACTTTTGAAGAGCTAAAAAAAGCGACAGAAGAGTTCAAGGAAGAACTGGGAAGTGGTTCATTCGGCATTGTTTACAAAGGCGTAGTGAAATATGGTTCTAAGACTCAAGTTGCAGTCAAGAAGTTGGAGAAGTTATCACAAGGAGGAGAGAAGGAATTCAAAGCCGAAGTGACTGCAATTGGGAGAACCCATCACAAGAATCTTGTCCAATTGCTCGGCTATTGTTATGAGGGGCCACACAGGATTCTAGTGTACGAGTTCATGAGTAATGGCAGTTTAGCGAATTTCCTCTTTCACATCCCAAGACCTGATTGGTATCAACGGGTTCAGGTAGCTCTGGGGATCGCAAGAGGACTGGTGTACTTACATGAAGAATGCACGACCCCAATAATCCATTGTGACATAAAGCCCCAAAACATACTCATCGACGAATTGTTCATACCACGAATTTCTGACTTCGGACTGGCAAAATCCTTCCAGCTCAATCAAACTCGAACGCATACAGGGATAAGGGGGACTCGAGGATACATCGCTCCAGAGTGGTTCAGAAATGTACCTGTGACAGTTAAAGTTGACGTTTATAGCTTTGGTGTCATGTTGCTCGAGATTATTTGTTGCAGAAAGAGTGTCGCACTGGAGTATGAAGATGAAGAGAGAGCAATATTAACAGACTGGGCCTATGATTGCTTTAGAGAAGGGACTCTCGATGCTTTAGTGGAAAACGATGACGCTGCTATGAATGACATTGAAACATTGCGAAGGTGGGTCATGACAGCAATCTGGTGTGTTCAGGAGGATCCATTGCAAAGGCCTGCAATGAGTACGGTCTTGCGAATGCTGGAAGGATATGTTGAAGTTCCAAGTCCTATTTGAACTTCTTCGATCTATGCAACTTCATGGACCATGAAGACAAAGATGAAGAAGATTATTTTTCTATTTTTATTTTCTATTCTACTATCCCAAAGGACTGTGTGCATGAATTTTTCTTATTGTAGTGGGCAAATTTCAAGCAGTTGAATCATTTATATGATGATGTGAAAGTTTGTAATGCATAACCGTAGTGAAAAATAAAATAAAATAAAAATTTGCTTACACATTCTCTTGGTGCTTCATCACAAGAAAGGAAAATCATATGTATTTCAGTGGTTCTCTGTTAAAAAAACATAAAAATTTGTCAAAGTTCAATGAGTTTTATGGCTTTAAGAAATGGTTTGGTACGACGTCTTGTGAGATTGTTTAAGAAAATCACAGTTGAATTATTCTACAGTATTGCTTGTGTTTGGAATCATTGATGATCTCATGCACTATGCTTTTGGCTTGACCAATTCCACACCACCCAACTAACATTAACAGAGAAAATGGTTACCAAATTTAGATACAAACCTGACCACAATAATGGGTCAAACCCAAAGTTCGAAAACCTTGAAGAGCTCTATCAAGAAAGCGATGGTCCCAAAGGCCAAAAGCATGTAGAGGTGCAATCGTTTCATAGTTTATGAGCCTTTTGTTTATTTAGTCACGAGTATATTTATGCTACATTTCTAAGAAATTTTTTGACAAATCTTCTAAGCAGTCTTTGGTTTCCATGTGCTGTTCCCAGCATCTTGTCCCAATGCCAAAGCAAATCCCATGTCTTTATTAAGCCTGACATAAATAACTCGTGCCAAACTTATTGCCAGCTGACCCTGTGAAGAACATGTTAGTATCCAACGTTCAACATGTAATTGAAAAACCCTAAGCAGTTTTCTCCAAATGAGGGAACTCTACGTAGCTATTTGTCCCTAAGATCCATTAATACTAAAGTTTACATGAACTTCTCAATTCCCTGAAGTGGACATTGTCCACAGGATTTGGCAAACGTCAGGAGTATAACAGTACAATGTACATATACATGTACGGGACGGTTCCACGGACAACTATTTAGACACCTAAAAAAACACCCCAAATCTCAATCACATAGTTTCGGATCAAATTTTTATAATCCGAACCGTTCAATGTGTGCAGAATGTGATTTTAAGGGTGGCCGCGAGAAATTAGCAAAAAAAAATAACCGGGAAGTGCTTGTTTTGAGCAGTTTTTAATTGAACCGTTCATTAAATCTAAGCTAAAAACTGCTTAGATCAAGCCCTTCCCGATCTTTTTTTTTGCTGATTTTTCGCGGGTACCCTTAAAATCACGTTCTGATCACATTGAGCGGCTCGGATCATTAAAATTTGATTGGGAACTATGAGGTGTTTTTTTAGGTGTCTAAATAGTTGTCCATAGAACCGCACCGATACACGTATACACACACACACACACATATATATATATATATATATATATATATATATATATATATATACAGGAATATTGTGATGCAAATTTTCGTAGGTATGAATAACGTAATTTATAAATTTGTTGTAATTGAAAATGGTGGACAATCCGAAATTTACCATATTATTTGATCTGAAAAATGGTACGACTTTATAAAATGGGATAAACCATGAAATGAGGACAATGGATTGCACCGGCCTTTGCAAACAACATAAGAACACATCATAGTGAAAATTCTCTCTCGGGACTCTAAGGCCATGAAAGAAGAGTTATGGCTGTTCAAAAAAAAAAAATGAAAGAAGAGTTATGACCACTCCTAAAAACTAATCCAATCTCCTTTTTCTCTATCACAACTCATAAGCTTTCATACCCTGTGAACCCATTGTTCAAGGTGAAGCTGCTTCAAAGGAGGTCCAAGATTCGGCTTCCTCTTTTGTGGACACTGCCACTTTCCAGTAATCTCTGAATAATCAGCGCGTCGGATATTATTATTGGTCGTTACTGATAATGGCTTTCTTTTTAAAACAGCTAATGAATCTGTCACTCCATTTGTCAGACAATTTTTCAAAGAACTGTCATGGTTTACCCTTTCTCTTCTCTCGTTCCTCGTCGAAACGAACCCATTTTCTGCAATAGTGGTTCCCTGGTTTTCTTTGTTGTTGATTCCACAAGCTGGTTTTCTTATTTCCCCAGAATCCCTCCTTCGAGTAGACTTTTTTGGAGATTTTCCGTTGTTCTTTCCAATGGGAACTTGGTAGTCTAAGCATGATTTTTCATCATTTTGGGTTGAACAATCATCATAATTTCTTGTTGGTTTTCCTTCCTGTCCAGAAATCATTTTGACAGGCAATTCATTCTGCACAGATGACATTTTGTTTCCTTCAACACTAAAAATATCCTGAAAAGTGACAAGAACGAAAATATGTTAGCACGAACAACAAAACTAGAGCAAAAAAATCGTGAATCTTTCTGATCAGCGTCTCCCGATGATCAGTTATCCAACTAATAATCAAACTACCAACTTAATTTCGTACTAATTGCCAAACCATTAATTTAGAGATTCTATGTCAGCTAATAACTTAAGAAGTAGATAAGAACCTGCCCCCTCTCCAAAGAAATGGACAAAAAGTGTTGTTAAGGTTCGAGTTCTAAGTTAAAGCTTCATAATTTTTTTGGGTAAGTAAAACTTCATAATTTATTCATGGAACATTAGACTTGTTAGGAATACTGGAACCCAACGCAAGAACTAGGAAATAGAATTCAAAAACATAGATACAAATCAAAAACCATCACCTAGGATGCTCGAAGCTACAATTTCTCTAGTGTTACAAACTAACAATATATAGTTGGAATCATGAACACATGGTCTAGATTACAATTCAATGAGCCTCCACAACATATAACACTTGTAATTTTGACAAAAGGAGTTTCAGAACTTTTTCAAGCTATGAACGACTATGTGAGTTATTAGGAAACGAAAATAGCAAGAAGAAACAATACTACAAGGAAAAAGGCTTGGCAAAAGTACCTCATTATTATACAGGTGGAAACGGCTTTTGTCAGAAGCATAGCTCTTACATTCAGCCAAACCATTTGAAGATGTGTTCTTATCAGCAGCCAATACATACCTTTTCGTACTTGTAAACTTAGTCAAGTGCTCTCCTTTGCTTTGGCTGCGTTTTTCAGCATTAAAGGGCACTCTCTCACTTTCACTTTCTGTAGAAACGGAATCCGTGAAAGCATCACTTGTATCAACTGCAGGAGATTCATAAACGTAGCTAGCAAACCATCTTGGAATTTCCGGAGGCTCTGTTACAACAACAAATTAAGCAATAAAAGAAAATATGTTAGATGGTCTGGATATGCACCGGTTTAGTTTGTCACAGAAAGTAGAAGAAGAAAAGGAACTTGGAGTCTTAAACAACCCTATGAAGCCAAGTTTGGATAAGATTCCAACTAATCTTTTTTCTTATTTTAGTACAATTAATCAGGAACTGAAGATTATATGGAGTCGAGATTACAATATGAATATCCAGTAGAGTTGTTACAAACCAGATGATAGGGAGAGGGAGTCTGAAGAACCTATAACCTGCAACAAAAACGAAACTGAGTTTGTAAGGTTTTGGACCTTAAAAATTCCTATTTATATGAGAAGCGTGAGAAGAAATTAAGATTGGGAGTGGTACAATTAGTAAATGAAGTTTTGAATCTCACAACAGTTACATTAATATGGTGCTTAGTTTGCACTTCGTAAGGCATCCCTTCGATTCCCTTTTCCCACAAAACTAGCTATGTACACTTAGTTTTTGAAAAGGGCTAGTCATGAGTTTGATCTTGGATTGACTTATATTGTGAACTCCGTGTTCACTACTCTAGAAATGGCAAAATTTCTTTAAAAATTCTATCTTATTGTCATTTATTTGACCCATAACAAGTTTGGTTTCACAAGTGCACGCAAGTCTGGAAGAAAAATGAAATTAGTTGAAGTTTAGATTAGTTATATCTAATTAATGAGCGAAGCTTCTGTGTTAGATGACTAATTTCAAAGCAAAAAGAAAAATTCTCCACAGAAAATGGCTGCTGTCAAAGGTGTTCAAAACACTTATAGTGGATGCACCTCCATGATGCTCTACCATTTTACGAATGACTCCATATTTCTAGCTCAAGTCATATTAGACTCAATCTGAAGTTACAATGGTTCAATATACTTTTATACCCACCAACGAGGAGGATTCCAGAATAGATATAACTAGATGGCAAAATGGTGATTAGCCTCTTTAAACGGGTGTCAAGCCGACGTACGCGCACCTTGATTATTCCCGAACAAACCTCCAATGGCCCCAAAGGTTCTCTGGCAGTGGGAGTTGAATCTGTGAGCTTGGGAGTAAGCCTTTAACTTAGTATTATGCTCCCACTCGACCAACCCATTGAGGTTGATTGGAGAATAGTCTTAAAGAATTGTTAATCCAAATTCCTTAGAAATACATATACGGTCTACTCTTTTAGCACATCTGCAATTTTACATCACATCAGGCTATTCGCATGTAATCTGCTCAAATGTCTCCAAAAGTCCTTGAATTAGACTAGACTGATCATTAGATAAACATAACATTTCTTTAAAGGAATTAAAAAAAAAATCTCAAATCAATTCACCCAAAAGGGGTGAAGAGGGGGAGGAACAAACATATACAACATAAAGGAGTACCTGACTTGCGTTCTTGATTCGATGATCATAATCTCCTGCAGGGTTATTAGATTTCACAAACCCAATTGAAGCTGCTTTCTCAACCAGAACTAAACCATCCTTGTTTCTGATTTTCTGAAACCTCCCAAAAGTCTCATCGTTTCCTTTTGTCTTCTCTTTGCCATCAATCCCCTCTTCCACACAACCACTTTCTCCAAAACCATATCCTTGCAAATCAGAATTCATTTCTGGAGACTCGTACGCATAGCTTGAGAACCAGTTCCTAATATCAGGAGGCTCTGAAAACCTATAAAATCATCAGCCCACAGGAATAGGCCCTGATTTTTCGAGGCAGAGAGGGTTCTTTTGTTTGACCATGCCAGGTGTGAGCAACGAATTGTACTATATATATATATATATATATATATATATATATATATATATATATATATATATATCCAATAGAGTTACATATTCGGTGTCCGGTTAAAATTCTTGCAGTCTGGACTAAGCACAAATCGTGCTTTATAGTCCCACACAATGTGGGATAATACTAAGGTGCCGTTCCACTTTAAGAAAAGAAAGGATTTTGAAAAAAGAAGGTAATTTCAAGGTAAAAAATCATGTGTTTACGCAAATAATTTTCCTACCAATATGTATGAATTTTGTTTGATAGATCTCATTAAGATCTTTTAAACGGTGCATACAAAAATGAAAAATCATTTTTCATTTTCGTTATATTTGAGTTTGAAATTACCTTCTTTTTGAAAAAGAAGGTTTTAGGAGAAAACGAAACGGGACCTAATCCCATCATTGTTAGTCACATGAAATTACACAGCCTGACGCCTGTCGGATTATATTTCTCCATTATTAATCCCTTAAAGGGCTTGTTTGTTTGACCAAATATGAGCCTTAATTTACAGTTTCATAAAGCATGAGGTGTACATCAGCCTCGGGACTGGAGTGTGGAATCATCACTTGGATCCCACATATACTATGAAATTGTATATCTTTCAGCGTTAGTCTCGTTAAATTTTTGGGTTTTCTAAGCATCCAAACAAGGCTTACGATTTCTTTGAAATAACTGTCTTTTCATAGAAGAAATACTAACCAGACGGATTGCCGAGATTAAATCCCAGCCCATACTTAAAACTAATTACACACTTCCCCCTTCTCCTCCCATCTCTCACGTCAGACACAGACCATCCCACACAGACCATCCCTTCCCTCCAACTCCACCTCCCTCCACTCCGACCGACCATCTCATCCCTTTATTTTTGTTTATTGGTTGATCAATTTCATTTTTGGGGGGTGTTTGGGTAAGAAAAAAAATATGTTTCATCCTAATTTAAGAAAAAATCTTCCCATATAAATCAATTTCATTGGCGGGGGTGGTCAATAATTTTGTTTTTCATTTTATTTGTGTTCAAAATGCGTTGCATCATGGGCAAACTCTAGTACTCCTATAAAGAAGCCATTCTTCCCAGCATGTTCTCGTAACCTTTTTGTAGCTAATGCTCCAATATCGTAGCCCGTAGAATTACTTCAAATCATTGATAGACACGTAAATGTTCATATACGCACCCCTTAATTTATCTTTGCTAAGTTTATTTTTATATTATTACTTACAGATTTATCCTTAATTTGTGTATTGTAGGTATTTGAAAGATTTGATACAAAAAATGCGAAATTAAAATATTATACGGTGTTGAAAGCAAATCCGATTGAAGGTCATATGTTTAGCACGAAACTAATTACTCCACGGGCTGATAGTTGGCAAAACAATTCTATTTAGTTTGCACATGTCATGATGGGCCCAACAGTTAAATGGTGGGCCAAGATGGGAAATATTGGAGTCGGCTGGGAATGAGTAAAAAGGAAAGAAAATAGGTTTTCTTGAGGGCGGCAGCAGCAGCAGCTTTTGGACGGGAGTTCTGGCCACGGACGAGGAAGGACGGAACGGGGCTGCAAGACTTTCATTCGTACAGTTTTCTTCCTAGTTTTATTTCATTCATGTTATTTGCACTCCGGTAATTCGTATTAATTTTTGTTCTTCATTAAAGTTGTTCGTTGATGCTTGTTTATTAATTTATTTCTTTTGCTTATTTCATATTCAGAAGCATGTTTCAAATTAGAATTTCTTTCGTTTATTGTGCAATGATTAGTGAGTAGTCGTATGGGAAAGGTCGCGGGGTGATTAGCACACCGTGGCCAGTCCGGACACTGCCCTTATTTTCAAATAATGAAAAAGATAATTTTAGATTGGTAAAATACTTCACGTAGACGAATTCGGGCATTGTCGGAGCCCATGTGAACGGGAGAATGGGGGTCCAAAACTCATTCTCCGCTGCGCATGGGTAAACGGCGATCATTAGGGTTTGCATCTTACAAGGTATCTTTTTTAATCTAAAATTAAATGTTTTTAAGAATACTGAATGGAGCAGGTTTCCGGACTGGTTGCAAGTGCTATGAACTCTACGACTGTACCTCCTTGAAATTATTTGAAAAGAATAGTTGTTTTCTTAAGTTTTAGTTAATCCCGATCAATCGACAAGCGGTGGCTACCTAAGAGTCAGTTTAAATAAGTAACAACCTAAGTTTTTAGTCAACACACATCACTGTCTCTGTGAATTCGACTCCGGACTTATAGGATATTATACTGCGTCGGTCTCCGCCCTACACTTAGAGCAACCCATTAATTTAGGATTAGGAAATCGTCAAGCAATCACGGAGTCGTCGGTGTTCCGTCACTGAGGAACATCTCAAATTTGTGGATTAGCTTGCGGATGTGGTTGCCGGAGTCCGTTTTGTGCATGCTTGGTCCGCCGAAGTAGGAGTGTTAGATTGATTCCGATGTTGATTCTGCTGGGTTTTTTTTTCTTTTGTTTTTTGTTTTTCTCTTTTGTGTGACTTTTTTCCCTGCGTGGGACTCTCTCACCTCTTGTGGTGTTGGCTGTCGCTTCTCTTTAGGGATCTCCTCTACCATTTCTTAAACTGTTCTCTATTCTTCTGTTCCATTGGAGAGTTTGATGAGGTCGAGGTGGATTTTGTGAAGATGAGTGGTTTTTGTGTAGCTTATAATTTTGCTCTTCAAACTATGAAAAGTGTTGGTTTGTAGGACTTGGGACTTTAGTTCTCTTTGTGGCTTTTATCTCTCCTCCATGGAATAGATGCCCCGTTCTGATGTTTTTTGTTGCTATCATTTATTAAAATCTTATCCTATCATTTGATAAAAAATAAATGCTTCAGTTGAATACTAGCTAGTATTCTTCTTTTGTCCATAGTTCTTTGTATATGATGAAGGAAAAATGCTGCGTGGTAGTAATTTTAAAAGTCAAAACTATTTTCGTTAACGGCAAGATTATAATACGGAGAACCATGGTTGTAATGCGCTAAAAAAAAAAAATTTTGACATTACAATTTGCCGCCTATAATGATTCATGCTATTAAAATAAATATGATCATGCACTAGATCCGCTAGTAACCATGTTTTGTTTTTTATACATGTTTTCTTGAACGAATACATGTGCGAAACATCCTCTCATCAAGCCATCCCTTTTTCGAGGCTGTTCTTCTCCCTGACACTTTGAATTCAAACATTTTTATGAGGAAAGAATTTCCTCTTCGCGGTTTCATTTCAAGTAGTACTTCTTACTTTCTGCCTAACTTGAGCCTTTTTTTACCCAGGAAAAAGTTCAGCCGCATACAACAAAATTGGCCAGATTTTGTCAAGCTAGTGCAACAGAAATGATTCTGCCTCTTCGTACGTATCCATCTATTTTGGTGGTAACTTTATCACGTTTAATTGTTGGGATGGTGGGTGTGGAATATACTGTATAAAGTCTATGGACAAATGATGTGGTGATTGGATGTTAGCTATTGATTAAAAGCTGGGATTGGCAGTTGTATCATGGATACCAAGTTTGAAGATATTGGAGCATTATTAGATTATGCCAAATCACTTTGTTTGGTTTTGAGAGAAAAATTGATGTAATGAGTGGAGAGAGAGAAATAGAGAAACTTGGTATGAACCGTGTAGAAAGTAAAATTTTTTTTCCAAACTTATAACTTAGGGTGTTCGGGATAACTTACGTACACCTTAATTAATCCATGTTAACTAATTCCGCCATCCATTTGATAGGGCATGATTAAAGTCGGATTCACCCTATATAGACTGATCTCACAAGAGTTGATCAAAGCACAAATTTCGAACCTGAGACGTTAAGAGATTGGGTCATTTACATCATGAGAAACTTGGATCATCTATGCCATGTAAGGAATAAATAGAGATTCTTGCAGTCAGATTTGGAGGGAAGTCTCCGTCCCACAAAATACTTTTTGACAGCAAATTAGGGCTAACTCATTTGGGCATAACTCTTCCTTTGTTTTTTTTTTTTTGTTCTATGATGGGCTTATTTCTTATATTGTTTGAGTTATTGGGTTCGATTACTCTCACAATTGATAAAGTATCTCGGATTTATAGTTTGTAATTCACAGATGATGTAAATGATCTCTCATATCGACTGACAAAATAAAAAATAATTGCACTTAGACAACATAAAAGCAAGGCATAACTAAAAGTAATTTAGATGATTAGTTTCTCTTTTGAGACTTTTGATTCTATATATGTATGAACCTACGGCAGATTGTGATCAGTAGATTGTGATCAGTGCTGCTGTTTGCGTTAGACTCAATTTTTGGATTAAGAAGAAAGATATCAACTGTCTTGTGTGTTCTCATTTTATATTAAGATGATTAGTTTAACTTTGTTCACAATATTTGTAATGAACTCCGTTATGTAAGTGTCGTTGGGCTGTTATTAATATAATCTTCCCCATTTTGTAAAAAAAGAAAAAACCAAAAGTAATTTTTGGGGAAAAAAAAAATCATTCAAAAGACGTCGTGACATTGTTTCCTTCACAATTTGGATTTCAAGATTCAGACTTGGGGGGCTGCTGTCCCTTCCCGGCCGAGGGAGCTCCGCTCCGGTTTCGCTTTGACGATCGGAAACGTTCACTTCATACAGCTTGTCAAGTTGAACAAGTATGCAAAAAATTAGTTTAATCGGATATCATTAAATGCCTAATTGAAACACATATAACTTGCCAATAATGCGTTCTAGTAGATTTGATGCAGTGTTTCAAATCCATTCTTTTCAAAACAAAAAGGTTTCGATTAGGTACTTAATGATATCCGATTGAGCTGATTTTTTTACATATTTGTTCAACTTGACGAGCTCTACGAAGTGAACGTTTCCGATCGTCAAAGCGAGATTGGAGCAGAGCTCCCTCGGTCGGGACAGCACGCAGCTGTCCCTTGAAGGGACAGCAGCCACCCCAAGTCGAGTCCATTATGCAACTGCTGCTTTTGCTTGTTGGTTGACTTTTAGTCTCTCTAGTTGAGTGAGTCCAGTCCTCTTTCTTGATCCCCGCCGAAATGAATGCAAAGCTGCCATATTTCATGAATTGTTGCCGTCAATCACCGACCGCGAATGAATGCGCACATCAATTCTAAACGCTACCACAGAAAGAGTCCCCTAATCTACACGAAAAAACCATGTGATTCGGCACCAAATCTATCACGTCCACATATTAGAGAGAGAATCCGCCATTTTTTATTTTAATAATTGCATGTTCGGATTAGATTACGCGCATCTCAAATAATTTACCATAAATTGTAAAAATTGAGATTAAAAAAAAAATCATCCAAAAACTCAATAGTATAACTCCTGAGCCCTAAACAATTTATGTGGTCACGCTCGAGACCTTTCATCCGTCCATAGAAAATTGGTCGAGGAGATCAACAATGACAAAAGTAACGTTGATCATCGAATAGTTATCATTCACTATGCATTGGTCTTATAGGAATATATAAATATATATATATATATATAAATATATTACACCGGTGGTGTAAAGAATTTATTCTCTTTTCTTAAATAAATGTGTCGTAAATGTCTTGCACTGGACGGTCTAATATTTTCTCACAAAGCAATATTAGAACTAGGGGTGTAAACAAACCGAGCCGAACCGAACCTTGGCAGGTTCAAGCTCGGCTCGGTTAGAATTCGTCTTGCTCGAGCTCGGCTCGAGTTCGAATCGAGCCAGAAAAGTTCGGCTCCAGCTCGGCTCGACAAGTATGTACAAGGCTCGGCTCGTTAGTATTCGGTTTTAAATAAACGAGACGGCTCGGCTCAAATTCGAGCTCGAATTCGTCAATTTTTCCCCCTTAATATTGAAAAATTGGCTAAATGAGCTGAATCGAACCGAATATTGGCATATTCGAGCCGAGCCGAGCCGAACTTATATATTTCGAGCAAAGACAAACCTGTTCGTGAACCTATATATAGGCATGTTCGAGCCGAGCCGAACCTATATATTTCGAGCCGAGCTGAACCTGTTCGCGAACCTATTCGAGCCGAGCCCTGCTAGGTTCGAGCTCGGCTCGTTTATCAAACGAGCTACAAAATCGAGCTCGAGCTCGGCTCGTTTATCCTTCGAACCGAGCCGAACCGAACCCTTACCGAGCCGAATCGAGCCGAACTCGCGAGCTGCTCAGCTCATTTACAGCCCTAATTAGAACCTTTCTGTGGGAAAAATCTTTTGCGAGAGTCACACTTGTGATCAGAAAACACTAGCTATTCACGACCAAAAGAAAAAAGAAAACACTAGCAATTGTCTCTCTCTCTCTGCTGAATTGACGGACAACTGCAATTGTTTATTAATTTCCGCACGCCGCTCGCTCTCCCTCGCTGTATCACACGCCTTCTCACTCGTGACTCGTCTCCATCATCGACCCACCAAATTAAATACGAGTATTTAGACCCAAAAAAACACAGTTAATTTTATACGAGTAACATGATAGTACGTACGTGCCAATTAATTACTGTGGTATACTTTAGTTTATTATTACGACATGGGAAAGTGACATGCGAACCTCCTAATTCCTTTTCTCTAATTAATTATCTAAGAAATCGGGGCAACCACCTAATCCAAAAGCTAAAGCACAATTGTGAGATAAAATAAATCACACACCCTACCGACACATGCCTATAATTTATCCAAAATGTATAATGTATATACAGTTGTGTGGGTCTTATATTTCCTGAAGTGTGTCCGTTCCACACATTTTTGGTGTACGTCTTGTTTGGTATATATGAAAATTTCTTTGCATATTTCAAACAAAAAGAATCAACTGTACGAGTTATATAAGGAGTTTAATTATCCAGTGATCAGTAAGAAAATAAAAATGCCTAAGTTTGATGAAGTCTTGATCGATGTGCCCATTATTAAGTTTCCCTAATAATATTTTATAGTTTCGAAGAAAAAATAAGTTTGATGAAGTCGATCTACTGCATCTTGAACTATGAAAATCGAGTCTATTTTGCTAAAACTGAAAACTAAACTATTAAACTCGAGAAACATAAACCGATAAACAGACGTGAAGATTGTGCCCAACAAGCTAACCCACTGGGAAGAAGAAGAAATATTATAACTATATGACCCAGCCTAATTGATAAGAGAGTTTGTTTGATCTGATACTCGATCGAGAGATAAACCTAGCTAGCGAATTGTAGTTTCAGATTAACATCAGTGAGCTAGCCAGGCACTAAAAATGGAGCAACACTCAAGATGAATGGGTAATTGTCTCCCACTCCAGGCCACTCCCGCTTGTTGGAATATTTTTAATAAAAATAAATATTGGTAACTCTTCACCTTTAGTGTTTTACCGTTACAATATTAATGTAGTATTGAAATATCGGTTACAAAATTAAGAGTATTTATGCTCTATCATTATCTCTATATTAATGGCTATTACTCCTATATTATATATGTGTATTTCATACAAGGGAATGGAGAGGGAAATAGAAAAGGGGCAAATTTTACTCAGACCTCCTGAGGTATATGACAATGACAGAAAGTACCCCTCAGTTTTCAAAAATGACAGAAACCTCCCTTACTTTACAGTTTGGGTTTCATTCCGTTAGTTTCCGTTAGTTCCGTTAGTTAAATGGACGGAAAATGTACGAAAATGTACGGAAAATGTACGAAAATGTACGGAAAATGTACGAAAAAATGAAATCTTCAATTTTATTTAGTTCTACACCTATCTTAGGGCTCTCATTAAAAGTCCTAGAGTTAAAAATTAATTATGATCATTTAGGATAAAATAGTTAAAAAAATAAAATCTTCGCACCGATTCAAACGGATTAAAATTTGGAGCATTTAAAAATTTTGCTTTTCACTTGATTTAGAGTTGTCAATGAAGAGCAAATACTTAAGTGCTCCAATTTTCAATCTATTTGAATCGGCGCAAAGATCTTATTTTTTTATTATTTTATCTTAAAGTGCAATAATTAATTTTTGGTTTTAAGATTTTCAATGAGAGCCCTAAGATAGCCGTAAAACTGAACGAAGAGGAGATACTTAAGTGCTCAAATTTTCAATCCGTTTGAATTGGTGCGAAAATCGTATTTTTCTGATTATTTTATCCTAAAGGGTCATAATTAATTTTTCGCTTTAGGATTTTCAATGAGAGCTTTAAGAAAACCATAGAACCAAATGAAGAGCACATACTTAAGTGCTCCAATTTTTAATCCGTTTGAATCGGTACGAAAATTTTATTTTTTTAATTATTTTATCCTAAATGATCATAATTAATTTTTAACTCTAGGACTTTTAATGAGAGCCCTAAGATAGGTGTAGAACTAAATAAAATTGAAGATTTCATTTTCCGTACATTTTCCGTACATTTCAGTACATTTTCCGTCCATTTAACTAACGGAACTAACGGAAACTAA